>OY997270.1:26749280-27181780 GCA_963921465.1 Triticum timopheevii | reverse complement strand
ATCGAGCAAGAGACACCTTCGATTTCGGTCCTTGTGGATACACCTCCAGTTCTTCCCTCATGTGTGCTAAACATAGTTATTAAGTAATTTATATTGTTTATTTCAAAATATATAGTTGACAACTTATCTCCATTGACAGCTTATTTTCATTCTTCAAAGAATGTGCGGAAGATGGTAGACAGAACGTACTACACCGAAGGCTCCGAATTAACTTGTAGGAGAAAAATCATCTGGTCGGATTTTGTACTGATCTTGGGAATTATAATATCTACAATCAAACTCCTCAACATTATGGTCAATACGTGCCACTAGTGCACGTGTTGAACTACGGTAACTACCATGGAGATACCCTGGTAAGATTATTTTTTATTATTACAACATTCGTGCATCTTTTTGCACACTTCTAAAACTAGTACATCATATCATTGCTAACTACGAAGTTATTACTATGTTTTTCAACAGATAATCCCAAATGATTGTGTGCCTCATCTGATGTATACACGGGGTAGCCTTCATGTTTTGAACATACAACCAGGTCGTCCTACGAATCTCAACTGTCCATACCGGGTTTCTAAAAGAAGTGGAGACATGATAATCAAAGAATGGAAAAAATATATGGACAGTCGTAAGGAGCTTCTTGGAAGCAACATTCAGCGAAGGGCAAAAATTGGAGACAGGATGATCGCCATTCTTCATAATGGAGAGTCAGGGTCTATATTGTTTTATGCTATTTTACCTCAAGGGTGTTTAGGTCCTACCTGATACTGATGATCATGTGCTAAGAACAATTATGTAGGGTTGGGTTCGATGACTATGAGGATGATGATCGTATGAGTAGCTAGCAGGAGTGATTCAGCTAGTTCTTCATGCTGCTCTTAATTAGTACTTGTCCTTTCATGTCTGTGTTCTTCGTTCTGAACTTAAGTGATTTGCTTTTGTGATGTTATATATGAACGCTTATAATATCATGACAATCATGTTGAACTCGATGATTGGTTGATCTACTAGAAATTCTATTAATATGCATAACATGTACAATGTGTAGTATCGTAAAATACCAGCAAATGAAAAGGAATTAAAATGGAAACATAAAATTAAATGAAAAAGAAATCATAAAACTAAAAACCCACCAAACCTTATAGTACCGGTTGGTGTTACCAACCGGTACTAAAGGGCTCCAGGCCCCCGGAGGTGGCTCGTGCCACGTGGTTTCCCTTTAGCACCGGTTCGTGCTGAACCGGTACTAAGGGGGGGGAGGGGGGGGGGCTTTAGTGACCACAAATTAGTGCCGGTTATGTAACCGGCACTACAGGGCCTTACAAACCGGTGCTAATGCCCGGTTCTGCACTAGTGTCGATCTTCTTGCAACCAAAGGAGATGAAGCAGACTCGATGCTTGATATATTTGATAAGTAAGTCTATATATGGTGAGCTAAAATTGCATCGGCACTTTGACGCTTCTTTCTTGATAAGAACTTGTGAAATTATAACCATTACCAACTTGTTAGTACACCAGGAGATGTCAGCAATGGTGGTTCAGCGTCATGATGTAAAGGATGGTCCTCTGCATACCTCTCTAGCTCTGGGATGTTGTCACGAATGGCGTCCTCGTTCCGGTTCCCATCCCGTCGTTTATCCTCACCTCCATCGATCTTACAAGGAAACCATCGCCTCATATCCTGCCGTCGCCGTCGCCAAGCGTCCAAAGTCCCAAGTCACACGCGCACCCCGCACGCGGATGAATGATTATCTCTTGTATATATAGAGATGATGGCATGATGAAGACAACAAGGAGGGGTCCATGGCCGTGCCGCGGATCAGTGAGGTGGCGCAATTCAGACCCTCCCTTGCTGGATGGTGGACATCCCTAGGCGTCATTCACTCCATTTACATCTAGTAGAATGTAAATATATGCTAAAATAAATAGCAAATCCAGCATGCACCCAGCATGCACCATGCAGCAAGATAGGAATCCAGCAAGGGAGGGTCTGAATTGCGCCACCACCCAGCATGCACCATGCAGCAAGATAGAAATCGATCAAGCATGTTTCAGTGTGTACAACGAAAATGGTCTCGCATACAAGTGAAGCGTCAAGTATTTTGTGAACCATCAGCTTTCAGGCCATCTTCTCTGACCACAAAATGCCTTGTTAACAGCAAAGTAACTTGGATGGCTAATCGCCATCGTCATCTGTGCAAAATTTGAACAAACTTTCAATGAGCACTACGACATTATAAGAAAGAGTGCCATATATGTAGCTAGTGCTATCAGTCAGCATAAAATCAAGCAAATGGTTCATTTGGAAAAACAACCATGCCAGATTGCCAGGGTAAAATACCATCGCAAACCAAAAATCTTGCACAGTGAGCACAAACCTAATACTTGTACTATTATACAGTGCCTACAGTACTATTCTTTGATCCCTGTTCAAGCAGGCAATACAAGAAAATACAGTTTGCCGCGGTGAGTAAGTAGGCGTTGAGATGTTGGCCACAAAATACAACACTTTTTTAGACCAAAGACTATTAACATATATAACTCCATTGTTCTTCAAAAACCTCGATGCAAACATAATAGGACATCTAAGATCCAGTATAGCTTTCTACATCCAGTGAGAAAGAAGTACATGGTTAAAAAGGCAGTGCAAATTGACCATCATCTAGTATATTTTAGCTTAAAACTATTAGGACAAGAAAGATGAACCACAATCATCGAAAAATTCCCAACTGGACAGAAAACAAACAAATGCTCATAGCATCTAGTTTTGTTAATTTTCCTGTATGAACATGGCTTGCAAGATATATGTCATTTTCATGCATGGACCTCAACTCTCTAGTTTGGTTGATGAAACTGGGAGCTTATGTTCCTTTCATCAGGAACCAAAAAGGTCACTATAACATAATCACTAGATCCACAAAAACAATAATAGGCCACTGTTCAACTGACTGAGCAGCAGGCTAAACAAAATAGAAGACAGAGTTTCTTCGCTACAAAAACTACTACACTTGCATGTACAGCCAAATGATCACAGCTCGAAAGCTTGTTCCCAGAGCAGACAGAGGAGGTAGAGACCGGCGACTCACCTAAGTAGTTGTTAATGAGAAGGTAGTCCTGAGGGCAAAGATCATCACACTATGTATGCACTGCTAGATGGTCTCGGTCTCGAGCCGCTTCAGCTTTACAACCGACTCCATGTGGCCCTTGAGTGTACCAAGTTCCGTCAGCCTGTAACAACCATGACTTCCAGGTTTTTTTTTTTCTACCTATGTCCGCGTGTAATATTCAAACAATTGAGTCGAGTCTCTTGGATGGACACAACACAATATGACAACATGAAATATTTGAGAGTAATCAACACATAACCATGCTACAGGAACATGATTCCATCATGCACCCAGATAAGCTAGACCAAATCCACACATAACAAACCTGTTATCAACAATATGACTAACAGTGTTCTAAGACCCTATTAGTCTCTAAAACCTATCAATTCAAAATCAGTAGCATGATTAAAGGCTCTGATATGAATTTTCTAAAAACAATTGCTCTAATATGAGCATGAGTATAATTTGACTCCAGGTAAATGTGGAGCAACACAGAAAAAACTAGGAATCATCACAATCACAAGCATGTACTGGCCGGAAGACAATCACCATAGACAGCATGACCAAATAACCAAACCCAAAATCATTGGCTTGATGGTCAGCACAAGAACTGACCCCGGCTCGATGGCCGGACCATCTCAGGGCACAGGAACAGAGAGAGGAGACCAAGGGCTCACTAGAACTGAGGATGGGGCGGCCAACATCGCTGAACCGCTGTCATTGTGCTGCAGGGGAAGCCGAGGTAGTGCACGAGGAGGTAGTCCGCCAAGCCATAGTAGACGCACATGGAGGTTTACATGTCTATATTAAAGAACGAAATGTCATTTCAAACATGGTCCACATCTGGCTATAATTAAATTAATTTGCTCAGAAAAATTTCAAAAGTTGCTCTAATCAAGTAAATGTAGGCTAGCATTTCATTCTACTTCCAGGAAGTATAATCTGACCTTACTGACTGATAAAAGCATGGGCCAAAATAACCAAGTAGCAGCTTAGATGTTCACATCCAATATAACCACTGTTCATGGGCCAAAATATGGCAACAACAGCATTGTGTCAGCACATTAATACAATCAGAAAGATCTACATTTGTGGAAAACATAGTAATCATGCCTCCTGTACACTTAAAGTGTTGAACGGGCAACAATACTAGTAAAACCACCCAAAGATTGAGGAAGGGGAAAATGTGAAAGTAAAGATGCATGACTCGATGAGTTTATTTACATATCTTTCAGGTACTATAAAAAAGACCTATCTTTGGGTGCTATCACAGAATCAGAGCTGACTTAGCACTTGAAGCCTAAATCCACTAAAGCGATGTCACCGGTTATTATCATAGAATCACAAGAAGTCCCAAGTGTTGCCATCACATACCATCAATCACCACAACAAGAAAACTAGGAACTTACCATGGCTCAATGACCGTGGGCACACAGTGGAGAGGAATCAGTGGCTTACCTATGACGGACTCATTGGTGATGTTGGGCGCCTTCTTCCCCGCGCACAGCAAATGGTCTCTTGTGCACCTGCGTGAGGAAACCACGTCAGTGAAAAAGAGAAACAACACAGATCTACATGCTTTGGATAATGAAAATACTGGAGTATCAAACTGCATAAGTAGATAGCAATCAAGTACAGAATGTGCACACACACACACATATATATAAGGGGTTTGTTTTAATTAATTTATATGAGTATACAGAATGTGCCTATATGCACATAGCCTCGTCTTCTTCCAGTCAAGCCCAACTCAGTGACACCTCATCATATTAACTTTCAATCAGGTAACAAGGCCAGAACTATGGTGGCCTTTCTGTCCGATCCTATTGTGAGCTCATGATATGTAACTCGATACAGATCCGAACCAAACGACAAAATACATATATGATCTGGCATCCGGCATCTGCGCACGGAACCACGCCTTCCAAATCGAATGGAACACACACACACACACACACACACACACACACACACCTAGAGAGAGAGAGAGAGAGAGAGAGAGAAGAGGGGGAATGGTACCTCGAAGAGCTCCATGGCATCGGCACTGGCAGGGTCGGCGTCGAAGGCCACCCACCAACATGGCCGCGTCGTCGCCCAAGTGAGCGCCGGCACAATCCAATGGACTCACTGGTGGTGTTGATCACCTTCTCCCCGGTGCACACTGCGTGAGGAAACTGCATCATCAGGAAAAATAAAAGACAGAGACACCACAGCAAGCCAAAACTGAATCGCACTGGACGGAGGACATGTACCAGCTAATCTCAAACACGTACCACAGATTACCAGAATACTAGCATATCTTGCACTTGTAGTCTGCAGCCTTGATTCAGAAGCTTGTGATCACCTTCCGGGGAGCAAGCTTGACTGCACCTGATTGCATGTTTGCCAAATACATCAGCAATGCACAGACGATGAACATGATCACAGAAGGGAACTTAACAATCTAATATAGAACTTATTCGTAAAAGCATGTACTACTGTACATTACTTAGAATTATGAAACCTGTGAGAAATTAATTAAAAGCGCATATTTATTGCATCCATGGTAAACAATTAGCGGGACTCCCAGGGAAATAAAGCACCGAAGTTCTGTGTATTAGAAAACATGTGTAGCCACCAAATAAGCAATGATGTGTCAAAAGAAAGGTTTGGAATTACTGTGTGTTGTTTCAATAACAACTTCAATTAATAGACTGATCGGCACTTTGGCAGTCTAGCGACATGAGATGACACACCAAATGTACTGCAGACACCGAACAAGTGCAGTCGTTGTAAAGCTGACCCGTACGTGAAAAATCACAGCAAAATGAATCTCCTTGGAACCACAAATTAATCTCGATGTAATGCTGCACAGTAATACAATCAGAAAGATCTAAATTTGTTCAAAACATGGTAATCATGCCTCCTGTACACAAAAAGTATTGAACACACAACAATTCTAGTGAAGCCACCCAAAGTTTGGAGGGGGGAATGTGCAAGTTCATATGCATGATGTGATAGGCTTATTTACATATATCCTTCACGTACTACCAAAAGATCTAACCATCAAACTGCATGAGTATAGAATGTGCCTACATGTAGATAGCCTCGTTGTCTTAACACTCAATCTGGTATTAAAACTCAATCTGGTATTAACACTCATCCCCAACGCAGTGACGCCTCACCATATTAACACTCAATCTGGTAACACTTGAGGGCTAAATGTACCAAAGGTGTGACATTGGTTATTATCACTGAATCACAGACCATGAATCACCATAGCAAAAAAAACCAAGGAATTGTCATGGCAACATGGCCGGTTTAAAACTCATCACAACTCGATGGCCGTGGGTGCACAGAGTGTGAGACAGCAGACGAGACGAGCCAGCGGCTTACCAATGTAGGAGTTGAAGAAGAAGCCACAGGAGGAGGAGAGGCAGGGCGAGAGGCGTCGGGATGAGCATCGGCGTAGTCCGACAGACTAACCTGTGATGTTGGGCGCCTTCTTCCCACCGCACAGCAAATCACCCTTGTGCACCTGCGTGAGGAAACTACATCAGCTAAATGATCAGGGAGGAAGAAAAACTTCTGTATTTTTTCAGTAATAGTAGAAACTGATAGATTTCTCGGCACTTTTGCAGTCTAGTAACATGAGACTCAACAACAAATTTATTGCGGACACAGGACAAGTGTAGTCATTGTAATACTGACCCATGCATGACAAAAACTCGGCAAAATGAATTTTCTTGGAACCACAAATTAATCTTGGTGTACTACTGCATGGTAATACAATCAGGAAGATCTAAATCTATTGAAAACTCAGTAATCATGCCTCATGTGCACTTAAAAGTATTTAACACGCGATGGTTCTAATAAAATCACCCAAAGTTTGAAGGGGGGAATGCGAAAGTGCATGTGCATGGCTCGATAGGCTTATTTACATAGTATCTTTCACGTACTATAAAAAGACCCAACTTTGGGTGTTATCGCATTATCAGAGTGAACTTAACACTTGAGGGCTAAACCCACTAAAGTGGTGACGCTGGCTGTTATCACAGGATCACGAGAAGTGCAAATGCTGCCATCACAGACCATCAATCACCACAACAAGAAACGCAGGAACTTACCACAACTCGATGGCCAACATAAAACTTGCCACGGCTTGATGGCTGTGGGCACACAGTGGATCAGAGAGGAGTCAATGGCTTACCTATCAAGGACTCATTGGTGATGCTGGTCTCCTTCTTCCCTGCGCACAGCAAACAACCTCTTGTGCACCTACGTGAGTGTAGAGAGACAGATTATGGGCTGTGCAATCGCGATGTATTGATCGGTGCACCAGGCACGTATATATAAGTACAGAGGTGGGCCACAACCTCAACTATACAAGGAAATAGGAGGTGGGCCCTACGCACACATATACACGTACACAATATACTCAACACCCCCCCGCAATCGAAGCGGCGCCAGTGACGCAGAGACTGGAACGAAACTCCTCGAAGGTGGAAGTCGGCAGTCCCTTCGTCATCACATCAGCGAACTGCTGAGCAGTCGGCACATGGAGAACCCGCATGCGTCCAAGAGCCACCTGCTCGCGCACGAAATGAATGTCCAGCTCGATGTGTTTCGTCCGGCGATGATGAACGGGGTTGGCGGAGAGGTACACCGCAGAGACGTTGTCACAGTAGACAACCGTAGCCTGAGAGACATCATGATGGAGCTCCTGAAGTAACTGTCGAAGCCAGGTGCACTCGGCGACAGCGTTGGCCACAGCTCGGTACTCGGCCTTGGCGCTAGAGCGCGAAACCGTGGGTTGTCGCTTGGACGACCAGGAGACGAGGGAAGGACCGAGGTAGACGCAGTAGCCAGAGGTGGACCGGCGAGTGTCGGGGGAGCCGGCCCAGTCTGCATCGGAGTAGGCCACCATCTCCAAAGAAGTGGACGCCGTGAGTGTCAACCCAAGGGTCATCGTGCCGCGGATGTAGCGAAGGATCCGCTTCACGAGAGTCCAGTGAGAGTCACGAGCGGCGTGCATGTGGAGACACACCTGCTGGACAGCATACTGAAGATCCGGTCTGGTGAGAGTCAAGTACTGAAGAGCGCCGACAATAGACCGGTAGAATGGAGCATCCGACGCAGGCGAACCCTCAAGAGCAGAAACCTTGGCCTTCGTGTCAACAGGAGTAGCAACCGGATGGCAGTTGAGCATGCCAGCGCGCTCAAGAAGCTCATGGGCATACTTCTGTTGATGAAGAAAGAAGCCGTCCAGGCGCCGAACGACCTCAATGCCAAGGAAGTAATGGAGAGCACCCAAGTCCTTGATAGCGAACTCGTCACGCAGCCGTAGAGTGATCTGCTGAAGAACGGCTGCGGAGGAGGCTGTCAGGATGATGTCGTCGACGTAAAGCAGCAAATATGCAGTCGTGTCACCGTGGCGATAGACAAACAGTGAGGCGTCCGAGCGAGTGACGCTGAAGCCCAGTGTCTGAAGAAACCCGGCGATCCGCTGGTACCAGGCGCGGGGTGCCTGCTTGAGCCCGTAAAGAGAGCGCGACAGCAGGCACACATGGCCGGGTAATGAGGCGTCGACGAACCCGGTGGGTTGCTCACAAAACACCTGCTCCTCAAGATGGCCGTGGAGGAAGGCGTTGAAGACATCCATCTGGTGAATGGGCCAGCCGCGAGAGACGGCGAGCTGGAGGACAGTGCGGATCGTGCCCGGTTTGACAATCGGGGCAAACGTCTCCATGAAATCGACTCCAGCGCGCTGGCGGAAACCGCGGACCACCCAGCGAGCCTTGTAGCGCTCAAGTGAACCGTCTGAGCGGGTCTTATGACGGAAGACCCACTTGCCGGTGATGACGTTGGCGCGAGGAGGCCGGGGCACCAGAGTCCAGGTGCGGTTCCGCTGGAGAGCGTCGAACTCTTCCTGCATCGCCACGAGCCAGTGAGGATCACGTAGGGCGGCGCGGGCGGACGCAGGAATGGGTGACGGCTCCGCGGCAGAGGCGGCGAGGACGTACTCGTCACGCGAGTACCGGAGGCTCGGGCAGTGAATGCCGGCGCGAGCATGGGTGACGGGGCCGGACGGAGCCACCGGGGCCGGCGAGGCGGCCGGCGAGGCTGCAGGCGACGCATCCGGCGAGGTGGTCGGTGAGGAGGTCGGCGTCTCCGCCGGTGTGGAGGCCAGCGTCGCAGCCGGCGAGGAGGCGCCCGACCCCGCGGCGCCCAGCGAGGCGGCCGGCGACTGGGCCGGCGAGGCGGCCGGCGGCGAGGCCGGCGAGGCGGCCGGTGAGGCGGCCGGCGACGAAGCCGGCGAGGAGGCGCCCGACCCCGCGGCGCCCGAGTCGGGGGCGGCGGGTGAAGGCGGGGCGCCGGCCGTGGAGGGCGCCGGCAGTAGGGCCCGTGGACCACCAAAGCCCGGAGGCGGTCCACGAACCAGGCGTGCTCGTCCACCTGACGAGGTCGTCGATGAGCCGTCGGTGGCCGGCGGTGACAAGGCGACGAGGGGTGCCTGCTGCTGAAACGGGAAGACCATCTCATCAAAGTAAACGTGTCGGGAGGTGAAAACACGGTGAGAGACTGGATCGTAGCAGCGGTAACCCTTAGTGTTAGGTGGGTAGCCGAGAAAGATGCAGGCGACGGAGCGGGGTGCGAGCTTATGAGGCGCAGTGGCAGCGATGCTTGGGTAGCACAGGAAGCCGAAGATGTGAAGCCCTTCATAAGAGGGGGGTGCACCGAAAAGAAGGTGGTGAGGTGTAAAGTTCCCGCGAGTACGACATGGACGGATGTTTATGAGAAGGGAAGCGGTGGCGAGAGCGTCAGGCCAAAAGCGCGGGGGCACATTGGCGTGAAAGAGAAGAGTCTGAACGCAGTCATTAAGAGTGCGAAGGATGCGCTCAGCACGACCGTTCTGCTGCGAGGTGTACGGGCAAGTGAGACGAAAAATCGTGCCATGTGTGGCGAGAAGATCGCGGACAGCGGTGTTGTCAAACTCCTTCCCGTTGTCTGTCTGCAACGCAAGAATGGGCCGGCCAAACTGCGTGTGGACATAAGAGTAGAAACCGACAAGAGTGGAGATAACGTCCGACTTGCGGCACAACGGGAAGGTCCACACACAATGCGAAAAATCATCAAGGATAACAAGATAATAAAGAAAGCCCGTGTTACTGGCAACAGGAGATGTCCAAACATCGCTATGAATCAACTCAAACGGGTACGATGCAACAAAGGAAGAAGCCCTAAACGGAAGACGAGCATGTTTGCCAAGGCGGCATGCATGACACGAGTGATCCTCGTTCTTATTACACATGAAAGAAAAACTCCGAAGTATGTGGCGAAGGGTGGCATGATTAGGATGACCCAAGCGAGCGTGCCAGAGATCCACTCCGGTGGCGACAGCGACAGGGGCGGCGGAAGTGGTGGAGGCGGCGGAGTGAACCGGGTAGAGCTCGCCGGGGCTGTCACATCGGTGGAGCACCATCCGCGTGCGAGCGTCCTTAACAGAAAAACCACATTCGTCAAATTCAATGGTCACCGGATTTTCACGTGTAAGAGAACGAACGGAAACAAGATTTTTAATAAGATCAGGAGAAACAAGAATATTAGACATGGATATAGGAGTGGAGTTAGACGGAAAATATGTGTGTCCAATATGGGTGATAGGAAGAGAAGAACCGTCACCGACGGTGATGCGGGTGGAGGTGTGGACAGGGTGAGCGGTATGAAGGTTACCGGGGTACGCCGCCATATGAGCGGTGGCGCCACTGTCCATGTACCAATCGCCACCGCCGGTGTAGCTGGACGGAGAGGGGGCGGTGTGGAGAGCCGCCAGGAGAGCCGGGTCCCACGGCGCCGGTGGGAGGGACGGCGCAGACGTCAGGGGCAGCGGCGGCGGCCCGCCTAGCGGCGGCTGTTGCCCGTAGGGCGCCGCATAGGGCTGCGGCGCGGCGTAGTACGCCTGGTGTGACGGAGGCCGAGTGCCGAGAAGGCCCGGAGTAGGAGCCCGTGGAACCGGCATGGAATAGGCGTGGACGACGCCGGTCCACGGGTTCTGACCGGCGTACCACGGGGCCGCCGGCTGAGGAGCCGGCTGCTGCTGGCGTGGTGCTCCTCCCTGAGCACCGCCACCGCCGCCTCCCTGCTTGCGGCCACCCCGGCGGCCGCCGCGACGGCCTCCTCCATTTGCCGCCGGCTGGGGCGGCGGGAAGGGGGCTGGTGGGGCGGGCGGGAAGGCGGGCGCCGCCTGCGGGGACGGCGTCTAGCGAGGCTGTGGCGGGGCCGAACCCCCGCGGGTGCCGGCAACAAGGGCCGTGTGGGTGGCGCGCGTCCGGGCCGCCCGCATCCGGCGTTCGTCCAGCTTGAGGTACGCGACCACCTTGCCAAAGGTGGGCTCCGGGATGAGGGTGAGGTTGGAGGCGGCGTTCCCGAAGTCCTCGTTGAGGCCGCCGGAGAGGGTGCTGATGAGGAGCTCGTCGCCGATCTTCTCCCCCAGATCACGGAGCTCATCGGCGAGCTTCTTGAGGCGCATGCAAAAATCATCGATGGACGAGTCAAGTGGCTGGCACCCGTAAAACTCACCATAGAGGAGGACCTTGCGCTGCAGCCGATTGTCGGTGAAGAGGCCGTTGAGCTTGGTCCAGACCGCGTGGGCGTCGAGGCAGAGGGGAGCGGCGTGGGAGGGAGAGGGGCGGCGCGGGAGGGAGAGGAGCGGCGCAGGAGGGAGAGGCGGAAGCGGTGGAGCGGCGGCGGCGGCCTCGGACGGGAGGCGGCGGCGGCGGCTAGCGGGGCGGGTGGGGAGCGGCGGCGGTACCAGGCGGCGGCGGCGGCCGAAGGGAGGGTGGCGGCGGCGGCGGCTGGTGACGGCGGCGGCGGGAGGCGGCGGCGGCGGCGGCGGCGGCTAGGGTTAGGACCTTACTGCGATAGATACCATGTAGAGAGACAGATTATGGGCTGTGCAATCGCGATGTATTGATCGGTGCACCAGGCACGTATATATAAGTACAGAGGTGGGCCACAACCTCAACTATACAAGGAAACAAGAGGTGGGCCCTACGCACACATATACACGTACACAATATACTCAACAGTGAGGAAACCACATCAGGAAAAAAGAGAAACAACACAAATATGCATTTTGGATGATGAAAATACTTAAGCATCAAACTGCATGAGTAGATAGTAATCAACTACAGAGCGTGCAAATAGATAGTAATGACATGAAGCAAGTAATCTGACATCAAGTACCACTGATTCATGAATAGATCAAAGTATAGTGGATTTAGCTGTACAAATGGAACAAATAATGAAACAACTCTGCCGAGATTGAGACTAGTGAGCTAGTTCATTTGGAATATTAGTTCAAAGATTACATCTGTTAAACTGCAATGTCTGAACTGATAGCAACATCTGATGCACATCACTTTGCTAAACAAAAATCGTAAACACACAAATTAGATTATTCATGCTCTTCCAGAGAGAAAATACGACAACCAAGTTTGCTTAGCTATTCGTAAACCAACAAATTGAAACAACTTGTGACAAGTTGACAATGTGGATAGACTGTCTTTAATCTCAGCCTACGGTCAAAAAATTGAGTTCCATTACAGCAGAAGTAAAAGAAAGGGACACCAAAACATAGCAAAAACAGAACCAGCATCATCATGGTACAAGGAGACAATTCAATTTCAAAACAACATCACAAGATCCAAACACTAAACCATTAGCTCGATGGCCAGAAGATAATCACCACATATCATAATCACTGTATCATCGGCTCAGTGGCCTGAGCAGAGCAGAGCACAGTATGGACATAGCTCGGAAGCTAGTTCCAAGAGCAGACAAAGGAAGGAGAGACCAGGTACTCACCTTAGTTGTAGCCCAGAAGGCAGTCATGGGAGCACAGATCATCACACTGTGTACGGACTGCTGGATGGTCTCAATGTTGAGCCCCTTCAACTTTAGAGGAAACTCCAACCGGCCCTTGAACTTATCAGGTTCCCTCAGCCTATAAGAACCACGAGTTCCAAGTTTTCTCATTTTTTTCCTTTACCAATGCCCTCCTGTATTATTCAAACAAGCAAAGTCAGGCCTTTCTTGGATGGACATAACACAAAATGATAGCATAACAATTTTTGAGATTAATCAGCACATAGGCATGCTACAGGAAAATTCAAAGGTGATTCCATCATGAACCCAGATAAGCTAGACCAAGACCACACATAATAAATCTGTTATCATAAGTATGACTAGAGATAGATAGATAGATAGATAGATAGATAGATAGACAATATCATGTGAAACGAACATGAAAACACTAAATTCTATAAAAATCACAGTAGCATGAATTTTGGCAGCACAAGGAAATAATTTGCAACACACGATGGTTGACTGCGACTTGCAAGCATATGGTTGCAAATCAAACTAAATGGGTAGTTGGGTACCAAGAATGGAACCTGTTATATTTTTTTAAGCAAATGGATCATATTCTAATCAGGAACAATATAAGCCAAACATAGGGTGCTTAACATGTCTCACTCTTGGAGAACCGCCACTAGAAAAAAAACAAGTATTGTACAAGATTGCAACCATTGGGGAGTAGAAACTCAGACTGGACACTACTAGAGTGGCATATTACTAGCAACTCTAACATGCTCCCTAGCCTCAGAGTGTTCGTGATCGACACTAGAGTAGCATATTTAGTAGATAAAATATTTTAGAGCTACTTTAGCACTACAACTCTAGGAATCGACTAGCACAAATGCGGCATCACAGAACATAAAATACATCAATTTCCTGGTTGGTAAAATAAAGATCAATTTCTATGGCTCATATATCAGAAAGATGTGCGAATGTTTTTGGCAACTAAAATAATACAGTGGAAAACACACGATACATTCACTAAGATGGACCTCTCAAAATTAGATAACGCATCAAAACCCACGAAGAAACAACAAATAAAAAATTAAAGTGGCTTTGCTGCCCTGTATAGTGACTCCTAAGCTATCCAGAGCTAGAAAGACGGCTCTAGTTCTGTATGATGAGGATAAAATAGACTCAAAAGTTGCATCATCCTGAAAGGATGCTCTATAGACACAGTGATTTTCTTTCACAAAAGTCAAGTTGTTGTACGTAAAACTCATTTATACTTGAAAGCACAACCATTTTAATCCATAGTACCTTTAGGTTCATATATACAAGGCAATTGACAGAATAGTTTGACCTCAAGACTACCCAAGTTAATGTGTCACCAGGTTCCACAAATATACTTTGCCACCCTGTGCAATGAATGATTCCTAAGTTATCCAAAAGCCAGAAAGACTGCTCCTACTTCTCTATGATTAGGAAACAATAGGCTCGAAAGTTCTAAACAATCCTGAAAGGATGCTATATAAATGCAGTTATTTTTCTTTGAGAAAGTCAAGCTTGTCTACTTAATCATCAATAACTGAAAACACAATCATCCTAAGATGATGTGTAGTTCATGTACAATGCAATTGACAGAATAGTTTTACACTCAGGACTACCCTGGTTAATGTGATGTGCCATCAAGTTCCACCAATATACTACAAGGAGAAAGAAGGAGTATGACACAGTAAGCATTCCTTCAACAGTGCAATAGAAGTAGGCATCTGAAGAGCGGTGGATGAAAGTAATTACCCATAACAGCCCCTTTCACCCCACTATAGCATGATCTAGTCAAAGTCCAAATCTTCCCTGTCCAGCCACAGAACAAGCACGCCATGTCAGGGAAATCAAAACTCAAAAGGCCAAACTGAAGCATGTTAAGAAACACTCTCCATTACACTAAACATATAATTAATTTACTCAGGAATCATGGAGAAATTCAGTTGGCACATAAGGAATAACACAACATTTTCTATGAGGATACAGAAGACTAAAAAGTAGTAACAAGCCTGAAAGGATGCTCCATACATGCAATGATTTTCTCTCCCAAAATTCAAGTTGTTCTAGTAAATCATTTATACTTGAAACTACAACCATTTTAATCAAGAGTACACCTCACATAAAAGGCAATCGCTGAATTGTTTACCCTAAAGACTACCCTAGTAAAGTGCCAGTAATTAACTACTTACTATACATGATAACGAGATGAGAAACAAAGTGTGACATGGTGATCATTCCCGTGGACCAAACTGTGCTCACCCAGTCAACATGAGCACCATTGCACAAGATATTCTAGAGATCTCGCCTTGCCTTGTGGTGTTAAGTAAATGGAGATAGAGCTTTGATAGGTTTGGAAACCTATGATCTAGATTTGAAACACACACAACAAAGAAAGCTAGATTGACACGGTCCTTCCCACAGATTCGCATGGTTGTAGTTTTTGAACTCATCCCTGTCGTCCGCCCACATCCATCACACAAACGATTTTTCAAGTCAGGTGCCAAGTAATATTCCCTCCGTCCCAAAATAAGTGTCTCAACTTTGTACTAACTCTAGTACAAAGTTGTACTAAGGCTGAGACACTTATTTTGAGGTGGAGGGAATAAGTAGAAGGGGGGAGTTTCTGTAACAAATCCAGGTGCGAAGATGAGCTATTCAGCTATATCAATCTATTTTCTGACCAACACCGGTCGCAAACAAACCACGATTAAGCTAGCAGAAAGGTGGCCTAGTTGATATGCCAATGTCGTTATCTCAGTCGCCTTCCAAGTGAAGCACGAACTAGACAAAGCACCACAAAATTACATGGCTACTGTGAAATGCATCCATAACTAGAATGTTTCATATGTATTCTTGAGTAGATACAAGTTTCTATGACAATGAAGAATAAACAACATATAGAATAGCAGATACGCCCCTAAAGGATCTGTTCATATTATATAAAGTTCTACAGTAGCATACCAAGATCCACCTTGACAACACAAACATGCCACAATGGGAGAAGTGCACAATAGCTGAATACACACCAGTGGCTTACCTAGTTTTTGCCATGGACGTGTGTAGATCAGAGGAGGACAACCATGGCGGAGACGAGGGGGCGGCCAAGAGTCCCCAATCTACTACTGATGCAGAGTTTCCGGTGACAGGACAAACTCCACCATCATGTTCAGTCTGACAGGACAATCAAACAGTGCACACATAAGCAAAACTTGCTTCAGTTAAATGCATAAGAAAGAAGACTATAAGTTATCGTTAGAGAAGAACTAGACCACAATAAAAAACTCATTCATGATCTGCAACGCAACCTAAACAGACCATTGATCCAGTCTACAGGATCCAACCAACCATTGGTTGAAACGGCCAAGGAGTAGTTAGCTACTAATCGGAAGAGTGAATCATGCTAGCAAGTACTCCCTCTGCAAGCTACTAATCAAACTTTAGTGATCTAAACGCTCTTATATTTCTTTATGGAGGGAGTATTAAACAATGCCCTAGAAGTATTGTAAGTACTGAAAATAGATCATACAGTCCATGCTAAATAAAAGACCAATGAAGCCAGAATTTACAATTGTAAGCAAGCCTTAAGCATCTTGACACTATAGAACAACAACACTAAACCTAGAAAAAATTGGGGATTTTAGGAAACTAAGCTACAACAGGAAATGGGGAGCAACTTATTTATGTATGACCATACTATAATTAGTGAACAAGCACCAGACCATACTGTAAGCATCTTTAGCATCACAGCAACCTAAAGCCAGCAGCCAAGTCCACCTTGCAAAACGACACCAGTTCTCTCATGCAACATGCATCAGTTCATAGGGTTATCAATGCCCATGCATAGCAGAGAGAGAGAGAGAGAGAGAGAGAGAGAGAGAGAGAGAGAGAGAGAGAGCCATTTGCTTACCACCTACTGGTGGGAGGCAGAGCAAGCTTCTACATGTTGTCATTGTCGCTATCGATGTTGGGGTCAAACTTGATGATGTCCTCATCGAGCTCGGCATGCATTACCGCATGTACCCCATCAATGACATCCATGGAGGGCACCTGCTGCTCCAAGTCAAACAAACAAATAAATTAGGGGATATGAGATAGACTCGAACTCCAAGCAACATTCTTTTTAGTGGAATCTATTGAGGTAGCACAACAACGATCAGTGTAAATGCTCAACTTTACTCGTAGACAAACACATGCCGGCCAAGGAAAAACGATGGCATTTGATGCACAAAATTCTTGTAGCTCACACCTCACAGGCAAGCACTTGCAGGCAATTCACAGAAATGGTACTTAAGTTCTAAGATTATGGACAAACAGTAAGATATGCAAATCTCCCTATTTTGTGCTATCAAGTAAATAGCTGCAAGCTACTAGGCACTCTAACATGCTCCCTACAGCAAGGGCATCAGTTACACATACACCACAAGTACCCAGCATAAGCAACTACATCATTTTATCCTAAAACTCAGTTTATAGATCAAGGTTAGACGAACATTCCTACGGATCGAACAAGGTTGGGCGAGCTTACACCCATAATCTTCAAGCCAACCAAGCCAACCAAGCTTACACCCAGACTTACAAAAACAACCATTTTAAGACAGAGTGCAGTTCATATGGAAGGCAATCAATGTGTCATCAAGTTCCACCAATATATGAGAAGGAGAAACATAATATGGTACTATAAAACTCATCCCGTGATGAAAACAGAAATGTACATGTCTGAAAAGCGGTGGATGAAAAGAAGTACCAATAATGATCCCTTGCGCCCCTTGGTATGAGCTAGTCAAGGTCCTAAATCTTGATTGTGCAGCTACACAACAGGCACACGATGTTATAAATCAGAACTCAAAAAGGGAGAATTGGAGCATGTTAAAAAAACTAGAAATTACACTATGAAGTGAGAACATATATACCTTCAGTAGGAGCTCCTAAGCATTGCTCCATATCCACTTTGGTTTTGGCAGTGCGTTCCTGAAATAAACATCCATCCCTGCCAAAGGTCAAAGCATTCCTTTTCGCAACATCTCTCTCGCTTTCCAGCCAGACCAAGCATATACATTTAGCCATCTCTAAAGACAGGTACAAGTAAGTAGTACTTGCAAAGTGCAGATAACTGACAAAATCTGCAAGTGTGTGGATAGAAATACCTTATCCACTTTGTTTCCAACAAGCACCTTCGGGCTAGGAAACACCTACTCCTTCCATCCGATGTTGCTGGTGTGGCCGATGAAGTTGAGATCAAGCGGCAACTTGGAGAAGACATGCATCAGATCTGCAGCAAGAAAGCTCACAAGGTCAATCAACCAGAACCAACGGACACGATACCTGGTATATATGTGCACGGGCACCAAGTCACCGTGTTCCACCAATATAGTAAGCATTTCAGTTAATCAAAATATGTAATCAGTTGCGAGCCATGGCAAGCGAAACCAAGGGATGATGTGTGTGTTGCACTAATGTTTAGTCTCTGAAGCCTGAACTTTCTGGCATGTCCAAATTAGAGGCCATCTCAATTATTAACAAGGAAATAACATCACTGTCCAGGAGAAAATATTAATCAACTTCATTAGAGAAGTTTCAAATTATATCGACAAGTTACTGTCACCCCAAGGATAGACACTAGTTCAGCTTTCACTGAAAGTGACTCAGAATTTAAGGTTAAGGAAATAGACTGCAATGCACCAACTAATCAACTATCACAGGTAGGTTAGAAACAGTTTTAAGAAGAAATTCGTTTCAAGAAGAAAAAGAAACTACACCCATGACCGTGTGCAAGTCTGTATGTCATTTTTCCTGTTGTGGATATCACATCACATTTAAGACGCCATTTACTCAGCTGCAAACGATCATTTGTAGTGATTTTGCTGGCAAAAAATTTCTCACCGCAATGGCAGCTCACCAGAAAGCGGGAGGGAAAGGTACTACAAGGTCGAGAAATTTGGACTGCTGATCTGTTTGTAGGGGTGATTAACCAGAGTCTGATAAAGGTAAGACGTCAGGGGAGATGACCCTGCATACAAGGTACCCAGCAATTACCTCTAGTAAAACTCACAAAAAAATCTGTCCTCGTCTCAGTAGGACCTAGCTATCACAGTGGCATTGGTCAAAGAACCGACCCTACTGCGTCTTGAGTCGTTGCCAAGAAACTTCAAGGCAGTGTGTCTGCGAGACAAGGACAACATTTGCTTGGCAGATTACCTAGCACCGCATGCATGGAAAAACTCCCTACTCTAGTTAGATAGCTAGGGTACATGGCTACCACGTAACCACAATAATCAACTCTCCTAGCTGCAATTCCTTGATGGAAATTCTAACAGACTTGACTCATAGTCCAATGTTTGAAAGCTTCTTAAGTTGATTTTCTCACCGGTTCTCATTTTCGCCGTTCAAGGTCTGATCGTTAATAGTTGTATGATAACTTTGTTATGACCAGTTGTATTCTACTACTGTGCTCGCGTAATCCGAGACGGACAGAACCCACCCAGCAATGGTATTTTGGTTTGCGAACCAACCAGGATATATAGGGACTAGTAGGCTAGAGCAGAGCACGGAAAACTGACACGTTGCTTTATTTCATTCAAGGCCAATCTATATATCTGACAGTAGAAGAGTGCAAAGGGAGCCGTCTTGTCCTCCAGTTAGAAAAAATGTGATGCGTACAATGGATACACCCACCATTTGATTCAGTTTCAGTCATCCAAAACTGAACCAATACGTGATGCACATACAGTTTAATTCATGTCATCCAAAAGAAACGTACAAACTGAACCAGAGTTCAACCAAAACGTAGAAAACACAGGTGATATTCAGATCAGGAGGTAGATGGGCTCACCATGTCCGCTGCAAGGGGCGGTCTAGGCGCTGGGTGGGAGGTGAAGATGGATGCCGGCCTGCTGCTCCACCTCCTCTGGCCGCTGCACCTACAGCGACGAGGCAACAAAAGGGGATTTCATTTATTTAGAGTGGAGGAATTATCAGCCACAACAAAACAATGGTGTTCCTGTCATTCATAGCTCTGAACAATAAAGTAACCTCTCTCTGAAGAAATCAAGCATAATAACAAGCAGAGAGCAAATGTTTTCCCGGTTATCGGAAGAAGAATGATTTGTGGAAAATGGAAGGAACAATACATTTACTAGGCGGCAGGCTAGAGCGGAGCAAATCCACAAGTTGCTGCTTGGGTAAAACAAACAAACAAACACGAGAATTGCACATGCATGTTGGACAAACACATGACCATCCAGTACACGTTGGCAGAGGATCCAACCATTTGTGAATTCATGCAGGCAAACACAAGACTTTTTTGCAGCAGAGGAAATCACAAGACTACTCCCAGTACAATATGATACAGGGAATCAATCTAATTTCCGAATGCAATCAAGCAGCAAAAAAATAAATAGCTACCAATATCCGGTCGGTAGTTTGAACTCCCATCAGGCATTGCAGCAGCAAACAAACTAGCAGAGGAGAAAAAAATGTTAAAATTGGGGAGAGGAAAAGAGGGCTGAACCGAACACGAACATCAGCTTATCCATTATACGCATGAAAAGTACATGAATGTACAAGATTGGTCGTTGGTTGGTTACCTCGACAACAAGGTATTCGAGGAAGGCGATGAGGTAGACGAGGGGTGTAAGTTGGATGAATTTAGACCAACTCGGGGCATTCGCCAAGGTGACCCTATCTCCCCTTACTTATTTCTTTTGGCAGCTGAGGGCCTCTCTTGTCTGTTGCAAAGTGCAAGCTCGAATGAAGATGTAAGGGGGGTGGTGGTTGCACCAAATGCTCCCCCGGTAAACCACCTATTGTTCGCTGATGATTGTTTATTGATGTTCAAGGCCAATGAGAATGCTGCCCTTCTGGCTAAAGGTATTATTCAGAAACACTGTGAGGCCTCTGGACAGCGCGTTAACCTTGCAAAGTCAAGTATATTCTTTGGTAAGGGCTGAACCGAACACGAACATCAGCTTATCCGTGGAACCGAACACGAACATGCACCCTGGTCGTGAGATTGTACCGAGAAAAGGAGAAAATCAATAAAGAGGAAAAAGAAAGGCACGACACGTGCCTTTGGCGAAAGTTTTGCGTGTGCGTGTTCATTGTGATTTGATGTGATCGATCCTGTGGACGAAGTTTCAACATAATAGCATTCATGCAGAAATAATATGAGGGTCTGCAGCTTTCCATTGCCCATGCCTGACTATTTTTACTGGCTACATTGGTATTTTTGGTTAGGTTATAGATTCGGACATTTCGAGGAAAAGTACCATGCCAGCTTTGATTCTCAACTATTCTAACATCTAACAAATATGCATTGGTGTGGATATGTCATCATTGTTCCACAGGAAACTGTATGCTATTAACATCACTGAGGCCTAAGAAAGTATAAAGCTGCTTGATGAATCACGGTGTCGTGCCTCGTTACTCGCTTGAGGATGTTAACAAAGATGTGGCGGAAATTACGTTAGAAGCATATACATCTTGGTTCCTGTTTTGTGCTACTCTCCTATACTAGTGGAGGTAACAGCTAGCCTAAATTCTGAAATCATGAAAGCAGATAAAGAAGACATGTCTTTTCCAGCAACCTTATTTTATAAGATTAGCTGGTTGAGCTAAATATGAGATGTTCTGTACTTACTTTTCTCCGCTAGGAATCTCTACTTAATTTTCCTATTACTCAAATTGCCAAAATCAAGCACAAATTATAGATGTCCTTTAAATCAATTTGACAAAAATAAACTCAGGTTTACAGACCAATTGGCACTCTGAATAGTTACGATATGCCACGCTTGCTACAACATACCTAACAAACTCGTCCGTTGACCAGATGATACTGGCCGTAGCCATTCGTCCGTTGACCAGGACATAGAGCAGTACGCGCAGGCTGTAGCCAACTATCCATTCGTCTTGCAAGGAAGGGGAACAGGGGACGAGGTGGGAGAAGCTCACGGCGAGGAGGGACTCCTTGGCGGAGAGGCGCTCCGTCTCACGGGCGTAGCTGGCAGCGGGCTCCCACACCTGCGGGCACAATCCGTTGAAGAGAATATCACAAGCTTGAGCGTTGTATTGCAGCATCTTCAACTCATCCGCGCTAGCTTCACGGTTCGGTTCTCTCCCATCAAAGAATTCACCTTGCAAGCCAATACACACAATAGCCCAAATGGCGGGGTTATGTCCGAGAATATGCATTTTCATCTTATGCTTCCAACTAGCAAAATTCGTACCATCAAAGTAAGGACCTCTACGGTGATAATTTCCCTCGCTAGACGGCATACTCTCCTAGGTTGTGAAACCAAGGCTATGACCACCAAAAGCTATGGAAATCAAAGCAAATGGAGACCAAGGCTCTGATACCACTTGTAGGATCGGAAGTATGTCTAGAGGGGGGGTGATTAGACTACTTGACCAAATAAAAACTTATCCTTTTCCCAATTTTAGTCTTTGGTAGATTTTAGCTATCTTAGCACAAGTCAAGCAATCTTAACACAATTCAAGCAAGCATGCAAAGAGTATATGAGCAGCGAAAAGTAAAGCATGCAACTTGCAAGAATGTAAAGGGAAGGGTTTGGAGAATTCAAACGCAATTGGAGACACGGATGTTTTTGTCATGGTTCCTATAGGTGGTGCTACCGTACATCCACGTTGATGGAGACTTCAACCCGCGAAGGGTAACGGCTGCGCGAGTCCACGGAGGGCTCCACCCACGAAGGGTCCACGAAGAAGCAACCTTGTCTATCCCACCATGGCCGTCGCCCACGAAGGACTTGCCTCACTAGCGGTAGATCTTCGCGAAGTAGGCGATCTCCTTGCCCTTACAAACTCCTTGGTTCAACTCCACAATCTTGTCGGAGGCTCCCAAGTGAAACCTAGCCAATCTAGGAGGCACCACTCTCCAAGAAGTAACAAATGGTGTGTTGATGACGAACTCCTTGCTCTTGTGCTTCAAATGATAGTCTCCCCAACACTCAACTCTCTCTCACAGGATTTGGATTTGGTGGAAAGAATATTTGAGTGGAAAGCAACTTGGGGAAGGCTAGAGATCAAGATTCATATGGTAGGAATGGAATATCTTGGCCTCAACACATGAGTAGGTGGTTCTCTCTCAGAAACAGCAAGTTGGAAGTGTAGATTTGTTCTGATGGCTCTCTCCACGAATGAAGAGGAGGTGGAGGGGTATATATAGCCACCACACAAAATCTAACCGTTACACACAACTTACCAAACTCGGTGGGACCGAATTGAGAAACTCGGTCGGACCGATTTAGCAAATCTAGTGACCGTTAGGATTTTCGGTGAGACCGACATGCAACTCGGTAGGACCGATACGGTTAGGGTTAGGGCATAACATAATCTCGGTGAGACTGATTACACAAACTCGGTGGGACCGATTTTGGTAATAAGCTAACCAGAGAGTTGGTCAGGTAAACTCGGTGGGACCGGTTCGCTCATTTCGTTGGGACCGAAATGTTACGAAAAGGAAACAGGGAGTTTACATTGCAATCTCGGTGGGACCGATCGCTCATCTCGGTGGTACCGAAACGTTACGAAGGGAAACAGAGAGATTACAATCCCATCTCGGTGAGACCGAGATCCCTATCGGTGAGACCGATTTGCCTAGGGTTTGTGGCAGTGGCTATGACATCTGAACTCGGTGGCGCCGGGTAGAAAAAATCGGTAGGGACGAGTTTGACTTTTGGGTTTAGGTCATATGTGGATGTGAGAAAGTAGTTGAGGGTTTTGGAGCATATCACTAAGCACTGTGGAGCAAGAAACTCATTAAGAAACACCTCATCCCTTCTTGATAGTATTGGCTTTTCCTATAGACTCAATGTGATCTTGGATCACTAAAATATAAAATGTAGAGTCTTGAGCTTTTGAGCTTGAGCCAATCCTTCTATCCTTAGCATTTCGAGGGATCCACTTTTCTCATCCATGCCATGCCATTTATTGAGCTTTTCCTGAAATATTCATCTTGGAATGATGTTAGCTCAATGAGCTATATGTTGTTAGGAATTACCAAAACCACCTAGGGATAGTTGCACTTTCAGCTTCCCACTCGAGCCGGACATAGTTCGGCCAAGAATCTCCCGACAAGGAAAGAGACCTTAATGAGTTTAGCACATCACCCAAGGGCGAGTGATGAAAAATATCCGCGACGGTGAACTCCATGACCGGTGCCCAATCAGATTCGATAGGCACGGACGTACGCGGTTCGGATCCTGTAGCCGGAGGCGAGTCCAAGGGTCCGATGGCACCACCCTCACAGGAGGTGGGATCAGTGTTCGGCTCCAACACCGATGAGTGTGCGGCCTCCGTGGCGGGGTCTATCTACTCATCCTTGGAAGGCACGATCTGCTCCGGATTGATTCCCTGCGCCACCGCAGGCGCGATCTCCCAAACACTGTCCGATGGCAGATCAAAGTCATGCCCGTCGTGACCGTTCGGCGCACCTGACATGGGCTCGAATCCGTCGAAGATCAAGTCTCCGCGGATGTCGGAAGTATAGTTCAAGCTTCCAAACCTGACCTGATGGCCAGGGGCGTAGCTAGCGATCTGCTCCAGATGGCCAAGCGAGTTGGCCCGCAGTATGAAGCCGCCGAATACGAAGATCTGTCCGGGAAGGAAAACCTCCCCCTAGACGGCGTCACTAAAGATGATTCAAGGAGCCATCAAGCCTTATCGCGACGGCACAGTGTAACTCTCAATGAAAGCACCAATGTCGGTGTCAAAACCGACGGATCTCGGGTAGAGGGTCCCGAACTGTGCGTCTAAGGCTAATGGTAACAGGAGGCAGGGGACACGATGTTTTACCCAGGTTCGGGCCCTCTCGATGGAGGTGATACCCTACTTCCTGCTTGATTGATCTTGATGATATGAGTATTACAAGAGTTGATCTACCATGAGATCGTAGAGGCTAAACCCTAGAAGCTAGCCTATGATTATGATTGTTGTTTTCCTACAGACTAAACCCTCCGGTTTATATAGACACCGGAGGGGGCTAGGGTTACACAGAGTCGGTTACAGAGAAGGAGATCTACATATCCGAATTGCCAAGCTTGCCTTCCACGCAAAGGAGAGTCCCATCCGGACACGGGACGAAGTCTTCAATCTTGTATCTTCATAGTCCAACAGTCCAGCCAAAGTATATAGTCCGGCTATCCGAGGACCCCTTAATCCAGGACTCCCTCAGTTGCCGCTGCTACCCCCGTATCTGCCGCCACCGCTCGTCCACCCCTTCGTCCTGGTCCAAGCACCAGCCATCACCAGCGTCGCCATGATCTACCCCGACCACTTCGTCTACTCCGACAACCGCAGGCGACATCGACACCGCGTCAATTGGCTCCGCAATTGTCCTTGAGTCCTTCTTTGCTGGCCCTTCCGACTTCTCCGACATGGCGTACAGCTCGTGCAGGTCCCTCGTCTACGCATGCCCGATGTTGGCAACACCGATGCGTGCCTTCATCCACGAAGTGTCCCCGGGCCTGGCAAGCCTGGTGCGGCGCTTCATCAACTTCGACTTCGTCCGTCTACGCATGCCTGGTGCCGGCAACACCAATGCATGCCTATGTCCATGATGTGTTCTTGGGCTTGGCAAACCTGGCACGACGCGTCGTCAACACCATTCTCCTTCCTGGCGCACCACTTCTTCGACACTACTGCAGCCATGACTAACTTGAGGCCTCCTTGCGCCCGCGGCTCCACGACGACTCCCTCGACACCGGCTACCCCGACTTGACATCGACCACGGCGTTCTTCGCACGGATACCTCGACCACGGCTACACCACCCTACGCTCTCGGCTACATCGACATCGGCACAATCCGCTTGAGCAACTCGTCGGCTTCCTCTACAGTCAACGCGTCCGCGACGCGACACCGTCCACGACGCTCCCGCTAGGACTGCGGGGTATGTCAGTCCGTCGATAGCTATTCTCTCCAGTCTGACCGTCCGCGTCGCTCCTGTTGTTCGCAACGCTACCGCTACGACTGCGGGGGGATGTATATTTGGGTTACATATGTTTGGTAGTCTAGGATTTGTAATCTGTCTCCTACCTTATCTCTAGGAGGGGCGCCTTGCCCTCCAAGCCTTGTACTCAATATATACTCACCTTCGAGGCTCAATAATACATCCACCATATTCCGCAAATCCCTCTCTCCCTTCTAACAATATTCAATCACCCGGTCTTCTCCTTCCTACTCCCTCCGTATCAAAATATAAGACATTTTTTGATACTCCCTTTGTATCAAAAAATGTCTTATATTTTGATGCAGAGGGAGTAGCTTTTAGATAGCCCTGAATTGAAAGGGCTAAACAATCAAGTTTTCAGCTTCCATCTCGCGAGAATCTCATACGGATCGAGCAACACTACACTCTTACAATTTCATCACCTGTAGCACTAGTTGGCTCAAAACTACTGATGCACGACCGGTTTGCGTTCCTGAGATAGCAAAAGATGGAGAGAAAAAAAGACAGATGAGTCTCATCATGTGAAGCTCCAACTCAAATCGCACTATCCTGGGACAAAATTAATATTTGTGATGAAAGAGACGCTCAACGTGGGTGCGAACACTAGTTTCTGATACATGCAACTTCCCATCTCATCATCATCTCTAGCCTCTAGGGACAACAACTGGCCGGGATGCTCTGGGACCTGGGTTACTCCTATCAACTTCAGCTCTTCTGCATCGCTAAAATTTACCACAAACTAATCACATTTCCAAAAGCAAACTCTTGTTGTAATAGCCACCCGAACTGGTACCAAGAGTGAGAAAAAAACTGATGCATGCTACTAAAGGTTGATCATCCGAACAACACATTCAAAACAGGCAGTGAAAATTCCAAGAGAAGGAAACTATCACTTTTTGTTGAAATTTGGCTCACAATTTGGCGATAAGAGTGGTAACCACATCAATAAAGCATGCGCGCAATTATGAATTATCACAAATATGAACAGCACGGCCATCTCCATCACCATCTCAAGCTAATAGAACAGACAATCTTTCAGAAAGCAGATATGTTGTGCAGAACCATGGAGTCGTGGCTCCACTCCTATGCCCCGTCGAATGATTTCTAGGGATACGGGCTGCCAAATCAAGTTAAGTGATTAGGGACTGATCTTGGAACGTGATTCTCTTGAGAAAGGATGTGCCCGACAGCATGCGTCCAGCAGGCGAATAGAAAATGAGAAAGGCTCTCTCAGCACTGAAGGTTTATTGGTTATCTGGAACTTAGTTAAACATTTTGCTTCATAAAAAGATGGACTGGGCTTGGGCAATGCTCTGAACATCTTGGGGGCGGTGCTGTCCAGTTATTATTTATAGAACAAACCTGTAGTTTATTGTCCAGCTTTGGCAACGCTCAGATCATCTTGGGCGCTTTACCAGCATTATAAAACTTGTACGGTGCTTACACTAATCATATCTCCCGCAGTTGCTGAACTCACTCCAATGCATACATCGTTTGTTCCTCCGTTACCGCATTGTAATGCCTTGATGACTACATTGTATTGCGTTTTGACATAAGAAAAGAAACATTGAAGCGTAGTTGAGGTGTCCAATTTGTTGCGTAGGGGGAATGATCACAAGAAGTGGGAGTAGTCATCAAGTACAATTAATAATATTGGCAATTGGAAAAACTCACAACCGGAGAGGTCCACAAATCACAATGGATTAAATCAAATGGAGCATAAGCGCGGCTAGTAGATGATGAAAAGGGTAAATGAGGTTGATGTCCAAGTTGACGCACATCACATGGCATATGAGGAGATTTATTACATGGAACAAGAAAATCATGGCCTATAGAATGAAAAACACTAGGTTGGCCTAGTCTACTATGCCATACGTGCCATCGGAGATGGTGGTGGTGAATGCGGTGCGCCAAGCTTTGTTATTACCGAAAAAGGGGTAGAGATCGCCGGAGCTAGCGGAGATCAGGATGACTTTCCGAGTGCGAAGATCCTTCACAAGAAAACCAAAGGAATAAAAATTCAATTGAGCAAGAATTATCTTTGGTAAATTGACGGACAGAGATAAGACTAGTGGTAACATGAGGGTAAAATAAGACATCACGTAAGTGGAAATTAGATGGAGAGAGAGTGGTGGAAACAGTAGCATGAATAGGAAGATGAGAACCATTGTATACAACAATGTTCGATAAATGATGCTTTAATGGAGAATTCGAGAGGGTGAGGTTACCAGGGTTGCCAGTCACGTGGTTGGAGGCGCTGTTGTCAAGGTACCACTCTTTGGAGGTAGAACCAGTGTTGGGGAAGCCTTGAGCACTATAGGCGGCGTGAAGCATGGCGAGGTGGTCGCATGATGGCGGCTAGTACGGCGGCGGCGACGGGTAGACCGAGTGTTGCATGGGGTAGGCATGAGCGTGAGAGCCCGGGCGCGGACCAAGGACCCCCGCGGAGTTTGGTGGCACCCAACCGGGACGGGGAGTTGGAATGGTCATGCCGTAGGGGGCGAAGAAGGAGAGGAATGGGTTGAAGGGCACAGTGTTGCCACGACCGCCATGATCACATCGTCCCTGTCCTCGTCCACGACCACGCCCGCGGCCATGATCACCCCCCTTCACCCTGGCGGGAGTTGTTGCCGCAGCCATGTTGTTGTCCGCGACCACGGTTAGGGACACGCTCCTAAGCGCGATCCACCCAATCACCTAGGCGTGAAGCAGCGCCATCCGCGAGAGAGGAGCCAGAAGCACCACTGGAGCCGCCAGGGAGAGTGTCGCTCCCATTCATCGGCAGAACTGTGGCGCTGGCCTCGGATGTCCGCTGGGCGGGGTTCTCTCGGCAAGCTTGACCCGCGAGAAGACTATCTCTAAGGGTGGCAGAGGGACGGTGGCACCCAGCATGAACTGGATGGTGCTGAGGTGTTGGTCGAGGCCGTGGAGAAACTGGGTGGTGAGGTCGACCTCGGTCACAACGTGATCAATGTCAGTGAGGCCGGTGGTGAGCAGCTTCATGCGGCGCGCGTACTTATCCACCGAGATGTCCCCTGCTTTAAGTTGTGGTATTGGTGGTTGAGCATCATGTAGCGAGCGGCACAGTTGGCGAGAAAGTATTGCTAGATCCAAGTCCAGAGGGCGTGGGTGGTGGTGGCGCCGATCACATGATCAATGATTGAATCCGCAAGGGTGGAGTACATCTACAGAGCATTGTGGGAGTCAATCTCGAGATACTAGGTGTCCGCGTTGGGTGGTGGGGGATGCTCAATGAGGTAGGAGACACCATAGCGCAGGAGGACCATGAGGAAGAAGCTTTTCCACTCATGGTGGTTGTGTTCGGCAGGATCCAGCACTACTAGGGAAAAACTTAACAGTAGCACTGGTTTTTGGCCTAGCAGTAGCGCGGTCGCTACGGCGCTACAGCTAAAGGTTAGCAGTAGCGTTGGTTTACCCGCGCTACCGCTATAGCTACTTAGTAGTAGCACTTCTTGCATAAAGCGCTACTGGTATTCACCAGTAGCGCATCTCTCTGCCCGCGCTACTATTATTATTCCGTATCCTATTTCTTTTTTATTTTATGTCGTATTCATACACCATTATACAAGTTTTCATACAGTACCAATTTAGAGATTTTTTTACATCATAATGAATTATTAAATCACTGCGTGAAAGAACCGTGGATTAGTTTCAAGTGGATGGATCCTAAGTGATCCAGTCATGGATTTTCTAGTTTCAAGTGGATGGATCCTAAGTGATCCAGTCATGGATTTTCTAGTTTCAAGTGGATGGATCCTAAGTGATCAAGTCATGGATTATCATCATCATCATGACTTGATCACTTAGGATCCATCCACTTGAAACTAACTTGATCACTTAGGATCCATCCACTTTAAACTAAATAATCCATGACTTGATCACTTAGGATCCATCCACTTGAAACTAATCCGTGGTTCTTTCACCCAATGATATAATAACTCATCATCATCATCATTAACAACTTATCATCATAATACATCATTGTCATATAACAACTCCTCATGATCATCATTTTCGTCCATGAGACATCATATAACAACTTGGTCACTAGTCATAATCACAACTCGTCCTCCTCATCATCATCAACTCTAACACATTGTAGCACATAATAACACATTATACCTAGGACCTACTCCTCTCTCATAGGACCTACTACCCTCTCTAATGTAAAATGGCATAAAACAAGATAGGCCCTGACTCTGCATTATGGAGAATGAAGACCATCCTGTCTCCAATTCTTGCACTTCGCACAATATTGGTTCCAAGTAGCTCCCTATGATTGTCCATACATTTTTTCATGCTTTGATTGTCATGTGTATTCATCGGTTTTAGAAATCCGGTATGAACAACAGTGAAGCCTAGGATGACCTGGCCGTAAGCTAATAACATCAAGGTGATATTTCGGAAACATCAGATGAGGCACACAATCCTTCGAGATTTTGTGTTGAAAAACAGTAATAATGTCGTAGTTAGCAAGATGTTGTAATAGTAAAAAATCTTACCATGCTATCTCCATAGATGTTACCATAGTTCAACACATGCACTAGTGACACGTATTGACCATAATGTGCAGGAGTTTCATAATTGATATTATAATTCTCAACATCAATAATAAATGAGATAAGATGATCTTTCTCCTGATAAGTTAATTCTGTGCCATCGGTGTAGTAGGTTCTGTCTACCATTTTTCGTACATTCTTTGAAGAATGAAAATAAGCTATCAATGGAAATCCATGTTCAAGAATTCATCTGATTAACCAGTTAACTTGCCGATTAATCCCTACTCGTAGGGTCACCGAGTAACCTATAAACCGATCAATCGTCCGATTAATTGATTAAATGACCGATTAACTTGCCGATTAGCCGATTAATCCCCCACTCACCAGCCAACCGAGCAGCTACAAGTTAATGATTTCCTCAACAATGATGGGAATAAGCTATCAACTATTTTGAAATAAACAATATAAATTACTTAATAACTATGTTTGAGAAACTCACACAACGGTTGCGGGGGAGGGCCAAACGTCGGCGGCGGCGGACGACGGGGTGCGTGAGAGAGTGAGAGTGGGAGTGGGGGAGAGTGAGGGGCGGATGGGTGTGGAGAAGATAAACTACTTAGCAGTAGCACGTGTTAGGAGAAGGCGCTACTGCTAAACAACCTAGCAGTAGCGCGTTTCAAAGGAAAGCGCTACTCCTATACTTAGCCTGGTGGCAACGGTGGGGCAATTTTAGTAGTAGCGCCCTTTTCCCCAGCCGCGCTACTGCTATGTACATAGCACTAGTGCCTTCTGTTGTAACGCGCTACTGCTACGTAGCCGTAGCGCCTCATTTTATCCGGTGCTACTGCTAAAGTTCTGTGTATAAAGTTTTCCCTAGTAGTGCAGGAGGATCTTGATGTGGTTTGAGATGTTGACATTGAAAATAGCGCTGCGAGCGGGTGGCGCCGGCCTTGGAGGTGGCGGTGAGGTGGAGGAGAAGAGAGGGACAAACTGGGATCCAGATAGCGCAGAGGTGCCGTTGCAGAGAGACGGGTTGGTGTGGAAGACAAAGGGAGGAGTCGCAGACGGGTGGTGGAAGAATTGGTGCCAGCGGCGGTGAAGATGGAGGAGAGGGAGCTCGGCGAGGAGGCGGTGCTGGTGGTGAAGAAGGAGGAAGAGCCGTGGTCATCGCCTCGTCGGACATTGCAGAAGGCCTGGTATCTGATACCAAGTTGGAAAGTGATTCGACAATAATCACTGATTGATTGCCTCGGTACAACGAGTTTACATACATGAGTTGCCAGTGAAAGCAGGCACGCAGGCCTGGGCACCGTTCAGATCCTACAATCTAGGATACAAACATGACAACGTGACAATGTGCCTATACAACATACATGTACATGTTAACACAGGTCACTGCATTTGAACTTAACGGTACCCACAGATGGAGCTGAAAATTTTGTGCACGAAGGACTTGGAACTGCAAAACAAAAATTAAATTTAAACTTAGTAAATACTCCCTCCGTTCACTAGTGTAGTGTAAAAAACGCTTTTATATTATGGGACGGGGGAGTAGTAAAGTTCATTCTCCTGAAACTTCAAGGCCACATGTCTACATCCGTCTGCAAACTATGTAACTGAAAAGCGGGCAACAAAAAAGATTATCACTAAGTCAGATTTCCTAGGAAAAGCGGGGACTGCAGCGCATATGGTCCATGTCAAGAAAGGAATAAGGAATAAAGTTAAAGGTAACAGAGCAGTATTAGTTTAGTAGTACGGAGAGAGCGATGGTGAATATAAACAAGTCTAGCTGGGAGCAGGTGCAGGAACATTGTGGCCTTACTCCAATCCTCATCGTTTTGCAACAGAGGACCAGACAGGAGATCCTCAAAGTCCCAACAGTCACTTGGTGCTCGTAAGTCTTACATTGTTCACATAATTAGTCTTGATGTTTATGTGCATTTTGTGATGGCTCATTATACTCCTGTCATGTTTGTGTGGTCTTTTAATTTGCCAAACTTATATTTGTGTATTTATACATAGTTATGCTAACCACTGCATGCTTCAGGCGAGGGGATGGCTAATGATACAGAAGAATGCTCTCGTATTGCAGTAACATATTTTATCAAGGGGGTAAATGCACAGTTGTGGCGCTCCAATGCACTCATAGCTGCCAACGCCATTCTTGTCCTAATCATGGTGGCAATCAGTGCCTCCGGACGGCACTATCATCAGGTCGGAGTGACCCGCTTCCTCTTCCGGGGAGCCACAACACTCTACCTTCCCATCATCTCCTATGTCACGTCCTCCATGGGCAAGTACTACACAGAAGGCTTGGACGTGCAATGCTCTGGCCAGACAAACATAGTTATGCTCCTAATTTGGACGGTCCTTGTCCAAATTGTTGGAACCAATACAAGTGCAACCATCGTTGTTGATGGGAAAGACCGTCAAAACCATGGCCCCTCAATCGAGTTACTCGTTCGCACAATCTGGACATCATATCTTGTGTTCTACTATTCACGTCTTTATTTGATCTTGTTACCCCGCACCAGTGAGCAAAAATTTTGGAACTTCCTCATTGTCCTCTGTGTTCTTAGTTTGTTCAAAGTTACACTCAAATTCTATGCATTTCAGAAGGCAAGAAGGTCTTTCGCTCTTGGCCGCAACCATCGTCTTGTTGATGGATATATGACACAATTAATAGGAGAGAGCCACCGAGCATCTGAAGATGAGTTGATTCCACCACTTATTGTGATGGGTGAAGAGAAGCAGGAAATTGAGAAAACATTTCATGGGTATACCATCAAGAAGAGGAATAATAGCTTCATCACCATTGATAGAGTTTGGCAAATGGCAACCGACAACGACATCCTTTTGGCCCGTTGCCCATGGCTTCGAGATTTATGCCTTTCATTTGCTTTATTCAAGCTGCTTAAACATCAGTTCGCAAAGTGTCACGTCACCGTATTCGGCTCTATCAAGGCATTCAATTTTGTCCTAAATGTACTGGTTAACAAGGGAAATCCGGACACGGTATTCAGAGTCATTGCAGATGAGGTATCTTTTGTGCTTGATTATTATTATTCATCTCTCCCAACTTCAAGCTTTGGACGACTGCTGCCAGTTCTTAACATCATTGTCTCCCTCTCAATTATAATTTGGTGCTTGCTTGTCATGCCAAGGATGTCAATGTTATTCATACGTCCACTTTCACACAGTCAGATACGGTGCTTCACACCTTGCAAGTTACCAAAGGACATAGAAGCCATCGGGTGGAATATGGATAATCACATGTTATACTTCGGCAACTTGGTTCTAAGCTTCTTGCCCACATTTTTGCTAATTGTAGCGGTTATATTTGTTGAGTCATGGCAGATCATATCCTACTTGTGCTCCAACTGGTTCAAGTTAACCCTGTTTAGTAGCTATGTGACCCATGTCTCTTGGCAACAATCTCCTTGCATGCGGAGATTGTTTGGTCTTGTTCTCAAGTTCAAGATTAAGTTCATGCAGAATTGGACTGATCAAATGGGTCAAATATCACTAGTAGCACACTCACAACCAGAAAAATGTGTCTTGAGCCAACCGTTCTTTTACTTCTCTAGCCCAAGGCCGAGGGTGCGGCGGATCAATATACCATCAGAGGTGAAAGCCTCAATTATTGACACACTGAAAAGTAGTAAAGGTTGCTTGAGCAAAGGCACCGCTGCCCTCGTGGACAATGGGATAGGCAATCATGTTCTCTGGGCATGCGAAGAACAAGACATATCCCATATTATCCTTGTTTGGCACATAGCCACCGACATCTTCAAGGCCGGGCATGGAGCTTCAACCGATTGCTCAGCCGACAAGAAGACCGCAATGCATATGTCACAATATTGCGTCTACATGATGGCATCCACTCCCGAACTACTACCACCAGACAAGGGATGGTCCAAGAAATTGTACAAGATTGTGAGCGAAGATATCAAGCATACTTTCGCCGGTGGGAGTGTGTCGGTGGAATATGACATCATGGTGCAACTCCTTGGTGAGGAATCCAGGCATGAGGTAGTGAAGAGAGGAGCGAGGCTGGGAAAGCAGCTGGTGGAGTTGATTCCAGATGAGGAGACGGGGTGGCACATATTGGCTTGCTTCTGGTCTGAGTTGATCTTGTATGTTGCTCCCTCTCATAACATCAACGCACATAAGAAGGCACGTGCCCATGGTACCGAGCTGGTGACGCTCATATGGGCCTTGTTGAGGCACGCCGGGGTCATCGACAGGCCCGACACCCAAGTTGTCCCTTAGGTTTGAAATGGTTTTGTGTTTTTTTTCATAATTTACCGGTACCAGTTTGCTCCTAGCTACAAGTGTGTATGATTTGATTTGTGCTTGTTTTCCTAGTATGGCGGGTCAGCCGGATGATGGCTGACTCTCAAATCGTTGTGCTCCTAGCTAGCTGCGAGTGTCTATGATTTGCTTTGTATGTTATTTACATTGTATGCCGAGTCAGCATGGACGATGGCTTACTATCAAAACGAGTTTCTCTTTCATTCAAAAGAATTGTTGTTACTAATGTGTTCTTAGTTAGCATGATTTATTGGTTTCTTTTTGTTTTTGGACTTTTCGATAAAGGGCATTTTTATTGACTCAAAATATAGCATCAAGCGGATACAAAACATGATGAGCATCGTCCGGCCTCTGCATAACTAAGATGCACGCCGCCAAACAAAAACAAACTGAAAGAAGATAAAAAGGCGACATATCAGCGAGGGTAGGATCATATAGGACCAACGGTATGCCTATGTCGAAGGAGTTGGTGCGCCAATCCGGAGATTATGCTGCCACTCATGCCGGGTGAAGACCTCCCTGGCCACCCGCTCCAGCCACATACACACCGTCTTGAATAGTGGTTCATACTCCGTTGTGTTTTTGGACTTATTTGTATCTGTCATGTATTGTCCAGTAATTATTACCATGTGGCAGATCAGACTGGATGATGAATTGTTAATCTTTGGAATAATATATCTCTGCCTTCCATTTGACTTGTTGATATAATTATTGAAGAGTTTCTGTTTAGCTTGGATTCGTGTGGCAACTCATTCAACCAAAATGGCTTAATTAGCAAACAATCATTGCATGATCACCATCAAGCACCTTAAACAATCATCATGTTCAGGACAATGTTCTGCTGCTTGTTTTAGGCATGCATAAATCACCATCAAGCACCTGAAACAATCGTCATGTTCGAGAATTGTATTAGCACAAAGAAAATAACTGCGCCGAGCACATCGTATTATCCTGCAAGAATTTGGCATCTCCGCTGTACCTACGGAATCCATGAAGCGCATTTTATTTACCTCGTCGCTCATCTTCTTCACTGGCGCTGCTGCTTCACCTTCCCAAGAGAACTTGACAAAGCCATACCCTTTGGATCTCCCCGTCACAGGATGACATATTACTTTCACTGTCAGCACATTGATCAGCCAGAGGACAATCCCTAATGAGCTCACCCAAACTACAGGTCCAACACCAAGAAATCAGAACAGATAGACCAGAACTACCTTGGACGACATCGCCATGCTGAGAAAACGTGTCCTTGAGAGCGACTTCATTGGTGTCATAGGAAAGACTACAAAAACTCGGTGGAAGAAACAGCAAGGCATCAGAACATCCTGAAGACCTGAACCATAAGTCAGCACAATTCTTGCATTTGTTTAATGTCCGTGCACATCCTTCCTAACATTTACACTTATTTGAGAGACTAGCATGGTCTTAATAAATAGGTTTGCAAATTGGATATCTGATAGGAAGTCTAGCAGATCACAAACGGAGAAGAGATTCAGGATGAGGCATCAAACCAGAAACTGAACACGAGGTATCTGAACCATGAGTTAGCACTTAGCAGTATTCACACGGATTGTTCCTAACATTTGCATTAAGATGACGGGGTGCCTCTACTCCTCGGCGGCCTTCTTGGGGGTCTTGGCGCCAGCGGCTGCCTTCTTTTCTTCTTCCTGGCCAACTTCCTTCCGGGGGAGCAGCACGCTGCCGTGCGCGATGGTGAAGTGACATCAATAATTGCGGTGTGGTGCTGAGTGGATTTTTTGGAATACCTAGAATCACTTCACTGAAGTCGGTGTAAGGACATGCTCGCCAACAAAAGCAGTAGTCTTTCAGTTCCTTCATCAGCATAATTAACAATATTAAGTGGATTTGGTTAGCAACACAATAGTACAAGTCTCACAGGCTCTCTTAATTTTTTCTCGTCAGATGCTACTGCAGATTGTCATTTCAGAACTCGTATAGACGAGCTACTGGCATCAGCGTGGTAACTTGTTCCTTTGGTGGGTATCCTGGCGACGTCCTCAACATCATGCAGGAGCCCACCGTCCACACTGATTTCCACGCAAAGGCCATCGGACTCATGCCCATGATCGACCATGTCTGTCTTTTATCTCGCTAGTGCTAGTTTGTTCAGAATTAATCAAAGTCTGAGCATGGTTTGTCCTAACATTGAGCAGGGCGAAGCAAGATCATCGCATCGGCGCCCAGCCGCGGACTACTTCCACTTCAACACATCAAGGAGCTCCCGCCCTACCGCCTCGCTGAGATCAGGCGATTCTTCCAGCAATGTAAGTCATACTACTTGCAATGTTTTTAACTGATCAATTGGAATGTTTTATTTAAGACTGACACCTACTGAGAGTGCGCATCCTGAGAAAATTAACTACTTGAAAAAGAGTAGCGCATTTTTTAGACCGAGCTCCATGGAGCCCTTTATTTTGAAAAACTCAAAATTCATAAGTTTCAGTTTAAAAAAATTCTGAAAAAATACACATATATGCAAGGATGTAAAATGTATGTGCGAAAACTTTCATAATGAAATACCTTAAACTGTGAGCTGCACAAAACAAAAACAAAATCAGGGACTTTAAAGATGAACAGTACATATGCTAAGAAGCCCCAAATTTTTCTTTTTGGTGTAGCTCAAATTTTAATATATTTCGACCTGAAAATTTGCACACATGTACACATGTATCTAGGTATACATGTATTTAATTTCAGAAATTTTTGAAACTGAAAAGTTTGAATTTTGAAGTTTTCAAATAAAGGCCTTCATGGAGCTCGGTCTTCGTTTGACATTTTCGCTTGAAGAGCCCCTACTAACATGTTTCTTTAGATCTATATAAACATATTAGGTATCTAGCGTGGAGAGGAAGTTGTACTACAATGTGCTTGGCCTGAGTTCTGTTGGGCAATAAGCCACGGCGACTGCGTCTAGAGCGTGTGCGTGCGTGAGCTGGGCGTGTTGGGTGCGGTCCGAGCAGGACCGGGACCGTGGCGTGCGTGCATGTGTAGGGTAGGGGTGCACGCATGTGTGTGTGTGTGTGCATGCGCTGCACCGGACCAGGCTGAAGCCATTGGCAAGCCGGGCGGTGTGCTCGCGCTGGTTTGTTGCGGGCTCGGCACGTCGTGCGCGCGTGGGAGCGCGTCGCGGGCGCGTCCAGAGTGGGCCGAACAAAGCTCAGGAGTGGGTGGAGGCATGGGGGTCGTGGCCCAGCGTTGGCCCGGGTATGAGATCGCCGCGGTGATCGTTGTAACGGTGGAGGTGTTGAGTTCGTGCTCAAGTAAAGCTGTTCGTGCAGTGGGCATACGTGCATCGGAAAAACTTCCCTGTCCACTCTCCGTCTTCTTCCTCCTCCGTTCGGGCAAGAGTGAGCGGGCTAGAGAGAGAGAGAGAGAGAGAGAGAGAGAGAGAGAGAGGGGCGAGCTAGGGTTCGGGCGAGAACCCAACAATTGGCATCAGAGCCTCGGTGGCGGGGGTGATCGCTGGCGATGTTGCTTGTGCCATACGACGGTGAAGAGGGGAGCGCGCTGTCGCTGTAGTGCCCGGTGCTCAGCGGTGACAACCATACCGTGTGGGCAATCAAGGTCGAGGCCAAGGTCGACGCGCAGGGGCTGTGGGAGGTGGTGGCTCCGGCGGACGTGATGGTGGCGGTCGACCTGAAGAAGAAAAAGATGTCGAGGGCTTACCTGCTCGGCGTGCTCCCCAAGGACATCCAGCTGCAGGTATCGTCGAAGAAGGCGGCGGCGGAGGTGTGGACGAACCTCAATGCATGATTCGTTGGCACAGATCGGGTTAGGGCGGCTCGGCTGTCCACGCTTCGTGGCGACTTTGACCAGCTGCGCATGGCGGACAGTGAGTCATTGGACACCTTCGTCGGCAGGATCTACGCGGGGCTCGGGACGACGCTCGACGACGCGGTGAATTGAGCAGTTTTGTGACGTGGAGACCATGCCATTCGAGGAGGCACTGGGGGCTCAAGGCGTTCGAGGAGGGGATGCAGAGGCGCGCGCAGGCTGGCGGCGAACGGGCGGGCGAGCAGTTCATGCTCACTGTAGCTCAGTGGGCGGCGCGGTAGCGACAACAGGGTGGAGGTGGCTTCGACGACAGCAGCACGACGTCGGGCAGCGGAGGTAAGCGTCGTAGCCGCTGCTAGAACTACGGGCAGTGCGGCCATTTCAAGCGCGAGTTCCCGAAGCCACGGAAGACGGAGGCGATTGTCGGTGTCAAAACCAGCGGATCTCCGATCAGGGGTCCCGAGCTGTGGATCTTGGATCAATGGGGAACAAGGGACGAAAGACACTGTGTTTACCAGGTTCGGGCTCTCTCTAAGAGGTAAAACCCTACGTAGTGCTTGATTATATTGATGTGTATAGGATGATTATAGAGTCGATCTACCACGAGATCTAATGAACCAAACCCTAGACTAGTAGGATGATGGTTGTTGTTCTAGCCTCTAAGGACTAAACCCTCTGGTTTATATAGGCATCAGGGGTACTAGGGTTACACATGGGGGCAATCCGCTACCACCAGCAGGCATAAGAAACCAACATTATTTATACGAGCAAGCTTGCACTGCTTTTCATTATTGGATGCGTCTTGCACTGCTTTTCATTATTGGATGCGTCTAGCTGGCGCCCGGGCACCTGGAAAGGGTTACCGAGCGGCTGACGTAAAAGGAAAGAGCTGATCGGGGCGGGTGGTCAAAAGGGAAAGTCTCCAATCCCCGCGCGTGCGAAACAACATCAACCAACCACGGTACCCGCGCGCGACAGCTGGCCGTGGGGGTCAAGTGCAACTAACCACTCGCCCCCATCTTCCCGCTCCACACTTGAATCTTCCCTATAACTGCCCCCACGCCATCTACTTCTTCCCCACAAAAGAAGGATCACCATGGTGAAACCTCCATCGCTAGGAAAATCCATGGCGGCTCCAAAAAATTAAGAACAGAAGAGGGGAAGAGAGGGAGAAAGGGGAAAAGAACCAGGAAAACATCAAGAAAAAGCCAAACAAAATGGAGCAAACAAGAAACTTACCAGGAGGAAAGAACACCAGGTGAGAATCCCCCTTCCGCTGCTTTGCTTCCTCCCTTCACACGACTTGCAGACTTGTCCTCTAGCTGGTTTTCTTGAGTGAACCTTTGATTCATGAATTTGCTAGACAGAAATCAAATGGATTGTGAAGGGGGTTGGCACATAATCTGTGCAACCAATATGCTTCTTTCGTGCAACTAATCAAGTTACAGCAGCCAACTGTAGCCACACTGTGTGCCAAAAAAAAAAGTAGACAACAAAAAACAAAAACCATTGTGTTGGAGGGTGTTGCACAAAAATAGATCCCACTATATACTGCTTTCGTGCAACTAAACAAGTTGCAGCAGCCACCTGCAGGCACACAGTGTGCATAAAATATTGTTCACACCAACATCTGATGAAAATAGATATATAAGAGGTCTTAATAGGTAGATCGCTACGTGTATTCGGCCGGCCCAAGTAGCGTAGATCCACTTCCGGTTTCGCTTTTTCCCTCTCTCTTTTGAATTTTTATTTTTAATTTTGTGCAGATTTTTTTATCGAATCAAAAAAATCATTGAATTCATTATTTGTTAAAAAGACAAAAACGATCATCAAAACTAAAAAAATCATCGAATTCAAAACTTGTTTATCTAATTCAAAAATTGTTCATCTAATTCAAAATTTGCAATCAGGAACATTTCTTACAAATTTGCAAACACTTTTTGAAGTCATGACCATTTCTTTGAATTAAGTTTTTTTAAATCATCAGCCATTTTCAAACCATGAACATTTTTTGAATCCACATACATTTTCTGAAATAGTGCACATTTTTCAAAATAAAAAACATTTTTTTTGAATTCACAAACATTTCTTTGAAAGCCACAGACAAATTTTTTAATTCGGGAACAGTTTTTGGAATCACAGACATTTTCCAAATACGCAAACATTTTTTTAATTCACGAACAACTTTCAAATTTAAGAATAACTTTTTCAATATCACGAACATTTTTTTAATTCTTGAAGATTTTGGAATTCAATTTCATTTGAAATGCTGAACATTTTTTAATGAAGAAAAAACACAAACAGGAACAAAAAAACACAGGGCACCCCACCATTACATGGGCTGGCCCAAAGTCACAACATCCTCGAATCATGCGCCAACCGACTGGGGTGGGGGTACCATGCTATGGCCGAAATGTGATCATGTTCCTCGAGTGTCAACTGCTTACAGACGCAACGTGTTCCTATTCATTCAGCACCAACCAGCTAATTGTTCCTGTATGAGTTGCTGTGTAGAATGTGTGGTTGACTAGATAGCCTCTCACTTCGGTGGGATCTCCAATCTTGGTGGCAATTGTGTTTGAATAAACTTTTTGAATTTGTTTACAAAAATGTAGCATCCCTATGACATGACCAATCTTCACATCACTCTGGCAAAGCTCAACAAGATTGGTCATGTTCATAACTTCCACATCATGGATGCGAAGGCCTTGCCTAATCTTGGCATATATTGGAAAATGTAACCAAGTGTGCTAGAAAACACACTAATTTTAGCTTCCCTCCTCTGAGTACCTTCCATGAAGAACGTTTTCACAAAATTGCTTGAAAAGCCCAGGTGAGTAATGTTTGTGCACACATATTAGAGGCAAAAGTTTGAACTACTCACACTTCTCTTAAATACCATGGAGGACATCACTATTATCCTTCATATGCCCTTACATCACCTCATGATAAACTTTCTATTGCATCCTATTCCAAAAGTGAGGATTTACTTCTTCATTCCTTTCTTGGTATATGGAGTTATGGACTGGCAATGCGCATGGAAACAAAATCCTTCTTCTTGACCTCCTTATAGTCACCCCTAGATGCTTCTGTATTTTGAGAATTTTCTTGTCGAGTGCTTCATGACATGCTTGAATTTCTTCTTTGATGTGAGAAATGCTTGGATTTTTTCGGTCAATCATACCAAAAACAAAAAGGGATTGCCAAAAAATAACAAAACCAAAAAAAATCTTCTGTGTGAAAAAGAGTCTACCCTCCCTCTTCCCAATTTCAGAATTTAATTTCCACATTAATGGAAAGAAACGAAACAAAGTGAGGACAAAAGATTGTTGTGTCCCGATTTTGGTCCATCCGGTCCTCCCACGGATCGCGCCCCTGAGCTAATCGTAGCCAGCATCTTCCAGATCCAACGGCAAAGACCACTGGTGACGCGGATCGCACCATCCAAGCCGATCCCAGCCGCTCGCACCTTCCAGATCCGACGGTGGAGAACGCTGGTCTCGTGGATCACATCTCCTCCCACGGATCGTGCGCCTCCGAGCCGATCCCTGCCGCCCTCCCTCCTAGATCCGACGGCGGCGACCGCACGTCACGTGAATCGCGCCCCTTACCACGGAGCACCCCCCTATAAAAGTGGTGCCCTCGCGTTCACATCCATCATCGCCGCCACCCACAATTCGAGATTCAAGTTCGCCGGAGAAGAAGGAAGATGGTTGGGAGGAAGAGCGGCGAGCGGAAGAAGGTGGTGAAGCGGACCACGAAGGCTGGACTCCAGTTCCCCGTCGGCCGCATCGCGCGCTATCTCAAGAAGGGCCGCTATGCGGACCGCATCGGATGGGGCGCCCCCATTTACCTCGCCGCCGTCCTCGAGTACCTTGCCGCCGAGGTAACCAACCAACCATCGATCTCGTCCATTCCTGCTCTTCTCGTGCTCGACAAGGTGATAACTGATCTCGTCTCGGTGTGCTCTTTGAACCACAGATGCTGGAGTTGGCGGGCAACGCGGCCAAGGACAACAAGAAGACCCGCATCATGCCGCGCCACCTACTTCTCGCCACTCGCAACGACGAGGAGCTATCCAAGCTGCTTGACGGCATCACCATCGCCCACAGTGGCGTGTTGCCCAACATCCACTCTGTGTTGTTCTCCAAGAATGCCAACATGCCCTAGCATAGCAACTTCGAACAGAATCCAAGAATAATATATCCCTACCATTTGTTTACCTTATGAGTTTTTGCTTAGCTTGGATTCTCGTACCAAGAAAAGGAGTAATGCCTTTTCCCAATTTTTTAAAACATAAACTATGTCTTCCATTTTCCCCATAATGGGCATCTGCAGGCAGACCCGGGATTAATTCTTCACATCTTGTGTTGTGTAATGAGAGTGGTCTACTGGATCATAATGCAGAAATATCTCCTTCCCATATACATACTTACGGTGCGACCCATATTACTCGCTAGAAAAAGAACGTAATCATGTACCTGCCAGATGCCGTATACCGACAGATGGTTCCCCTTTTTTTAAACAGATGTTGTTGCAGTTTGTTCAGAATGAAGACAAAGTTCTGCGGTGAAGTGGATGGCAAGATCATTGCAGTCTTCACTGATAATATAAGGTACATGCATTTCAGTGAAGAACGAGAACGATGCTATGCGCACGATGACTTCTGTCGAATTTTAGCACGATCCAGCAGATCAAGCCGTCGATGTGTACATTTTTTGAAGCATTTCGGTGAATAGCTGAAATCAGTCAAGGATGCCTATTATGTAATACATTTTTTCTGGCTGGATGACATCTGGTTATAGCTAGATTCTGACATTTGGAGAAAAAATAACTATGGCATACATACGAATTTAAATAGACAAGAATCGCAATAAGGAGATGACTGACTCCCTGCCAAAAATAAAAGTGCTACTGTACTAATGAGGGCACAAAGCATCAGGCTGACATTGTAAAGGGACAAAAATAAAAGTGCTGCTAATAACACCGTCAGTGTTCCATGATAGTTTTGGTTCTCAACGAATTCTAAGTGCAGTGGTGCAGATATGGCATCATTATTTTACATGAATCCTTATGCTTGATGAATGACGGTCTGGCAGCTTGTCACTCTCTTGAGGATGTGAACAAGCCCTGTAACTTGAAGCCTTGAAAGAGGTAGGGCAGATAAATAAGGAGGAACTCCTTTTCTAGCTCCCTTGTGCAATATATGCTGCGCTCGTCGAGCTAAATATGAGATGTTGCTTGCTGAATTATGTGTGTTCGAAGAAATGCAACTCTCATGTTGGTCAAATGTCCCAAATTAATCTAGAATTTACAACTGTCCTCTAAATAAGATTGCCAAAAATAAGCTCTAATTTACGATATGCCAAGTTTGCTGCAACATACTACTACATAATACACTTCTGGATGGATAGCAAGACTGGGACTTGGTGCCATGTTCTAGTCTTAAGATCAGGGCATGAATTGTTTCCCAAACCAGCGTTAATGTTGATCTAAAACAAAAAGAATCAAACTAATTATATGTCTTAGTGAAAGAGAATTCCCTGACCAATCAGGTGTTGCTCTGTTTTTTCAGTGACGACAATCAGAATGCTAGTCCTTGCCAAGCTAAAAGATCGGACGACTAGTCTATTGTAAAGCCGGTATAGACATGATCTTAAAATAACTACTCCCTCTGTAAATGTACAGAGGGACTACTAATGATCATGCAAATGTACAGAGTGCATACATGTCCAGGGCTCCATTAACATTACAGACTCTGTGCACAACAAACAATACCAGATAAGTACCTTGCTCATCTATAGCAATAGCGACAGATCAACCTCTGTTTGCATGATGCATCCGTATGTTCTTCCCATCAAGCACCTGAATCAATCATCATGTTGAATTTTTTTTACCTCATCCAGCAGCCGTATGATCAAAACCACAATTTTACCATATGGCTCATCTTCTCCAATGCCGCAGCTCCTTTCTTTCCAAAGAGAACTTGATGAAACCGTGATCCTTTGGATCTCCCCGTCACAGGATGGCATATCACTTTCACTGTCAACCAGCACATCTACCAGCAAAATCACAGGCATCAAGTCAGAAAAGATAGGTTAGAACCACCTTTGACAACATTGCCATGATGAGAGAACGCATCCTTGAGAGCAACTTCATTGGTGTCGTAGGACAGACCTGAACTCGGTGGAAGAAACAACGGGGCATCAGAAAACCCTAAATCGCTTTTCAGATTTATTTTCTTTCGACTTCTGCATTTCTCCCTGAACCAGAGGGAGTACCTTTTAGGTAGCCCTGAACTGAAAGGGCTAAACGAACATAGGAGAACACCTCCTCCTCCCTTCCCGAGGTGCTCCCGCAGGCACCCCCGGGAGGCAACCCTAGCGCCGCCGCCCCCAACTCCTCGCCCCGCCGCCACCCTCCCTTGCCGCCGCCGGTGGCGTCGCCGGCCAAAGGCCGCGTGGCGTAGGCGGCGGCTTCCTCCCGCGCGCAGGTGGCAGACGTCGCGGGGCACCCTCCCATGCACAGTGGTGCCGGGCTGGTCGGTCGCTGCTCCGGCTTCCTTCCTCCTCCCGGCATTCTAGTGGACTGTCGGTGCCGCCTCCTCCCCTCCCCCTCCACCTCGGCCCGTGGGGGTTGGAGACCCGGGGGAGTGCTGGCAGCGGATCTGGCAGCCCCTGCCCAGATCCGGCTAGTGGTGTCAGTTGGCGGCGGTAGGGGTGGCCGGCGGCCCTTGTAAGGTGGTGGCGCTGTAGCTGATGTTCATTCTGCTCCGATGGGATGGTGGGGCACCGACTGGACCTGGCCAGGGCGTGGAGATGCAGGTGGTGTGGTGGTGGCTGACGCTCCTCTGGAGGCCATCTTCGGCGACAGGGTGCGGTCAATCCGGCGGCCCTCACCGGTGGATGTGTGGCTGCCTCGTCCTAGCGTGGTTCTTGATACGTCTTCAACGTATCTATAATTTTTTATTGTTCCATGCTATTACATTATCCATCTTGGATGTTTTATATGCATCTATATGCTATTTTATATTATTTTTGGACTGACCTATTAACCTAGAGCCCAGTGCCAGTTCCTGTTTTTTTCCTTCTTTTTGAGTTTTACAGAAAAGGAATACCAAACGGAGTCCAAACGAGCTGAAACTTTACGACAATTTTTTATGGACCAAAAGAAGCCCACAGAGTATTGGAGATGGACCAGAGGAGCCACGAGGCATCCACAAGGGTGGAGGGCGCGCACCCCTGCCTTGTCGTTGCCTCGTGGACCCCTCCTGACTTGTTCCCGACGCCAAAAATTCCTATAAATATAGAAACCCCCAGAAATAAACCTAGATCGGGAGTTCCGCCGCCGCAACCCTCTACAGCCACAAAAAACCAATCGGGAGCCCGTTCTGGCACCCTGCCGGAGGGGGAAACCATCACCAGTGGCCATCTTCATCATCCCGTGTTCTTGATTTGGCACGATCTTGATGTACCGCGAGCTTTGCTATTATAGTTGAATCATATGGTGTTTCTCCCTCTCTATCTTCTTGTGATGAATTGAGTTTTACCTTTGAGGTTTCACTATTATTGTATTGAATACTGTTATGGATTTGAGAACATTTGATGTATGTCTTGTGTGGGATACCCGTGGTGACAATGGGGTATTCTATTGATTAAGTTGATGTATGTTTTGGCACTCAACTCATGGATTCCCAAGGTGACTTTGGGGTAATCTATGCATAGGGGTTGATGCACATTTTCGTCCTTGTTTCTCCGATAGGAATCTTGGGGCACTCTTTGAGGTTCTTTGTGTTGGATTGAGTATTATGAATCTGAAGTTGTTTGATGCATATCGTATAATTGACCCACGGATACTTGTGGTGACATTGGAGTATCTAGGTGACATTATGGTTCATTGATGTGTGTCATATGGTGTTATTTTACTACGAACTCTAGGGCTGTTTGTGACACTTATAGGAATAGCTCAATGGATTGATCGGAAAGAATAACTTTGAGGTGGTTTTGTACCCTACAAGCAATTTCATCTTATGTTCTCCGTGATAGGAACTTTGGAGTGACTTTTGTCCCACGTTGAGGGATTGCCATATGATTCAATTATGTTATCATTGTTGAGAGAACTTGCACTAGTGAAAGTATGAACCCTAGGCCTTGTTTTCAAGCATTGCAATACCGTTTTCGCTTACTTTTGTTACTAGTTACGTTGCTGTTTTTATATTTTTAGATTACAAAAACCTATATCTACTATCCATAGTACGCTTGTATCACCATCTCTTCGCCGAACTAGTGCACCTATACAATTTACCATTGTATTGGGTGTGTTGGGGACACAAGAGACTCTTTGTTATTTGGTTGTAGGGTTGTTTGAGAGAGACCATCTTCATCCTACGCATCACACGGATTGATAAACCTTAGGCCATCCACTTGAGGGAAATTTGCTACTGTCCTACAAACTCTGCACTTGGAGGCCCAACAATGCCTACAAGGATAAAGTTGCATAGTAGACATCAAGATTTTTTTCTTGCGCCGTTGCTTGGAAGGTGAGTGCTTGAAGGTATATCTTTAGATCTTGCAATTGAATCTTTTAGTTTCTTGTTTTATCACTAGTTTAGTTTATAAAAAATTACAAAAAAAAGGAATTGAGGTTGCCTCATATGGTTTATCTTTTTAGTGTCATTCGTAAAAATGATGAAAAGGAAAATTGTGCTCAAGTGCTAGAAGAAGAAGTCAATAAAATGTTTGGCAGTAAATATTTGAATGATGAGCATGAATGCAATGTTGTTAGTATGAACTCTTTGAATATCCATAATACTAATGATGATTGCACTAGTCATGATAAAAAATGTTTCTTATAAGCATGTCAATTTTTGTGGACTGCATAGAGTTTGCACTTACATACCAAAAAGGGAAGATAGATTTTGCAAGAGGCATAAGTATTTAGAAACTAAATGGTTGCAAGAGAGGCTAGATGTTTGTGCTGAAAAATTTAATTTTTCTCACCATCCTTGTGAACTTTGCAATGAACGTGGTCATTTAAATCTCCAATGCAAATTGTTTCATGATCGAATCGTGTCGAAAAATTGTGATGACTTGATTTTCCATGTGCATCATAATGAACTTAGTTTGCTTCTGGGTTATGAAGAAATGAAACGTATAACTAAGGTATTCCAGAATATAACCTTAAGAGAGTTCTTGATTTTGATCTAGAGGAAATTTATATGTATTGCGTGATAAATTGCTTTGAAAATCCTTATATTGCAAATTACTTAAAGACATAAAGGCATTGGACATATGTATTAGATGTGAGTGGAATTGAGCTATATTGGCAAATGATATGAGTGGGATATTTGCTAAAACATGAGGACTTGCAAAAATCTTTCACGAATCCAACTGATCCCCTCTTAATATTATGGATCCCTTCATAAACCAAAACTATTATGCATTATATCTTTGTTTCTTCTTTCTTGAGTCATATTTATTCCAATGGGTCAATAATCAACAAACATTTCTTTCACGGGTACCAAAACATGTGATTAACTTCGAAAATATAATTATTCTCCTATATGTATATTGTCATCAATGTCAAAACATGATATAAGGGAATGATTGCACTTTTAAAATTACGCTAACTTGTTTGGTTGTTCACAATATCAATTCGCAATTAAATATTTTGAAATCTAGATCCATTATCGGTGCCTCACTATCGCAGAGTGGAAGCACTATAAAGAACGTTTAGAAAAATGGCTGAATAGCTGGGAAGGCAAGTTGCTCTCTGTTGGAGGGAAACTAGTGTTGATCAATCGTGTTCTCATAAATATGGTGCTCTACATGCTTTATTTTTTCGACCAAAGATAATGAACCGTAGTTTTCGACCAAAAGCTCAAGGAGGTTTAGGCATCCAAATCCTCGCAAGGTTAAGAATGATGTCTTACTCAGTAAATGGCTATTCAAGTTACTAACTGACGAGGGTGTTTGGTAAACACTATGACGCAATAAATTTCTTGGCCAAACCACCGTGTCCTAGGCATATTAGAGGCCATGTGACGCGCATTTTTGTGTGGGGGGGGAGCCGATGGCAGCGAAGACACATATTTTCCGCTTTGGATCTTTCATGGTAAAGGACAGCTCGAAGATGCGTTTCTAGGAGGATAAGTGGTTGGGAAACACCATTCTCCAGGAACAGTATCCGAAAATGTACCGCATTGTTCGTGATAAGAATGATACACTCGCGCAATTGCTCAGTTCCTCTTCTCTGTATATATCCTTTTACAACGAGCTTTGGTTGGCCCCCGTCTTATGGCATGGAAACATCTATTATTCCGTTTGCAATCAGTTAACCTGACACATGGACGGGATTTTTTTCGTTGGAATCTCACGACATCCGGGTCATTCACGGTTGACTCTATGTACCTCATGCACTCTGAGATTCTAGTGGGCAATAATAATAAAATTTGCAGGTCAAAGATACCATTAAAAACCAGATTTGTATGTGGTATCTTCCTAGGGAAGTTGTACTCACTAAAGAGAACCTCACCCATCATAATTGGCAAGGAAGTAATAAGTGTAGCTTCTATGCTCACGACGAAACAATCAAACATCTCTTCTTTCAATGCAAGTTTGCGCATTCTATGTGGTCGGTCATCCAAATAGCATCCAGTGCCGCCCATAAGTGTTGTCAATATATACATTCACTAGCTTGATGGAATACCAAATAGGTTTAGCACACTAATAAGGGTGGGAGTGTCTGACTTATTATGGCCGCTTTGGATATCTAGAAATGACATTGTTTCTAGTGGCAAAACCCCTTCTCTCCATTGCAGGTTATTTTCTGTTGTATGCACTGGCTTCATATGTGGTCTATGCTGCACTGAATGGAGTACCAAACGTTGTTCAAGGCGACGTGTATGCAGTTGGAGTGGGTGGTCAGTGAGGTTTTTACCAAACATAGGGTGGCAGCATAATCTCCGGATCGTTCCACCTCCTTCGACATTGGCATAGTGTTGGTCACATGGGACTTTGATGTTGCCAATATGTTGCTTTTATTTACTTTTTTGTTGAACTATTCCCTTTGGCTATGTGCATCTTAGTTATGCAGAGGCTGGATGTCACTCGATGTGATTGTATGCTAGATGCTACACTTTTAGTTAATGAAAGTACCCTTTATCAAAAAAATCAGTCGTGGCTATGTAGGATTTTATGTATGATAGTCATTCTTGTTGGGAAACAATACTGCCATGATATATGACTTTTGAGGGAGATAGCTACTCAAAGCTAAAGAAAATGGAAAAGGAGGAACTGCTCGGCACAAGGTGCATGTCAAGAAAGAAATGAAACAATAAAGAGGAAGGAACTTTATGTGTACTATTAGTTGGTATTATGGAAAGATCTCGATGGAGAATATAAACAAATCTAGCTAGGAGTACATGCAGGAAAATTGTGGCCTTACTGCTATCCTCGTCGTTTTGCAGCAGGACCGGAGATCCTCCAAGTCCCAACAATCTCTTGGTGATGTTAAGTCTTGGCTGTTTATATGCATATTGTGATGTCTCATTAAACTCATGTCATGTTTATATGTGTGTACTTATGCATAGTTACTCTAACTAGTGCATGCTTTAACATCTAAATCGGGTGACGAGAGGACTAAAAATTGATCTTATATTGCAGTACAAAGTTTTATCCAAGATGTAAGTACACAATTATTATGCTCCAATGCTCTCATGTATGCTAACGCCGTACTTATCCTGATCACGGTGGCAATAAATGGCTCTACTTCCTCTTCCAAGGAGTCATGGCGCTCTAATTCTTAGTTGTCTCATTCATTGGCAAATACAACAAACAAGGACTGGACATCGAGTGTTTTGGTGATTTGTATGCACTCATGCTTCTAATTTGGACAGTTCTTATCCAAATTGTTAGAACCAACACAAGTGATATTATTAATGTTGATGATGATGACGGTCAAAAGCTCGTCACCATCGAGTTTCTCGCGCAGGGTTGGTCCAAACAATTTTTGTAATAGGCGCGAACTAAAATAAGTATTTTATACCAAATTTTTATCTAAAATTATTTATCATATTAATATATAACTTTCGTTTCTAGTCCCTCTGTAAACTTTTATAAGACCTTTTAGATCATTAAAATAGTGATCTAAAAGATCTTATAAAAGTTTACAGCGGGGATATTATTTAGTTCAGTAACCACATAACAACCTTGTGTACTATTAATTATGTAATTTTTAATGTTTGTTACTCAAAAATTAACTCTGCAAAACTTTAATTATATGTTTTAACAAAAATTGTGTTTAATAAAAGTTGATAATTTGTATAAATTATATAATACAAATGCATATATTTGTGTGTATTTGCATGTGTTGGTATATAATTTAATATTATCAAATATCATTGTAGAGATCTCTAAAAATGTACTATCTAACGATTATCTTAACAGTTTTTTCTACTGTGTTATTAGATAAACATATTTATAGAACCTCCTAGAGTATAAACTGAACCATTTCCAAATGAGACGAGATAAGTTTAGTAATAAGTTGGCAACGGGTGACTACTAGGCTAACTAATCTCACTGTCTCCTTCTAGATTTCGAGTCACCTATTAGAATGGTTTGTGTTAGGACCAAGAATATATCGACCAGAGGGGGGTGAATGGGGAATTCGAATTTTCTTTCGAAAGCTTTGAAACAAATCACTCACAGCAGCGGAATAGAGTATCGCGAGAAATGGACTGATTCAATCTTCCTCATCAGAAGCATATTCATCGATGAAAGCATTGACAACGGTACGAGCTTGATAAATCACATGTTTAACTACAATGAGAGTAATGCAACATGCACACGGATGTAGCAGAATGAGGCACAACATGATCGATGTTGAATGAAATGCAATAGAACTATTTCACAAGCAAAACAGAAGTACAGGATGGTAACTAATGAATATAGGCGAGGAAAAAAAGGGGATGAACACAGGTACACAGGATGATGACAACAAATGTCAGGACCCCGACTCAATGCCACATCGATCTAGCATGTAACACCTCATATCACTTTGCGGCCTAACGCACGGTATTCCCCATGGGTGTCGCCTTACCTTTGGCCGGGACCGTTTGCGCCTTTTGGCACACGTATAGGATAGTGTCGCTAGCATCCATATGATAAGGAGCCCGGGCTGACATGGCTAGTCGTAAACCCAAAGTGGCACAAACTTACAGGGACAGGAATCCATGACCCAACATCGAACGTGTCGGTCATCAGCGAGTGAATCCAGGCTGTAGCACTGGGCTAGCAGGACTCCGGTGAACCGGGCTGTAGCGGGCTAACAGGACTCCGGTATTCATCGCGTGACATTTCCCCGAGGGGACAGACACAGGAACGAAGAAGGACACATGCCGGCCAGCCTAAGTGTTCCGGAGCAGTAGCAAGCTACCATGGCTCGGTTGAAACACTAGGAGACATTTCCCGGTAAGAGAGGCTACTAAGGATAAACAACTAGATAGTCAGATCCCACACATACCAAGCATTTCAATAACATACACACAATATGCTCGATATGTGCAAATACAACATGGCATCACAACATGACTCTACGACCCAAGTATGTATTCATTAGGCTCCGAGGAGCGAGATATTACAAACATGGGTCTCATGACCCAACATTCAGAGCATACAAATCAAAGCACAAGCAGAAGCTTAACATGTCTGAGTACAGACATCTACAAATGAAAAAGGCTGAGAAGCCTGACTATCTACCAGATCTTGTCGAGGGCACAAGATCATAGCTGAGGTAACAAGCTAAACGTCGAAGTCCACCCAGAACTACTAGCGAGACCGAAGTCTCTCTGCAAAAACATAAAATAGGCAAATGTGAGTACAAATGTACCCAGCAAGACTTACATCAGAACTAACTACATATGCATCATTATCAACAAAGGGATGGTGGGGGTTTAACTGCAGCAAGCCAGCTTCGACTCGGTGGCTATCCTGAACTACGACTGCAAGTAACTCTTATGAGGTGGCGCACACGAGTCCACATATTCCCCATATTAATACACCACTATGGATCCGCTCCCGTCTCCCTACGAGAACGCCATCCATAGCACTCACGCTTATCTTGCGTATTTTAGGGTATCCACTTTCACTTGTCTATGAACTGATATAAGCAACCCAGAAGTCCTTTAACGCGGACACGGCTATTCGAATAGATGATGTTAACCCTGCAGGGGTGTACTTCTTCATACATGTTTCCACCACTTAGCGTCTGCACACGACATGTGCTCGGCAGACTTCAAGCGAAAGCCGACGTGGGTGTAGACCACGACCTACCCAAACACTCAAGTCTCTAGTCCAGGTTTATCGCCTATTCGGGTTCCATCCATGAGGAGATCCGGCCGGGGTTTCGCTCACAGCCCCAAACGATGTGAACAGGGTTCCCGAGACACCTAACGGACATCCGGTACACCGTGCCATGTACCTACCGCATCACAGCCCACCCCTACGGTCAGCGTTGTCCACGGCCTCCAGTAAGCTACAAACACCATAAACTACTTGCAACTCCTGGACAGAGGACTAGGGTGAATAAGAAGTCGAGCGGGGTCATATTTCAGGGCCCAATGCATGGTAGTAGCTAAATCATGGATCACAAACACAGAACTCAGTTCCTGAGGGCAGCTTCAATGAGACAACCCACCATGTACTCCTACATGGCCTCTCACCGATACCTTTTATCAAATCGTGTTCACACACTTAGCTCACACACAGTAGGACATGTTCACACACCTCTGATTCATTCCCGATGAATCAGACCTGACTCAACTCTAAGCAGTAGCAGGCATGACAAACAAACATGAATGAGTAGGCACAACAGGGCTCAAACAACTCCTACTCATACTAGTGGGTTTCATCTATTTACTGTGGCCATGACAGGTCATGCAGAGGATAAAGGGGTTCAGCTACCGCAGCAAGTAACAAATGACTCGTTGTTGTCCTAATGCAGTAAAAGAGAGTAGGGCGAGAGAGTAGGATTGTATCGGAATGAATGGTTTCGCTTGCCTGGCACTTCTGAAGATAACATTGAGTCTTCATGTCAACGATCACATCATCGGTACAGCGTCTACCGAGGGGGAACAACACCGGCAAACACAGAAGAAACACGATCAGTGCAATGCACAATATGATGCATGCTATGACATGGCAATATGAATGTGTTTTGGGCTAATGCATCTAGCAACAGGTTAAATGGGGTTGGTTTGAACACTAGGTTCAAATTCAAACTCCATATGTGAGAGTTTAAATGCCATTTAATTGATTTGTGCTAAACAGCAGTTATAAGTTGTTCTAACATGCATGAAAATGGCACAGATGGATAGATTGGATTTTTTTGATCATTTTTCATATATAATTTATTTCATTTGGAGTTACGGTTGAATTTCTATGAATTTTAGAAGTTTTGGGCATTTTCTAAAAATAATAAATCATTTAAGATTTATTTAAATTCTAGAAAGGAATTATTGCGTCAGCATGATGTCAGGGTGACGTAATCAGGTCAAAGGCACGGTCCAGGTCAACTCTAACCTGTGGGTCCCGCGTGTCAGGTCATTAGTCTAACTAATATTTGGTTAACACTAATCCTAACCTAATTAACAGGCCAGCCCCACCTGTCATAGACTCATGGGGGAAAGTCAACCTGGGCCCACACGGGGTCAAACGTGGTCAAATGGGGTCAAACTCGCCGGCGTTTAGCCGCCAGCGAGGCCAGACGCGGCGGGGTGGTGCGGGTTTTGCCTACGGAGCACTGTTTGGTGCGCGGAGCACAGCTACGGGATGCGGACGCTCGTCCGCATCCAACCATGGTGGTGGCGCGGCCGGTGAGTGGCCGGAGTGGTGCCGGCGACGAGCTTGGCGGCGGCCGAAGCTCGGGTGCAAGTGGGGATGGGGCTGCGGTGCGCAAACGAGCGCGGCGAGGTGCCACGGACGCTCTACGCGACGCGGGAAGCACGTTAGGCGCATGCCTGGGACCAAATGGTCACCGGAGCATCACCGGCGACGAGTGCGGGCGACGGCGCGTTCGGGTGAGTGCGGTGTGGTCGCTACGGTGCGCGGCAGAGCGAACGGAGAGGGGGAGGATAGGCAGAAACTCATGGGGAGTCAGTTGGAGCAGATGGCGAGCTCGGAGAGAGGCCGGAGCAAGCGGGGCGGCGATGGCGATCTCGGTGGACCGAGGTTGAAGAAGATGGCGGTGACGGCGTTTTGAGGCGTCCGGCGTCGAGTGAGTCGACGGGGAGGACGAGGGCGTCGAGGCGGAGGCCATGGACACGTCGGCGAGGTGAGGGAGGGCATGTGGCCGCGGTGGTTCTAGTCGGCGGCGATGGCTGCGCTCGGGTTCGGGCGAGAGAGAGGGAGCAGAGGGGCGGGGGCCTCGGGGAGGAGTGAGAGGGGTCCGAGGGGGTGGCGTGGCGCTGCAGTAGACGTCCCGGGGGAGGAGGAGGCAGCCAGGCAGGGAGGAGCTAGCCTCCTTGGCCGCGCGCGTGCGAGCACGCAGCTGCTCCTACTGGCAAGAGGAAGACGACAGGAAGGAGGCGGTGATGGGCTGGGCCATGCTAGGCCAGGCCAGGTGGGCTTCGGTGAGCGCCAGGTAAGTTTCTAGGTAAGTGTTTCCTTATTATTTATTTCAGTTTTCTATTTTTGCAATTTGTTTTTGATTTAGTAAAAACACCAAATCATTTCTATAAATCCTGAAATTAGTTATGGGCATTAACTGAATTATCTCAGAAGCCCTTAGCTATTTTCAGAATTGTTGGAGCATTTAATAATATTTATAGAAATTAAATGCCCCAATTCAAATATTTTATGACTTAAATTCAGTGCCCAAGTTGTTCCTTAAAAATGTTCATTATTTTGGTTGGGACCTGAACCCTTGCCAAAATTATCAAACATTTAAGAAGAGCATTTTGGGAACAATGAATGAGATTTTTGGGTTTTTTCCCCTCTTTTAATTAAAATTTTGAAGCTTCTAAATTTCCTCAATTCAAGTTTCAAAAATTTAAACATGATGCAAGCAAGATGCAAACACTAGACAGCACCAGAAGCTAGGGATGTGACAACAAAACAATGTGATCAAGTAATCTATCGGCACAGAACAAGAATAATAACTGCTGAAGGAAATGCTGTAGAGTAGATATAACCAAAGGAATAAAAAAATAAAGAGAAAGGCAAGGAAGATCAATGTCAAGAACAGAATAAAGAAATAAAAAGAAAGGTAACGGATCACTAATATACCGTTATGCATACTATTAGTTAGTAATAGTAAGGAAAGATCTCGATGGCAAATATATGCAGGTCTAGCTGGGAGTAGATGCAGGGAAATTGTGGCGTTGCTCCTATCCTCATCGTTTTGCAACAGGACCAGAGGAGGGTAAGTAAAATAAAAACTTATGCATGCCTATTTTGCGGAGATTGTTCTTCGCCAAGCAGCCAGTATCCTCCCTGACACTACTAGAGAAAACCCTATAGACAGGCAGGTAACAATGACACGGGTAAATGCGCTGCGCTACTGCTACTTAGCAGTAGCGCGGAGTAAAATCCAGTGTTGTAGGTGGACATTAGCAGTAGCGCGGGTCCACTACACCCGCGCTACTACTAAATGGTCCCCACCGTGTCCCCAGGGGCTGGCCATAGTAGTAGTGCTAGGGCCGGGGCCAACGCTACTGCTACGCCCATTAGCAGTAGTGCGGCCTCTTATACCCGCTCAGCTACTATGGTACACGGGCCAGCTACCCGGCCGCGCATAGCAGCGGTGTCGGGGTATGCTATCCGCGCTGCAGCTAATGGGCGTAGCAGTAGTGCAACCCTTTCCCCCGCGCTACTGCTAAACCACCCTTATCCTCTGTCGCGCGCGTCGGCCCTCACTCTCCCTCTCCACTCTCTCTCATCGCCGTCCCTCCCCCACGCGCGTTGGCCCTTTTCCCTGCCGCCGGCCCTCCCCCACGCGCGTCGGCCGGCCCCCGCCTTGAAGTGCTTAGGCCTCAACGGTGCTCGACCACGTGTGATAGCTATGGTTCCAAGCCGTCGCCGTGCGCCTAGCCGGCCGAACCCCCCGTCTCCCCGCCGCCGGTGCCTACCTGGAGCTGCCCCTCCGCCCAGCAATGCCACAGGCAGGAGGTAGCCGCCACTTCTTTCTCCCCCCTCCTTCCTTCTCTTCCATTGCATCCTCTGTCTGCTCCAAATGCATTTTAAATTTGATTTCAGATGAGAAAATGTTTTGGTTTAAACACTCAAGTGTAGTAATATACTCCACTGCATTGGTTGATGATGGATGATGGATAATGATGTGCTATTACTCTAGGGTTTATAGAATGATGTGTTATTGCTATTAATAAAGTGCCTAGTATACTTTAGGTCAATGATGAAAATGAGAAATAAAGCAGGTCAGGCTTCAGAAACATGATTGTTTGTTTTGATACATAGGACATCACAAAGGTAGAAATTTATAAATGATTTGGTAATTTTAGAATAAATTGGACTGGACTCCCTTGTTTGTGAATCAATAAGTTCCGATGTTGAATTTCTTGGAGTTGAATGATCATTAGGATCAAGTATAGCTTGCTGAAGTATGACAGAAAATACTAAGTCTTTTTCCCTTACTATGAACTTGTTAAATGAATGTCATATTTGAATGTGTTAACTAAATATGTTGCAGTTAATACTTGTAACAAAGATGTGGACAGATTATAAACTGAACTGATTGGTCTATTTTGTTTTGAACCAGAGAAACCAGGGTGAAGCAGGTAGAGTAGATCACCGACGTGCCGCTCGACGATGCCCAGAAGATCACCGACGACACACGCATCCTCGATAGCCATCTAGTGCACATTTTTGTGTAATAGTATTTCTATGTAGGTGCAATAGTTCAACAACACTAGAACTACAAGTATTGGATCAAGATGAAGTGCTTTTTGTTTTGTATTTAGGTGTTGTTTGATTTGAGGGATCTATGATATGTTATGTTGATGTTCAAAGAAAGACAAATTCCCATGATACATGATTTTGCAGGGAAGATCCCCGAGTGGTCTATGTTTTGCCAGAATGTTGATCCATTTCCGTTCTGGCAAATTTCAAGTGTTCGATATGTCCTATTTTTAGCGAAGGGCATGCCAAAATTTTCGGTGAATTACGGCATGACTTGTGCTAGAAAGTAGGACATATCGAGTGCTCGGGATTTGCCAGAACAGGAATTAAATGACATTCCAAGAAAACATAGGCCATTTTTATGTCATTACTCGATATATGTAATGTTAATTGACTGATGCTTAGTCCGTTCTTGAAGGAATGGTCCCGATTGTTGTCATGGGGGTCATTTCCCTCTTCTTCTTCTTCTTCTTCTTCTTCTTCTTCTTCTTCTTCTTCTTCTTCTTCTTCTTCTTCTTCTTCTTAGTCATGACAAAAATTTTGGTGAATTACGGCATGACTAGTAGGACATATCGAGTGCTCGGGATTTGCCGGAACAGGAATTAAATAACATTCCAAGAAAACATAGGCCATTTTTATGTCATTACTCGATATATGTAGTGTTAACTGACGGATGCTTAGTCTGTTCTTGAAGGAATGATCCCGACTGTGGTCATGGGGGTTGTTTCATCATGACGGTTGAAATATCAGAGAGGGAGTGTCCACCATACTGTTGAAATTTCAGTGAGGGAGAATCCCAACTATTGTTGTGGGGGTCGCTTCTCCTTCTTTCCCTTGTGCTAGACCTTTTGGTAATGCACTCAGGAAAGAAGGGAGGAGTGACCATCACCGATGGTCGTAATATCATAGAGGGAGTGCCACCATATACACCACCAAAGATGAGAGTTTTTCAAGGAAGACCCGACAGACTAAAAGTCAACACATGCTGAATAGTGATATGTGTGTTGAGTTCCTGCTATTTGCCATTGATTGCAATCTTTCAATTATGAACACAACAAATGGATGACGATGATAGGATCCCCTAGTGCTATTACTATACGGGCGACGGGAGTATGTGCGACATGCCTCACTTGGAAAACGGTAGATACTTCTGCCTCACGCTTAAGGAGGGCTTCGAATATTTTACGGTATGTAACTTCAGCAGCATGTATTTCTTCTTAATTAAGCATGACTTAAGACTTTTTCTTTAACGTGTAATTTCCCTTTTTTATAATTCAAATAGTGCATCCCTGCTGTGCAAGACCTTATGTCTTAGAGAAGCTCTCTTTCGAAGAGAGGGAAAAGGTGGACACGAAGAAAGCTCACCTTAAAATGAAACATGGTTTCGTTTTTGAGGTTAAGATCATAGATGAAGATCACATACATTTTGGTTTCCAAATTGGAAAGGATTATGCAATGCCTATGAATTTGATGAGGGTATGAAAATAACCTTCGATATTGGTATTCCTCAAGACGATGATGAAGATGATAAAGACATTTGGGTGGATGTGGACATGATTCCAATTCTACTTCGATGTGAGTTGGTTAAACAAATTTATTAAGCAATATATATTGTTTATTTAAAAATAGTTGTCATTCATCTAAACTTGTTTATTTATAATTGACAGCTTATTTCCTTTCTTCAAGAGATACACGAAAGATAGTAGACAATACCTACTACAGTTATGGCTCAGAGCTAACTTGGGAGGAGAATAATTTTCTTAATTTTCTTGTCACCTTTGTTAATGATGTTGTGACTCTTAATATAATTTTGGAGCTAGCCAAAACTATAGTGGATACGTGCCACTAGTCCAGAAGTTGAGCGATAGTAGCATTCGTGCAAATATCATGGTATGTTTTTTTACTATTGTATCACTAATCCATCTTTTTCATACATTCTTCTTAAGTTAACTACATTGCTAACTATATTATTATTATTTTCTTCAACAGAAGCTCCCAAATGATGTTGTGCCGATGCTCATGTATGACAAAGGTGAGATGACAACTGTTAGCATACGGCCAGCGACAAACACTTTGAAGTGTGCATACTCGACTGATCATAAAACAAATGGCCTCAAAAATTAAAGAATGGAGAAAAATAGTGATTGAGCGAAGGCCACAAATTAAAGACCGGTGGATCTCTATGCTTCATAATGGATCCTATCCCACACTACTGCTACACAGCAGCGGCGCTGGGTCTTACCCCGCGCCACTACTAAAAGTTAGGTGCAACACGAGCGCGCTACTGCTAGTCCATTACCCCGTGCTGCTACTAGGGTTTTTCCTAGTAGCGTGAGATAGTCAAATATAAACGGGGTAAAAGATAGACGCCCCCCAGCATTTATTGACAGAAATGGCCAATATCCTCCCTGACGGCTGCACCCCAAGCAGACAAAGATCCCACTCAGATCGAAAACAGGATTGATATGTGCTTCCTATAAATACATAAAGTCTCTTATCTGAATATCATCTCACGGTTTGCACCGTTTTAGAGTGGGTGTTCAGAAAGGATGGAGTTAAGCGAAAAGCATGTACATATAAGTAGGTTGTGCAGGGTTAATTAGCCTCGAAACAATATTGATTAGAACAATGCTAAGCTGGCAGCACGGCGTTTCTGTCCGGTGCATTGACATGAGACAGCTAGCAGTAAGACAAAGCAGAAATTCAAGACAGAGCATCTTTACTTTCACACGTATTTCAAGGTTCAACTTTGACTAACAAAACTTAGTTATGTGTCATGAAAATTATCCCATTCAATTCGCATTAAAAAGAGTAGTTTCCACGTTTTTTTATGACAAATTGTTAACATATCATGGATCAAATTGATGGTCAATATTTAATCACGAAAAACAAGGGCACCATGTAAATAGGAACCGATGGAGTAGGTTTTTGTGCAGGATTCATTTTCTTAAAAGAACAACCAAGAATAATACTTTAAGAACCATCGTTATCATCGCTGCATAGGTTGTTTTGCAGGATATTCGTCCTTGTTGGCATATAATATTGCATTGGTACGTGACTTTCGAGGAAGTTGGGACTGCAGGACATATACAGTGGATGTCAAGAAAAGAACAAGGAATAACGACAAAGGGAACAGAACTTTATTAGTTTAGTATAGTCCGGAAATATCGATGGTGAATATAGACAAGTCTAGATGGGAGTAGATGCAGGAACATTGTGACCTTACTCCTATCCTCGTCATTTAGCAACAGGGACGGAGCGGAGATCCTCCAAGTCCCAACAATCTGTTGGTGCTGGTAAGTCTTACATTATATTCACATAATTGGTCTTGGTTGTTCATATGGATTTTGTGATGTCTCGTTAAACTTCTGTCATGTTTAGTGTGGCATTTTAATTTGCCTAGTTGCTTATATGTGTGTACTTGTACATAATTATGGTAACTAGTGCATGCTTCAACATGTAAATCAGGCGAGGAGATGGCTCAGGTTACACAAAAATGCAATGATGCTGCGGTAACATATTTTATCTGGGGGGTAAAAGCACAGCTGTGGCGTTCCAATATACTCATGGCTGCCAACGCCGTACTTGTCCTGATCATGGTGGCATTCAGTGCCTCCGGGCGGCACTATCGTCAGGTTGCAGTTACCCGCTTCATCTTCCAGGGAGCCAAGACACTCTACCTTCCCATCGTCTCAAGTGTCGCCTCTTCCATTGGCAAGTACAACACAGAAGGAATGGACATAGAATGTTTTGCCAGAGTCCACCTAGCCATGCTCCTAATTTGGACGGTTCTTGTCCAAATTGCTGGAACCAATACAAGTGCAACCATCTCTGTTGATGACGATGACGGTCAAAAGCTCGGCCCCTCAATCGAGTTACTCGCTCGCGCAATTTGGACATCATATCTGGTTGTCTACTATTCACGTAATTCTTTTATTTTGTCATCACACACCTTCCACTCTAGATTCTTCATCAACCATCACTACTTTTCGAACTACCTCATTGTCCTATGTGTTCTTAGTTTGGCAAAAATTACACTCAAGTTCTATGCATTTGAGAAGGCAAGAAGGTCTTTCGCTTTTGGCCACAACTCTCGTCTAGTTGCCGGATATATGGAACAATTACTAGGAGAGAGACACCGAGCATCTGAACATGAGTTGATTCCACCACTTATTGTAATGGGCGAAGAGAAACAAGAAATTGAGGAAACACCTCATGGGTATACCATCAAGCGAAAGAACAACAACTTGGTGACCATTGATAGAGTTTGGCGAATGACGACCGACAACGACATCCTTTTGTCCCGTCAACCATGGCTTAAAGATTTATGTCTTTCATTTGCATTATTCAAACTGCTTAAATATCAGTTCGCAAAGTGGCACCTTGCCGTACTTGGTTCCACGAAGGCTTTCAATTTTGTGCCAAATGTACTGCTTAACAAGGGGAATCCAGATACAGTGTCCAGAGTCATTGCAGATGAGGTATCCTTTGTACTTGATTCTTATTATTCATCCCTCCCAACTTTAAACTTTGGGCAACTTCTACCAGTTCTTAACATCATTGTCTCCCTCTCAATTATAACTTGGTGCTTGTTTGCCGTGGCAAAGACAACATTTCTATTCAAACATCCGCTTTTGTGGCCTCAGATACTTTGCGAAACACTGTGCATGTTACCCAATGAGTACCAGATCTTTTCAGATGATAATGTATTAGAATTCGGCAACATACTTTTGAGCACCTTGCCCACATATTCCCTAATTATAGTAGTTATAATTGCTGAGGCATGGGAAGTCATATCCTACTTCTGCTCTAACTAGTTCAAGGTAACCCTGCTTTGTAGCTATGTAACTCATGTCTCTTGGCAGCAATCTCCTCGCATGCAAAGATTGCTTGGTCTTGTTTTTAAGTTCAAGATCAAGTTCATAAAGAATTATTGGACTGATCAAATGGTTCAAATCTCACTATTAGCACAGCCACAGCCAAAAATAAGTATCTTTCGTCGACCTTTCTTTTACTTCTCTGGCCTGAGGCCAAGGGTGCAGCAAGTCAATGTATCATCACAGGTGAAGGCCTCCATTATATACGCACTGAAAAGTAGCAATGGTTGCCTGAGCAAAGGAACCGCTGCCCTCCGGAACAGCGGAATAGGCAATCATGTCCTCTGGGCATGCCAAGGACAAGACACATCTCATGTTATCCTTGTTTGGCACATTGCCACCGGCATCTTCGAGGCCAATCATGGAATTTCAATCGGTTGCTCATCTGACAAGAAGATCGCAATGCATCTCTCACGGTATTGTGTCTACATGATGGCATCCACTCCTGAATTACTCCCACCTGATGAGGCATGGTCCATGAAATTGTACAAAACCGTGAATAAAGATATCAAGCATGCTCTTGCCGGTGGCATCATGTTGGTGGAATATGGCAGCATGGTAGAGCTCCTTGGTGAGGAATCCAGGCATGAGGTGGTGAAGAAAGGTGCAAGGTTAGGAAAGCAGCTGGTGGAATTAGTTCCAGAGGAGGAGACAGAGACGGGGTGGCACATCTTGGCCAACTTCTGGTCTGAGCTGATCTTGTACGTTGCTCCCTCTCATAACATCAAGGAACATAAGAAGGCGCGTGCCCATGGTACCGAGCTGGTGACGCTCATCTGGGCCTTGTTGAGGCACGCCGGGATCATAGACAGGCCGAACACCCAAGCTGTTGTTTAGGTTTGAAATGGTTTTGTGTTTCTTTTTCCATGGTTTGTTAGTACCAGTGTGCTCCTAGATACAGGTGTGTATGATTTGTTTTGTACTTTTTTACATTGTATGGCAGGGTCAGACTTGATGATGGCTGACTCACAAGAGTTATTGTTATTAGTGTGCATGAATTTCTTTGTGTTTTTGGTCTTATTTGCATCTGTCATGTACCGTTTAGTGACTACTATGTGGCAGAACAACCCAGATGATGAGTTGTTGTTTGGAATAACTAGCAAAGTGGCCTGCTCAATGCGCGGCCTATTATTTTACAAATGTAATTTGTATAATCAATATCTTTTCACTTTATCTTGAGGACATATTATTTGATTTGCTTAAACGAGAACGAGCACCAACTTTGGTGACATTTACAAAATGAGCCTTTTGCAAACATTGCGTCTTCGATATATTTGGTTTTCTTTTTGACATTTGAATATATATGTTTCACATTAATTAATGATACGTCTTCAACGTATCTATAATTTTTATTGTGCCATGCTATTATATTATCAATCTTGGATGTTTTATATACATTTAGAAGTAACTTTATATCATTTTTTTGAGACTAACCTATCAACTTAGTACCTAGTGCCAGTTGCTGTTTTTTTTTTGCTTGTTTTTGACTTTGCAGAATATTAGTACCAAACAAAGTCCAAATGCCACAAAACTTTTCGGAGATTTTTTTCTAGCGATAAGAGACCCTGGAAGCTTCGGGAAGGAATGAGAAGATGGAAGAGGGGTCAACTAGGCACCAGGACACGCAAGGGGCCTCCAGCGTGCCCTGGTGGGTAGTGGGGCCCACGAGCGTCGTTTTGACCTACCTACGCCTCTATAAATACTCTAAAATCCCAAAACCCTCACGGGAGTTCACAAAATCCAAAAATCCTAAAACCCTCATTTACAAGCAACATTCGTGGGCCTTTTTTTAATGGAATCCATTCGCGGGCCTTTTTTTACCGTAGACCAACCAAGGGAAAATTAGGGAATCAAACTGGTAGAAATCAAATATACATATTTCACACTATTCAAGATTTCGGCAGATAAATCAGTTAACGGGTTAATCGCTACTCACTCGGTGACCGACTCGAATAGTGACTATTCGTTGTGTTAACTGCCCAAGCCGATTAACGGGCCTGTCAGACCGATTAATCGGTGTCAGACCGATTAATCGCCATGGCCCATTAACTGGTAGCAAACAAAGCCCAGCCTTTTTGGCCCGTGACCACCCCTTCAAAGCCCCTCCGGCTCATTATATCGCTAGGTTTTGGCCTCCTGCCGGGGATCTCCTATTGGGCGCCTTCAACGCCGCACAAGGGAAGTGGCGCCCGCAGTAGTAGCTTCATGGGCCGGCCCACGATCGCTGAAGGCGCGACGCGGAAAAACATGGTCAAAAATAGCACGCGACTGGGAATCGATCTCGCACCATCAACCTTCCACGTGGACAGCCTAACCACTGGACCAGCTAACTACTAATGAATATTAACAGCGTGAAATATTTTAAGAATAAAAATGTATACGCGCTATTTATGGCGTATTACACTGTAGCTTTTGTATTTTCTAGTTATTTGAAAACATGTTCACGTATTACAGTTGACGTTCATGAGCATGCAAAACAAGTTCGCGTATTCAAAAAATAGTTCACCAAATCAAAAAAGTTCATGAATTCGAAAGAACTTCATCGAATTTTAAGAAAAGTTCATCGAATTTGGAAAATTTCCATCTAAATTGAACAAAGTTCATCAATTTGGAAAAAAGTTCGTCGATTTTGAAAAAAGTTCATCGAGTTTCACAAAAAGTTCAAAAAATTTAAGAAAAAATTCAAAAATTTGTAAAAAAGCTCATCAAATTTGAAAAATAAGTTCCTTGATTTTGAAAAAGGTTTATCAATTTGAAAAAATGTTCATGAGTTTCAAAAAAACTAGTTCATGGATTTAGAAAAGAAGTTCATCTATTTGAAGAATAAAGTTCTCCAAAGTTGAAAACAGTTCACCGGATTTGAAAAAAGCTCGTCGAATTTCAAAAAAGTTTCGTCAGATTTCAAAAAAGGTTTGTTGATTCAGGAAAAAGTTCACTGATTTTCAAAAAGAGTTCACGAATTTAAAGAAAAAGTTCACGGATATTAGAAAAGCACGCAATAAAAAAATTAAAGATGAGAAAAAAGAAAAGGGAATAAACCGAAATGTAGAACGAATAAAAAGAGTAAAACGAACTAGCCTTACACCAGTGAGTTTATGGCCTGGTGGCTACAGCCGGCTGCTCCCAACGAATGGGTTGCGAGTCCTAACCCCTGTGCCAGCACTCTCTTTTTAACGTTTCGAAAACAGGAAGGAGAAATATAGAATGGGCCGGCCCATCTTGGACTGCTGCAGGCGCCCGTTTGCAAATTGCACTGTAACGGGCGCCTGCAGCGCCAAATAAGAAATGCCCTCCTGCCGCCCCTCCCGCTTCTTTCTCATATAGCCCCGGCCTGGCTGGCGGCAGCACGTCCTCGCCGGCGCCCTGTCCAGCAGCTCCATCGCCACAGGCTGCAGCTCCGCCGCTCGCCTGCCTGCTCTCCCTTCCCCTGCATCAGCTGCTCCGATGCCCTTGTCTTCTCCCGTGGACTGCTCATCATCACCCGATCCGGCTGCTACTGCCCATCTCGTCTTGGCGGCTAATCTCCTAGCTATTCCTCCATGGCATCCCCAAATAGCAAGGTAGTACCCTCTTCTTCTCCTCTCACACCCTAGATAATCTAGCATCGTAGATTAGTAAATTTTATAGAATGGGCCGGCCCATCTTGGACTGCTGCAGGCGCCCGTTTGCAAATTGCACTGTAACGGGCGCCTGCAGCGCCAAATAGGAAATGCCCTCCTGCCGCCCCTCCCGCTTCTTTCTCATCTAGCCCCGGCCTGGCTGGCGGCAGCACGTCCTCGCCGGTGCCCTGTCCAGTAGCTCCACCGCCACAGGCTGCAGCTCCGCCGCTCGCCTGCCTGCTCTCCCTTCCCCTGCATCAGCTGCTCTGATGCCCTTGTCTTCTCCCATGGACTGCTCATCATCACCCGATCCGGCTACTACTGCCCATCTCGTCTTGGCGGCTAATCTCCTAGCTATTCCTCCATGGCATCCCCAAATAGCAAGGTAGTACCCTCTTCTTCTCCTCTCACACCCTAGATAATCTAGCATCGTAGATTAGTAAATTTTATAGAATGGGCCGGCCCATCTTGGACTGCTGCAGGCGCCCGTTTGCAAATTGCACTGTAACGGGCGCCTGCAGCGCCAAATAGGAAATGCCCTCCTACCGCCCCTCCCGCTTCTTTCTCATCTAGCCCCGGCGTGGCTGGCGGCAGCACGTCCTCGCCGGAGCCCTGTCCAGCAGCTCCACCGCCACAGGCTGCAGCTCCGCCGCTCGCCTGCCTGCTCTCCCTTCCCCTGCATCAGCTGCTCCGATGCCCTTGTCTTCTCCTGTGGACTGCTCATCATCACCCGATCCGGCTGCTACTGCCCATCTCGTCTTGGCGGCTAATCTCCTAGCTATTCCTCCATGGCATACCCAAATAGCAAGGTAGTACCCTCTTCTTCTCCTCTCACACGCTAGATAATCTAGCATCGTAGATTAGTAAATTTTATAGAATATAGATGTATCCATGGAGTAGATTGCAGATTTGTAGATTAGATATGTAGATATTGGCTTCTAAAATGCTAGATCAAATCACCAACACTTGAACGCGTACGTGCAAGCTAGCTGGACAAGCAAGCACGCAAGTAGGTTAATCTATGAACAGTAGCAAGCACACAGGTAGCTTAATTGATGAAAGTAGCAAGCAGTACACGCATCTTCGTACACGTATGAGAAACTGGCTTGCGCTATCTCGCCGCGATGAGTCGATTTGATATTCGATGGAACGTCTCTGTACTATTTTTTCCTTTGATTTTAGAACAGCAAAATCTCCATGTTGGATGTTGACTTTGGCTGGAACCACTTGTGTGTGAACTGAACTCAACATGAGTACAGCAGTATAAACTCTAGTATAAATCATGTTTTCTTTTCTTTATTTATTTATAAAAAAGAAATGTATACTATACAGCACTATGAATTTTGATGCTACACTACAGTAAATTTTATTGTGAACATCCGCTATAGATGATGGCATGTTGCTGTCTGCTTGTTGTGCTTGGAGTGCACGCTGTGCTTGGCGGCTGCTGTTGTTTGCAGCAAGTACTCCAAGCAGAACAACTTGTTTCTTTTTTCTACTTCTACGGTTGCTTTTTATGTTTGCTCATTGAATATATTTGAAGGAGATTACGCCTACTTCTACCACATTGATTGATACTTATTAATTTATTATGTTCGCTCCTGTTGAACATTGACTGATACTTAATATGTTCGCTTATGTTGAAAGGTGATACGTGCTTACTATGTTTGCTCCAGTTGAACATTGATATACACATACTTATTAATTTATTATGTTTTCAACGATTTTACATCGATACATACTTATTATGTTTAACATGGATTGATACTTATTATGTTTCCTCACTGAATATATTTGAAAGGGTCTGTGGCTGCTTCTACCGCTGCAAAGTCTCAAACTCTCAAAAGGAATTCAGATGACATGGGGAGGGAGTTTGCAACCTTGATCGATCCTCTAGATTTACAGCGAGTGAAGTGCAAGTTGTGTGGAAAGGAGATGGGTGGAGGGGTCAATAGGATGAAGCAACATATTGGGCAAGTAAAGGGACAAGTTGCAATGTAGCCACACCAAATCAGCAAAAAAGGTGTCGAGATACTTATGAGGCACCACAAAAGAAAAAGAAGCTGAAGCAAAAACATGATGAAGAAGTACGGGCTGAGGTTGTCATTCAAGTTGATGACAATGACAATAATGAGGAAGAGCTTGCTGCAATTGGAGAAAGTGAACCTCGCAAGGCAGGGCCTATGGATAAATATGTGATGCCAATTGATCCTGCGATCCCATTGAAGAAGTTCCAGCAGAACATAAATGATGCAATTGACAAAGAGAGAGCTTACAGAGTAGGCCAATATTTGGCTAGATGGATGTACAAAAAATATATTCCTTTCAATGCTGTCAATGATGATGACTTCAAGCAGTTTCGTGAAGCCCTTGGTCGGTTTGGTCCTAATTGGAAGCCACCTTCACAATATATGATCCGAGAGAAGATGTTGCTGCAAGAAGTGGAAAGAACTAAGGATTTGATGAAGCCACATGAGCTTGAGAGGGTGGAAACCGGCTGCTCTATCATGACCGATGCTTGGACCGACAAGAAAAGAAGAAGTGTTATGAAGTTATGCGTGCATTGCAGGTTAGGGACTGCCTTTCTTGAATCAACGGAGGCGTCGGCTGGTGCACACACAAGTCTATACATCTTCAATTATGTAGTTGGGTGCATTGAGAAAATTGGTATGATTTTTGAACTCTCAACTTTGCTTCCATAATGTTGTAGGTGCTGATTTTGAGATTTTTCATCTTGTAGGTGCTGAAAATGTTGTGCAAGTGGTCACGGACAATGCTTCAAATAACATGGGGGCAAAGGATATGCTCAAAGGAAAATGGCCAAAAATCTTTTGGACCTCATGTGCAACTCACACCCTCAACTTGATGGTAGAAGCAATTGCGAAGCTAAAGCAATTTGGTCCTACCATCACTAAAGCCAAGCAAATGACAATTTTTCTTTATGCACATCATAAAACACTGTCCTTGATGAGGTCTTTCACCAAGAAAAGAGACATTGTTAGACCGGGGGGACATGATTTGCTTCGGCCTTTCTTACCTTGCAAAGTTTGGTTTCTAAAAGGAAGGAACTAAGAGCAATGGTTTGTAGTGATGAATGGGAAGCATGCAAGCACACAAAATCGGTGAAAGGAAAGTCGGCTCATGCCACAATAATGAGTAGGGGCTTTTGGAAAAATGTCTCTCTTTGCATCAAGGTATGCTTATTGGGTCAGTTTGCATCTATTCATATGTTGAGGGTGTTTGCATCTATTTATTTCTATATTGGGGTTGTTTGCATCTAGCCAAGTATTCCTACACTCCTACTTCTAATTTTTAGTTGTAACTTGTACATTCTAATGTTGGGGCTGTTTGCTCATACTTGTGTGACTCATATTATCATTTCTGTGTTACCTTGCAAGGTTTTCGAGCCACTAGTGAAGGTTCTTCGGTTGGGCGATAGTGATGGTCCATCTATGGCATCTATGTATGGAGAACTAATAAGTGCAAAAAAAGAAATCAAGACTGCTCTTGAAAATTCAGAAAAAGACTATTTGCTGATCACTAATGAAATGGAATAGCAAGATGAGTGGGAGGCTGGATTCTCCATTACACATGGCAGCATACATCTTGAATCTGAAATATAGTTATGCAGACCCGAGCATCTTTACGGATGTAGAGGTAGTAGTTGCACTTATGAAAGTCATGGATACTTTTTATTATGATGATGACATCAAGCAAAATAAGGTGCTGAACATTGACTTCACCAAGTTTAAAAAGAAAGAGGGTATGTTTGGGAAGGTGGTTACCATGAAAGCAATTAGCAATGACAATTTTGATGCCGGTAAGCTTGTTCTCAAAGCAAAAAAAACTTACTATTGCATTTCTGAAATTATATAGGCTGATTGCATATTATTTCACTTTTGTCAAATTGTAGCTGATTGGTGGTCAACTTATGGATTACAAACTCCTACGTTGCAACACATGGCCATAAGTATACTTAACTTGACCACAAGTTCATCCGGATGTGAAAGAAATTGAAGCACATTTGAAATGGTAACTCTTAGACTTTTAGTCACTCTCAAGTATCAATCAATTGATCAAATCTGAATATTCTTACTTCTCGCTATTTTTTAACTAGGTGTCCATTTGCACTTTTGTAGGTAGATGCAAAGAGGAGAAACAAACTAGATGTGCCCCGTAGGGACAATCTAGTTTATATCCAATTCAATGGAAGGATGATTGATAAAAGAAAGAAGTTATCCTCTTCTAGTGATGTTCTTCTTGGTGAAGATGCTTCACGAGCTCAAGATTGGATATGTGAAGATGCATATATCGATGAGGAGATTGATCCGACTACAGGCATGCCATACAACATCATTGATGAAGCAATGGGGGCAAGCGAACCCGTGGAGCTTCGTAGAAGTGCAAGAGTTAGATAATTCCATGAAGTTGAAGAATTCGTTGAGGATGATGATAATGAATCAGGTCACGAGATAGAGGATGATGGGATTGATTATGAGTCCGTTTTATGCTTGGTGTTCATATCGTGTGAATGTGCAACCTCTGTTACTCCAAAGCGATGGAATTCACAGAGTGCGATTGGATGCTCAACAATCATACATGCAAAGATCGGTGTGATAATGTCTGAAACGATATATGTGGCAATGAGTTCGCATCGTGCTAAATTATTACCACACTGTAACACTACCTTTTTATATTTCACACCGGGGGCCTAAATTTCTGGAGGCGGCCCTGACACCATGGACCTGTGCATCGGAGTCATGTTCAGCACGACCTGTGTGTAAAGGACCTGAGCCTTGCCACCTGTTCGTTGAGAACATGTAGGTTGTCATGGTAGATTTATGTGGCCTGGTTGGGGTCTCCGGCTTTAGATGTTAGGATTTGGTGCAATGTCCATTTGGCATTAGGCTCGGACTATCGGCACTCTTTCATCAAGTGGATAGGAGGAGCGACACTCAGATTACCTGATGTACTACTTTGTAAGGTCTTGTGAATAAATAATAAAATGGTTGCATGCATCACCCAGATATAGAGGCCGGAGTAATCCTCCTTTTCAAAAAAAAAAGACATGATTTCACGGCCCTTAGACATCCTGCAAAATATGTGACCACACATGGAAAAAGAAGCAAATTACTGTATGGCCGCGTGTGCCTCTTCCCCGCACGTGCTTCCACTACCGGCGCGTCCGTAGCAGAGGTGGCTCACGGTAGGGCACACGCAGTGCGCGCCTTGCGAGTCTCCCCGTCTTTGTCGACCCGTCACAGCGCTCGGGAAATAGCCCGCGCCCGCCCGATCTCCTCGAGGCTGCAGCACGCACGGGCATTGGGCAAACTCTCTTCCTTGCCACCTTGTTTCTTCAGTCTGCCATCATGGTACATCTAGGTTCCATGGCCGCCGGCGTGTCATCCGCGGTTGCCTCGGCTATGGGTGTAACAAGCACATCGCCCTCCTTGGCGCGCTGCTTGCGGCCTTCGTCGGCGTTGGTGACACGGATCGCACCGGGCCACCAGCGGAGCTGATCCTAGCCGCTTGCACCTTCTAGATCCGACGAGGGAGAACGCTGGTCACATGGATCACACCCCCTTCCGGATCCAATGGTGGCGACCGCACGTCATGTGAATCGCGCAGCGATGCCCTCGTGTTCATATCCATCAACGCCGCCACCCATATTTCAAGAGATTCAAGTTCGCCAGAGAAGGAGAGGAAATGGCCGGGAGGAAGAGCGGCGAGCGGAAGAAGGCGGTGACCCGGTCCACGAAGGCTGGACTCTAAATTCTCGCCGGCTGCATCGGGCGCTATCTCAAGAAGGGCCACTACATGGACTACATCAGCCCCGGCGCCCACGTCTACCTCGCCGCCATCCTCGAATACCTTGCTGGTGAGGTAACCAACCAACAATCGATCTTGTATATTCCTGTTCTATTCATGCTCAACAGAGTGGTAACTATATCGTCTCAGTGTTCTCTTTAAACCATGCTGGAGTTGGTGAGCAATGCGGCCAAGGACCACAAGAAGACCAGCATCGTGTCGCGCCACCTGCTTCATGCCACTCCCAACGACGAGGAGCTCTCCAAGTTGCTTGACGGCATCATCGTCGCCCAATATGGCGTGTTGCCCAACATCCACTCTGTGATGTTCTCCAAGAAGGCCAACATGCACTAGCATATCAACTTCAAACAGAATCCAAGAATAATATATCTCTGCCATTTGCTTACCTTACGAGTTTTTGCTTAGCTTGGATTCTCATACCAAGAAAAGAAGTAACAACGTTTCCCTTTTTTCTAAACATAAACTTTGTTTTTCCCATAATGCGCATCCGCAGGCAGAACCGGTTGTCCCTTATCTATCCTCATAACCACGGATTAATTCTACGCATCTTGTGTTGTGTAATGACAATCTTCTGCTGGATCATAATGCAGAAATATCTCCTTCTCATATAACATCTAGTACAATTAATACTTACAATGCGACCCATATCAAATTTTCGCTTACAGTGCAGTTATACAGCACCATAGCCCACTACAAATGAATGTAATCAAATATCTTCCAGATGCCATAAGCATATTCATTCCAGTTATCCCCCCGCTATCAATTAATGCCATATACCCACAGATGGTTCCTTCTTTCTTTTGACAAACACACATCCAAGACAAGGCAAAGCACAGGCCTAGTGAAAACAGGGGCAAAAGCAAGGCAAAGCTATTCTAACCTAGCTACAAAATTTTAGGGGCAACTGGAGATGGTCTCCTTTTTAAAATAATTTTTATGCCGAATGGAGCCCAATAATGTGTCCCTCGGATAAAGGTCTCGTGCCAGTGATGGATCAAGTTCGCTTGCTACTCAGCCACTCAGGTGTTGTTGCAGTTTGTTTGGAATGAAGACAAATTTTATGTACATTTTTAATGGTACTAAATACTTTTTAACATTACGTATACATTCTTGAAAATGTGACAAACACATTTTGGGACCTGTGAACTTTTTTATAAATGTAACTTACATTTTTTAGAATTATGTGAAATGTTTTAATGCATGAAAATTATTTTAAACGTCTAATATTGTATTAATTTCACACAAAAATTCATACACATGATTAGCATTTTTCTATACATGTTTAAAAAAATATAATGCATGATTAACATTTTTTAAAATTCAGCAAAGTATTTTTCCATATATATATGTGTGTGCGCAGAATATTATGAAATATAAAGAACCTAGAAAAGCTAAAAGGATATAAAAGTGTGAATAATAAACAGAATAAAAACAAAAAAACATGACGTCAAATAGCCGCGGTTACAGGGAAGGCCCAACTTGTACTCCCTGTTGGTGAGCTTCGGCAGGACTCGCAAAAGGCGCCACATAGCCGCGCCCGTTGATGGAACGCTGGTAACTAGTTTTAGAACCTTCCACGCGGTAGTGTTTTCTCTACAGTTTTTCATCCTTTTTTTGTTTTTTCCGTTGTTACTTTTAGTTTTCTTACATTTTTCATTTTGTATTTCATTCATTTCTATTTATTATTTTTTAACTATATCCTCTTTGTTATTTTCTCATTTTTATAGTCGGTTTTTTAAGAAAAACACGGTGTACATTTATTTATATAGGTTGAATATTTTTACATAACGGTTGAGCATTTTTTAATAGACGGTGAACATTTTGCTGTTCGAATATTTTCGTATGCACAGTAAACTTTTCTTGTGATACATTAAAAAGATTCATGAACATTATTGTAAATGTGAAAACATTTGAAAAATGCTTGAACACGTTTTTTAGTGTCACAGGAATTTTTTATTGTACAAAAACAATCTAATTACATGAACATTATTTTGACATTGTAAAAATTTTTTCTTAAAGCATGATGAACATATTTTTTAAATCCGGGAAATTTTCTAAAATGTCACGAACATTTTTTGTGTTTCTCGCACTGGGGTGGTTTTTTTTTCTGATTTTCCGGATTTTCTCGGTTTCCAATTTTTTGGGATTCTTTTTCTCATTTATTTCAGTTTTTGTCCGTCAAAAGTCGGGAGTGTTGTGTGGAGCACACGTGTGCTTCATATGGAGTATGGGTGTGTTGTGCTTTGGGATGGGGCACATGTTTGCCTCACTCTGGGAGGAAACCACAATTATGCTTCATTGCAAAGGAAGCACAAGTTAGCTTACTTGAGGAGCATAGTTATGCTTCTGCGGGGGCTGCCACACTTTTGGTCATAAATTTTAGTCTGGTGTGCTTCCATCACCTCATGATAAACTTTCTATTGCATCCTAGTCCAAAAGTAAGGATCTACTTTGTATATGGATTGGCAATGGGCATGGAAACAAAATCGTTCTTATTGACCTCCTTGTAGTCACCCCTAGATGCTTATGTATTTTGGGACCTTGTCCTTCGTGATCTTCTTCACGGGATGCCTTTTCTTGTTGAGTGCTTCATGGCATGACTGAATTTCTTGATTGGTGCGAGAAATTGTTGGCTTTTTCCAGTCAATCATACCAAAACAAAAAGGGATTTCCAAAACTAACAAAAAAATCTTTAGTGTGAAACGGAGTCTAACCTCCCCCCCCCCCCCTCAATTTTTGAATTCAGTACCCACATTAAAGGAAAAGACGAAACGAAGCGAGGACAGAAGATTCTCAACACGGATCATGCATTCGGGCTAATCGCAGCCACTTGAATCTTCCGGATCCAACGGCAAAGACTGTTGGTGACACGGATCGCACCAGTCAGGACGATCCTAGCCGCTTGCACCTTCCATATCCAACGATGGAGAACACTAGTCACACCCCCCTCCCACGGATCATGCCCCTCCGAGTTGATCCCTGCCGTCTGCCCTCCCAGATGGTGGAGACCACACATCACGCGAATCGCGCCCCTTACTACGGAGCACCCCCGCCCCCCTATAAAAGAGGTGCCCTCGCGTTCACATTCATCAGCGCCGCCACTCATATTTTGAGAGATTCATGTTCGCTAGAGAAGGAGGGGAGATGGTCGGAAGGAAGAGCGGCGAGCGGAAGAAGGCGGTGACCCGGTCCACAAAGGCTGGACTCCAGCTTACCGTCGGATGCACCCGGCGCTATCTCAAGAAGGGCCGCTACATGGACCGCGTCGACTCCGGCACCACTGTCTACCTCACCGCCGTCCTCGAATACCTTGTCGCTAAGGTAACCAACCAACGACCGATCTCGTACATTCCTGTTCTTTTCATGCTCAACAGAGTGGTAACTGATCTCATCTCTGTCTTCTCTTCAAACCACAGATGCTGGACTTGGCGGGCAATGCGGTCAAGGACAACAAGCAGACATGCATCATGACACGCCACCTGCTTCTGGCCACTCGCAATGACAAGGAGCTCTCCAACCTGCTTGACGGCATCACCATTGCCCGGAGTGGCGTGTTGCCCAACATCCACTCCGTGTTGTTCTCCAAGAAGGCCAACATGCACTAGCACATCAACTTCGAACAGAATCCAAGAATAATATATCTCTGCCATTTGTTTACCTTACAAGTTTTTGCTTAGCTTGGATTCTCATACCAAGAAAAGAAAGTAATAGTGTTTCCCTTTTTTTCTAAACATAAACTTTGTTTTCCATTTTTTTTTCCAAATGCGCATCCGCGGGTAGACCCGATTGTCCCTTATCTATCCTCGTAACTACGGATTAATAATTCGCATCTTGTGTTTTGTAATGACAGTCTTCTACTGGATCATAATGGAGAAATATCTCCTTCCCATATAACATCTAGTACAATTAATACTTACAACACGACCCCTATCAAATTTCCTCTTACAGTGCAGTTATACAGCACCATAGCCATTAATGTAATCACGTATCTACGAGATGCCATGAGCATATTCATTCCAGTTATTATTCCCCTGCTATCAATTAATACCATATATTGAAAGATGGTTCCCTCTTTCTGTTCACAAAAACACATCCAAGGCAAGGCAAAGCATAGCCCCAGTGAAAATAGGACAAAAGGCAAGGCAAACCTATTCTGACATAGTTAAAAAATCGTGGGGCAACTACAGATGGTTCCCTTTTTAAATAATGTTTATGCCAAATGGAGCCCAATAATATGTCCCTCGGATAAAGTTGTCGTGCCTATGATGGGTCATGTTCACTTCCTACTCAGCCACTCAGGTGTTATGTAGTTTGTTCAGAATGAAGACAATTTTCATGTACATTTTTTTATGGTATTAAACATTTTTTAACATTAAGCATACATTTTTATGAAAATGTCACAAACACATTTTTGAAACATGTGAGCATTTTCTATAAATGTAACTTACATTTTTTAGAATTTTGCGAAATGTTTGAATGCATGTTGATATTTTTAAAACATCTGGTATTTTATTAATTTCACAAAAAAATCATACACATGATTAGCATTTTTTATACACATTTAAAAAAATAGAATGCAAGACTAACATTTTTTAAAATTCTATGCAATGTATTTTTCTATATATATGTATGTGTAAAAAAATTCCTTAGCAGACATCAATACTAAATTTGTTCCCTTTGTAACATTTCCATCCATTTTGACCACTAACAGTGTTAAATGACACATGAGAAGACGATTTTACTCCTCATACAACTTGTGACCAATATTATTCACATACTAAAAGCAATAACTTTTTTTTGTTGTTCAATGCAAAATTGGGCAAAACCACCCTGTAAACATGCAAAAATACATATCATAGATTTAAATTATTTGGCAATTTAGTTCAAAAATTGGGCAGAACCTCCCCTGTAATTTGATGCATATTCCGACCACACAATTCAGATATACATAATTTTCGACAAACGTATTCAGATTTGCACATAAATATCCAGGCTCACATCCAAGTAAACATATATCACTTACAACATACCCAGGTTCACACATATTAGTCCAAGTCCACACATACAACATACTCTACATCATATGAGCAACACAAAAGGATTGTCATCATATCCAGGTTTGCATACATAGTCCAAGTCCATACATACATGATATGGACTACACAAAAGTGACTTAAGGTTCACATACATGAGTCCAAGTCCACACAATATGACATGAGCAGCAACAAAAGTGATTTTAAGTGAAGAAAATCATATGAAGTTCACAAGCTAAGCCTTCGTTTGCTTCTTGTGCTCATTGCGGGGCTGGCTGGGTTAGTTTTTTTCTTCTAGTGCCCATTGCAGGGCTGTCAAATGGCACCATAGGAAGACTTTCATCCTTTTTAGCAAGCTCCATCCTCTTTGTGGCCCTTACCTTCCCCGATCTGCACTTGTACATGTATGGCAGCAGTAATTTTATAGTCAATAACAACATAAACTATGCATAATATGTGATATTAAAATTCAGAATTTGCAAAGGTCGCCTTTTACACCCTTTTCCATTGTTCTTATTTGTAGTCTCCAAAATTTGGCTATGTTTACCTTCTTCTGGGCTATAATTTCTAAGCTTTGGCTATGGATTAGATGAATACACACAAATCAAACTTAGTTTTCATTTGGCACAAATCAAACTCAACTTTCATTTGCAACAAGCGTAGGTGTGGAATTGCTAACCTTGGTGGAAAATATATAGCGGCAACCGGTGCTTCATCACCTCTTGGCACAATGGATGACTCGGCTGATTTGGTAGTCTTCATCCTCTTCTTTTGTGGTTCTCCACACGAGCAATAAGAAGTAGTTAACATGCATAGTTGATTACAAAACAGAAATGCAAGAGAGTAGTTAACATGAAATAAGAGAGCAGAATGCATAGTTGACTACCTCACATCCATCAAAGTAGCAATGTCATATTTGTTCCCCTTCTTGCACTTTTGCCAATGGTGGTCGCGTTCCTTACAAATAGGGCATAAGTGCTGGCCACTTTTCCTCTTTTTCTCACAACAACCCTTATGCCTCTCTATTTGGGGCCGGCCAGCTACGACTTTTAACAAGGGTGGATGCATGAAGAATCCATGGTTACGTTCAGGCCACTGGGTCTTGTCAAACATAGCAGGGACTAGTTGGGCATAAACTGCTCTAAACTTGTCGATGGAGTAATATGAGTCCACATAATTCTGTATATGTGCATTGACAAGTGATATGATGAATGCTCGAGCATGTTTGCAAGGAAGGCCGAAAACTTGCAATTGTCTACACGAACATGTGTTGTCATGCAAGTTGACGACAAACCTAAACCCGATGCCTCCCAATTGAGTAACTTCAACAACTTCTTCCAAGCTTTCTACCACCTCCAAGTTTAACTCTCTACTCTTTGCATTCAACTTCTTAATTATGTGGGGAAAAATTAAGCCAACTAACTTCTTTGCTACTTTCTCTAGTGATTCCACATGATCATAATCATCTGCCTAAGCTTTTCCATTAAGTCGTTCAACTTCAAAGACGTGTGCTGCTTAATCCAATTATTCAAGAACTTTGCCTAGTTGTTGGTTACATAGTTCACCTTGCAAATGGTTGAGAACTGACTCTTATTCCACAACCTAGTGTGCCACTTCGTAAGATGTGCAGTTGCCGCTGGCTTTGCTGTCTCCATTGCAACCCAATTTTTCTCAAGTATATATGTGCTCCATGAGTAAGCTACAGCTCAAAGGTGGTCATCAAATACATTTCCATGATATATTTTTCTTGAAGTTTGACAGCAAGTGAATGTAGGAGATATGCCCTAGAGGCAATAATAAATGCTATTATTTATCTCCGAGTTCATAGTTATGTTTATGTTCCATGCTATAACTGCAATGATTCTCGAGTCTGCAATATCCACGAGGCTCGGAGGAAGACTCATATGCACGTGTGGAATAATAAACGGTAAGTAGTATTCCTAGTCTAGCCTCTAAGACTAGCTCAAGTGTTGCATGATGGTTCTGTTTTCCTGATCATGGGCATGTCTATGCCAGCAACTTTGAGGACACAATGTTAAGAGAACATTTGTGTTGAATTGACCCGGTTTGATGTTATGCTATGAGATTCATTCGTCACAAGTTAATGGTAAATAACAGAGAGATGGTTAACGTTTGCATGATTCCTTAGACCATGAGAGTATCGAGTTTCTTCATGCTTGCTTCATGAACTTTGGGGTTTGTTAAACGTCATCCGTAAATGGGTGGCTATTACGGCAGCTTACGGGTTCATGGAAAAGTGTGTCAAGTAACTAGATAGCTCAAGATTGGGATTTGCTCCTCCAACTATGGAGAGATATTCTCGGGCCCTCTCGGTGTTACGGTATCCATCATCGTCTGGCCAGACACAGTGTGATTTGATCACAGGGATGCCGGAACACGGAAACGAGAAAAGAGAACAAAACCAGTAACGAGGTAACTAGCATAGTGGACAAATTGTTGATCCACGGGGATGCAAGTAAATCTCACCTCGGGTCTTTGTAACATATCGCGAAGCAACAGGAATAGCACACGGCAACTAGAGGTTCACTCGAATATTCATTCGTGTGGGTATAGGGGTCAATATGGGTGTCCACGGCTCCGATGTTGATCATTGATCGGAAGGGGTTCCGGGTCATGTCTATACTTCACCGAACCTATAGGGTCACACACTTAAGGGTCATCTATTTGTTGAATACTAGACAGGGAGTCTGAGAGAAAATCACCGAAAAAGTTTTGGACACCGGAAAAGTTTCGGACAGCGGAATCGTACCGCAGAGAGAGGTCATCGGATGAGTTTCGATGATACCGAAAAGTTGTTTCGGGATATACCATTAAGTCAATTTGGTTTCGGCAAATGCCTGATAATTCTTGAAGGGTGCCAGAATCATTCTGGAAGCTTTTTGGAATTTTCTGAGATAAAAACCGGAAATGTTCCGGAGCTGCCGGAACCACTTCAGATGCGTTTCGCAGATGAAAATCACTAAAATGGAATTGTTCCAGAACGCGTTGAAAATTATTATGGTGGGTATTGGAAATGTTCTAAGCCCACATAAATATTTTCAGTTCGAACAGACGTTGAAAAATGTCGTCGTGAATAGTGAAAGTGCTTTTTGGGGATATTTTATGGAAAGCCACCTTTTGGGGCTTTACCCAAAAGATCTAGGGATGACATGGATGGATTGGGAGGCCCTCATGGGGGCCCCCCAAGGGGTGTGGCCGGCCACACTTGGGGCTCCACCTTGGGGCCCCTCTTGTTCCTTGGTTTCACTCTTATGCCCTTCAGGAAGGACTTCATTCATGTGCATTTTGGGTTTTTGTGTTAAACTACCCTACCCCTTGGGATTTCCTATAAATAGAGGTGGAGGGGCAGCCCTCCACACTCATCCCTTTACTCTCATACAAGTGCCATGCAATGATCTGGCTTCTTCTCTCCCTCCCAGCGAAATAGTTTCGTAGAGCCGAAAGGCTGTCTGGGTTCCGGCAGGAACTAGTTCTGGACGGCGAAGCCCTGCCGGATAGATGACACCGTATGTGTGCAACTCTATAGAGAGATCATAGTTTCGGTCTTAGTTCGTGAGTGCCTCCCGAAGGGCTGTCCGTGTGACCGTCCGAGTTTTGAAGGTCCTCCCGAAGGGCTGTCCGAGTGACCGTTCGAGTTTCAAAGGTCCTCCTGAAGGGCTGTCCGCAACACCGTCCGGGGGGCTGTTCGACCGCCTCCCGGAGGGCTGTCTAAGGAGCAGATGAGGGTATACATCCTCGCGGTTGGGAGGTTGTAAATCCTAGCTGCGGGGATCTGCACCGCCGATCGTCATCGACTCTACTTCCCACTGCGCTACGAGTCGGTAACGAAAAAGATCAAACCATGTATGCAGTCTCCATAGTGGTCCTGGGCTGGTGCGTAGGTCGGAAATTTTTTGTTTTCTGCTGCGTTCCCCTACAGTGGTATCAGAGCCGTGCTATGCGTAGATGCAGGTTACGATCTAGAATACATGGAGATGTATGGGTATTGCATGATATAATTTTGGAGTAGATAAGATCTATTGCTGAAAATTATTTATGCGGGTGACAGATGAAATCTGTTACCCGACGTTCTTGTTACTTCCCTAGAATTTGCATTTTGCTCAATCTCGAGACAGCATGGTGGAATTTGACAAAGTTCTGGCAATCCGTGATCCTGATTGATCATGGAAGTGCTATCAGTTCTTTGGGTTCTGCCGTAGTCAAAAGAAAGATGAAATTCGCAGATGAAAGGGCATTGCAGATATGATCTGCACGGGGGTCATGCGTATGATGAAGTTTAGTATGGGGCTCGAGATTTAATTATCTCGTGTTTTATACACCCCGAGATGTTAATCTAGCAACTTGAATAATCATACTTGATGATTAAACGTTGGTAGCTGTGGTTTAAGTCGAAACCTTAGAAGCCACGAAAAACAAGTTTGCATGAACCGATTAGAAACGTCTAACTTGGTTTTGCAGGAGGGTTTGCATGTGCATGTGATGTGGTATAGCAATGCTCATATTCAATTTGATTATGTATGAGATGACTATATGATGTAAATTGATTAACATGACCTGCGTGTGATGATTCGGCATGATGGCTGGAGCCATATGATTGTCACTTTAGTGACCTGCGTGTCAACCTTAAGTAATGCACTTATTTTATTAGCTATAGAGATAGCAATATTATTTGGTGCATCGACAAGGTGGTGGCAATCTTCATGAAGGTGAACACTGACACGAATGCCAAAGACGAAGAAATGAAAGACTTCTCCGTCAGAAAGGGCTATACCATATCATGCTATTATGAATTGCCTGAGATGTTTATCCCTTATGATGCACCCTTCTTGATTGCGTGGTAGTCGCTTTTTATTAGGGTGATCTCTCACTAAAATATCAAGTGGTTAGTGTTCTCCCAAGTGTAGCACCGTCACGGCACCTATCTTTTCGGGGTGTGCCATGGATGCATGGGTACGAACGATTAGAGAAGTGTGAGGCGGGTGAGGTCAGACTTCGCAGCAAGATCACTTGGTTGTCTTGACGTTCATGGCAGGATCGTCCTGAGCTCGGAACACACGCATCAAAAGATGAGCAAGAGTCACATAGAGATGTGATTGGCAAGTTGGCCTACCGATTAAAATTCCCGTTATGAGATGATGATTCTATGGCGATGAGTTGAAGTCTGGATCTTGTATCACTCAAAATTAATTATGAGAGATATTGATTTGAGTGGGAGCGCACTGTTGAATTAACATGTTTAATTCTCAGTGCAATTAATTATGAACACTGTCTAAGTGTTTCTTGCAAAATAGTTGTAGAATAATGGCTCGCGTTTCCACCTTCCCTATTAAAATTGAATAGCTGTTAAATATCTGGTTAAAACTTTACGATTGGTGACGTAATGTGAGGATTGTCCTCAAAAGTGCCGAGAAGGACTTTGTCCTATCGCATACTTTTGGTATTCTCTCGCTTATTCTATGGATCATGTGACTCTCGTCCTTCGATCCAAAAGCTAGAATTCCGTGTTAGCAAAGTGCAATATGTTTGCTTCCATGAGACCCGAACTTCGAAAGTTTGGATAGTTATGTGATATTCATGGAATCTGAAAATCATTTTTAGAGACAGACAAAGGCTAAAAGATATGAGATATCCAAGGCAATGTTTCTTTGCAAACTATTAGTAAAGGGGTTTACTATCCATTAGACTGATTGGGAAAGGGATCCAGGAGAACGCCTGTCATATGATGAAAGGTGAATAAAACAACAACTTAAAGAGAAAGGAAGTGTCCAAAGGGTTTTAGTGAGACTTTCACGCCTAGGAAGTCCGGGGCTAACGCCACTCTTAAGTTGGGTGCTTCTTCTGAGAGTAGGAGAAATACTAAAAGTTAAACTGTTAGAAGTATAAAGGCAAAAAGAAAGAAGACTGGAATATCCAGCTCATGTATGAATGTCATACAAGTTTTTGATGTATAGAAGGCTGGTCAAAGATATAGTTCTTGGGAATTATGATTAAATTGTTAATCATTGAGTTTTGGGTATTGTGAGTTAATCACAAAGATACCCACTCGATTGCATTCTGTTGCAACTCGATGTAAGAACTGCTATGGCCTGAAAGACTAGCCAGGAATGAGGTTTAGGTATACACAGGGAACATAGTAAATGTTACTATACTTTCCATCGGTGTATTACCGTCTGTATTTATTTTCATAATTCATTTAGAGTTTCACACTTTAGCCCACTGCATAAGGTATCTTGCAAGAAGGTTGTTCATAAGAGAACTTTTCATGTTCGGTGTTATGAATAACATAAGGGCCATACTTTCATTATGAATGAGATGTATGTTATGAATATTGATAATAATACATTACCTCTAGGTTTATTTTCATAATTCATTTTAGAGTTTCATACACTCTAGCCCATTGCACAATGTTTTTGCAAGAGAGGTTATTCATAAAAACAACAATTGTTGTTCAGTATTATGAATAACATGAAGGGCCATGCTTCCATCCAAGATGGGATGTATGTTATGAATATTGATGGTAATATGATACATCCATAACGCTGACGCTAAATGTCGTGAGACTATGAGAATACCACACATGTGTGGCACTACATTTGGTCACATTGGAGAAACCCGCATGGAAAAATTCCATTATGATGGATTTTGAAGTCGTTTGATTTTGAATCATCTGACACTTGCAACTTTCCTCCGAAAAGTGAAGTGACTGAAATACCGTTCATATGCCATAAGGAACGAGCAACAAACTTATTGGTGATCATACATTTTGATGTGTGTAGTTCAATAAATGTTGTTGCAAGTGGTGGGTTTATTTATCTTCTGAAATGACTCAAGTAGATATATGGATATTTACTTGATGAGACGTAAGTCTGGATCTTTTGAAATCATTCGAAAGATTTTCAAAAATGAAGTAGAAGTTATTGTAACAAGGAAATTACGTTTCTACAATTTGATTGCAGAAAGGAATATTTGAGTTACAAGTTTAGCGAATGTCTGATGAGTTGTGAAAAGAGTTTCATAACTTACACCTCCCGGAACACCACTATGAGTGGAATGTCTGTGAAGATGTAGTCAAACCATTTATGACATGGTAAGATCAAAGATGACATAAATAAATTTGCCATTATCACTTTTAAAGAGTAATGCTTTAGAGACTGCGGCTTTTACACTAAAAAGAGCTCCATCGGGTCTGTTGAAATGATGGCATGGTATGGTACGCCCAACCATGTTATATCTTTTCTTAACATTTGGAATATTGGGCTTGTGTAAAAGGTTACAAACCTATCCCAAATCAGACAAGTGCTACTTTGTAGGTTATACCAAAATGTTGGGTATTCCTCCCTCACTATACCGAGGCAAATAGTTTTGCCGCGAAACAGTGTGCTTTTAAAGAGAATGATTCTTTCAAAAAGGTGAGTGGGAGAATAGTGCAACTCGACGAGATAAACAGTATCTTCGTCATCAGATCAAAGGAAAGACACCTTCGAAGTAATTCCAGAGTTTCCTACTGCGACTAATACGGAAGTCTCTACAATAAAATGTATGAACTTCGGTCGAACTTGCAGTTGAACCACATAGGCAAGGCTCGTGCAAACCTCTCAGGTGCGCAAACGAGATATTGTTGTTAGACAACATTATACCTACGATACACAAGGAAGCGTTGATGGGCCCTGACTCTGAAATTGGCTAAATGCCAATACAACCCGAGTTAGTTTCCATATAAGTGATTCAAGATTAAAACCTTGCTACACCTTTCAGAAGACTTAGAGTCTAACGAATATTTATGGAACTTAAAACCTATACGGATAAAAATGTTTTATCCAGAAAGCTCGACTTGTTGAAATAACAAGTTCAAGAGTTGACTATGGTGAGGTTGTTTTCATCGTAGCGATGCTTGAAGTCGGTTCGGGTTGAACTAGCAATTAACACATATTTCAATCATGAGATATGAAACATGGATGACAATAGGATTTCCATCTGATGGAAATGAAACCAAGGACTTGCATGTGTTATAGTCCAAGGCATTTTGTCTATCCAGAGGATGCTAGTAAGGGTGCAAACTTCAGAGTTCCAGCGATGGACAGAAGACAGCAAAATGGAGTTGGAATCTTCGTGCTTTGATGAAATGGTCAAAGGGGTTTGACTTCATCAATGGGTAACAAATATGCTTGTAATTCAAGAAAGTAAGTGGGAGCGTAATAATATTTCTAAAAACCTTGTGTGCTTGACACATTGTTAACTGGAAATAAATTTCTTGACACGAATTAGGACTTCATTTGAAAATAGTTTTTTTATGAAGTGCTTAGGCTAAATAGCCTCAATATTAGGCATAATGATCTATGGAGATAGATTTACCTAATAGGGCTAAGCAATAAATACATATTGACAAGATGCTAAAACCGTTTAGCACTAAGAACGACAAGGAGTGATTCTTGCCGAAGTCACATGGAAAGAGTTTTTGCAAGAATCAGTGTCCCAAAACACTGATGAGCAAAATACATGATGGAGATTCGACACACTCATGTGTTTGGATTAATCATGTATTCCATGGTATGTAAAACAACCAGATATGTCCAATACTCCCAAGATGTTGCGAGTATGGATACTAAAGTGATCAAAGTACTGATCGTGGGCCAACAGTGAAAGATGTCATTGAGTACTAGAGTAAGTACTGATGATATGTTTTCTCGCAAGCTGAGATCATGAAGAGTTCGTTGTAAAATGTTACATCGATACAGTCTTCATCTTTTCTCCATGCGATTTTCGATTTAAGTTAAGGGTTTTGTGTAATACACAATATGGTGGCACGGTAGTTGGAAATTGTTCCCAACAGGATACTGTGGCGAATTCTATAACAAATGACTAAGTATGTTGACGCTTTAGAAGCGACAAACAAGATGTTGAATCAGATAGTTCATTCATGAACTTAGTATGGTTCCAAGATGGCTTTTGTCAATGGGACACTACTGCAGGTAGTTTCTCCATAACTCAGTCTGAGGAATCCAGGTTCAACCTGTGATTCACATTTATAAAAAGCCAAGTCCGCACAAAATATGAATTTTGTGAAAGCGTGAAAACGCGAGGATATGCAGAGATAGGCACGGAGCTGAAGTCGTCAGATCTGATGGATATCAGGCTATACCACATGCGAAGCATTTTTTACACCGGCATGCCATAGGTGTAAGGTGCATTAGCATTAACTAGATTATGGTCTCTAGTGCAAGTGGGAGTCTGTAGGAGATATGCCCTGGAGGCAATAATAAATGCTATTATTTATCTCCGAGTTCATAGTTATGTTTATGTTCCATGCTATAACTGCAATGATTCTCGAGTCTGCAATATCCACGAGGCTCGGAGGAAGACTCATATGCACGTCTGGAATAATAAACGGTAAGTAGTATTCCTAGTCTAGCCTCTAAGACTAGCTCAAGTGTTGCATGATGGTTCTGTTTTCCTGATCATGGGCATGTCTATGCCAGCAACTTTGAGGACACAATGTTAAGAGAACATTTGTGTTGAATTGACCCGGTTTGATGTTATGCTATGAGATTCATTCGTCACAAGTTAATGGTAAATAACAGAGAGATGGTTAACGTTTGCATGATTCCTTAGACCATGAGAGTATCGAGTTTCTTCATGCTTGCTTCATGAACTTTGGGGTTTGTTAAACGTCATCCGTAAATGGGTGGCTATTACGGCGGCTTACGGGTTCATGGAAAAGTGTGTCAAGTAACTAGATAGCTCAAGATTGGGATTTGCTCCTCCAACTGTGGAGAGATATTCTCGGGCCCTCTCGGTGTTACGGTATCCATCATCGTCTGGCCAGACACAGTGTGATTTGATCACAGGGATGCCGGAACACGGAAACGAGAAAAGAGAACAAAACTAGTAATGAGGTAACTAGCATAGTGGACAAATTGTTGATCCACGGGGATGCAAGTAAATCTCACCTCGGGTCTTTGTAACATATCGCGAAGCAACAGGAATAGCACACGGCAACTGGAGGTTCACTCGAATATTCATTCGTGTGGGTATAGGGGTCAATATGGGTGTCCACGGCTCCGATGTTGATCATTGATCGGAAGGGGTTCCGGGTCATGTCTATACTTCACCGAACCTATAGGGTCACACACTTAAGGGTCATCTATCTGTTGAATACTAGATAGGGAGTCTGAGAGAAAATCACCGAAAAAGTTTTGGACACCAGAAAAGTTTCGGACAGCGGAATCGTACCGCAGAGAGAGGTCATCGGATGAGTTTCGATGATACCGAAAAGTTGTTTCGGGATATACCATTAAGTCAATTTGGTTTCGGCAAATGCCTGATAATTCTTGAAGGGTGCCAGAATCATTCTGGAAGCTTTTTGGAATTTTCTGAGATAAAAACCGGAAATGTTCCGGAGCTGCCGGAACCACTTCAGATGCGTTTCGCAGATGAAAATCACTAAAATGGAATTGTTCCAGAACGCGTTGAAAATTATTATGGTGGGTATTGGAAATGTTCTAAGCCCACATAAATATTTTCAGTTCGAACAGACGTTGAAAAATGTCGTCGTGAATAGTGAAAGTGCTTTTTGGGGATATTTTATGGAAAGCCACCTTTTGGGGCTTTACCCAAAAGATCTAGGGATGACATGGATGGATTGGGAGGCCCTCATGGGGGGCCCCCAAGGGGTGTGGCCGGCCACACTTGGGGCTCCACCTTGGAGCCCCTCTTGTTCCTTGGTTTCACTCTTATGCCCTTCAGGAAGGACTTCATTCATGTGCATTTTGGGTTTTTGTGTTAAACTACCCTACCCCTTGGGATTTCCTATAAATAGAGGTGGAGGGGCAGCCCTCCACACTCATCCCTTTACTCTCATACAAGTGCCATGCAATGATCTGGCTTCTTCTCTCCCTCCCAGCGAAATAGTTTCGTAGAGCCGAAAGGCTGTCTGGGTTCCGGCAGGAACTAGTTCTGGACGGCGAAGCCCTGCCGGATAGATGACACCGTATGTGTGCAACTCTATAGAGAGATCGTAGTTTCGGTCTTAGTTCGTGAGTGCCTCCCGAAGGGCTGTCCGTGTGACCGTCCGAGTTTTGAAGGTCCTCCCGAAGGGCTGTCCGAGTGACCGTTCGAGTTTCAAAGGTCCTCCTGAAGGGCTGTCCGCAACACCGTCCAGGGGGCTGTTCAATCGCCTCCCGGAGGGCTGTCTAAGGAGCAGATGAGGGTATACATCCTCGCGGTTGGGAGGTTGTAAATCCTAGCTGCGGGGATCTGCACCGCCGATCGTCATCGACTCTACTTCCCGCTGCGCTACGAGTCGGTAACGAAAAAGATCAAACCATGTATGCAGTCTCCATAGTGGTCCTGGGCTGGTGCGTAGGTCGGAAATTTTTTGTTTTCTGCTGCGTTCCCCTACAGTGAAACATGCACTCCCTATGTTCTACCTCTGGGAAAACTTCCTTTACCCCAGTCATCACCGCCTTCCCGGCATCTGTGTTTATGGCTAAACCCCTTGGTGATCCTATGGCTTGCCTAAGCAATTGCATGAACCAAATCCAATTCTCATTTGTTTCAGAATCAAAAATTCCAAAACAAAGTGGATACATCCAATTATGTCCATCTATAGCGGTAGCACTAGCCAGCTTCCCCTTGAACCTGCCTGTTAAGAATGTGCTATCTACTGCCAAATACGGCATGCAAACACTAAGGAATCCGTCTATGCAAGGTTTCAAAGAAAAGAAGAACCTTCTAAACCTGATTTTTCATTTTATAGTGTAATGATCAATCTGAACTATGCTACTGGGGCAAGAGATTTGAACTTGTGCTCTAAACATATACAAATTGTCAAAGCTGCTATCCCAATCACCATGCAGTTCTTTCAAAGCTAGCTTCTTACCCATATATACTCTCTTATAGTGGAGGTCAACCTTGTGGTGTCCTATAGTCTTCTTGTGCAATGTCTTCGCTCCAAGAGTAGCATCTTCAATCAGCCAATCCTTCACCTTATCGCATACCCAATGCTTGGTTCCATTCTTCGTCTTCTTTTTCCTTCTTGTACTAGAGCAATCATGACGACATTGGTTTTTCTTCACCTTCAAAAGATAAAATAGATGTAATTAGCTAAAAAAACTTAACAATTATGCAAGAAAAGTTCACAAATGGTTGAAGTTAAACAATTACCATTACAGTACACTTATCCTCCGTCGTAGAAGCATGTATCTTCCATGGACAATTATCTGCATCCCATCTTGAACAATAGCCCCTAAACTGATCAGGTGTACTATACTGGGTGTTATACTCAAATTCACGTTTGATTGCATGCTGAGAAAGTGCCAACTTGCACACTTATGCTGGGATATGTAAAGCATTTTGTCAGTGGAGGGTCTAATTTGTCATACTCTACATGTGGAGTATGCTCTGACTCATGCAACTCCTCATCATCCAGCCTCCTCTACTTCATCATCCTCTACTTCACTCTCAACTTTTATGTCATCCTCAAAAACAAAGTCTTTGTCCTTTTATTTATTAGAACAAAGAACCACATTTAAGGGCATAGGTTCATCCAATTCATACATATTCTCCTCATCAACACCAACATGCTCATTCTCTGATCTTGGGTTGTGAGGGTAAGTATCATCCTCTTGTTCTGTAATGTCATTAGGTTGGCTATGCACATCACTATGCCACTCGGTGATAGGCTCATACAATTCAGACGATTCACAATATGTAATGATAATATGTAGCACCTTTGTCTCCGAGTGTTTCTCAAACATAAGCATTAAATCTTGGTCAGATTTTACTTCTGCACAGTTGATTAAAGCATCATCATACTACAGCACATGTGCAGCTTCCAAATAACCCGGAGGGTACTGCTCGACAATTGATTCAACCAAATCCTTATAGTTTGTCAAGTCACAATCAATGACCTTCTCAAAACAAATACATCAAATGTCTTTTCGAGCGTTTTTTATTGCCAAACAATTTAATTTTTAGCAAATAACTTGAATTTGGATCCATCTAGTGAATTAAAGAGAAAATTAAGTGAAATTGAACAAACCTATGCATGAGTATTGCTAAATACTTTTGATCATTAATTGAAATTAAGTGAACAAACCTATGCATGAGTAATCCTAGACAGTTTAGATCAGTGCTACTAGTATAAAGGCTATGAATGATCATTGCTATTAGTACACACATCATACAAACCTACTAAGTGCCATGAACTTACCCATCCGGACACGCCCATAAAGGTTGAAAAAAAATTAATAGACAGTGAAGATTTTTCTGAATACATGTTTGAACATTTGCCAAATTTAGATTATACATTTTTTGTACACAGTAAACTTTTCTTGTAACACATTAAAAAAAATTCCATGAACATTTTTGTAAATGTGCAAACATTTGAAAAGTCCCTGAACATTGTTTTTAATGTCACATACATCTTTTCCTGAATTGTACAAAACGCTTTTCTAAATGACAAGAAGATTATTTTGACATTGTAAAATTTTCGTAAAGCATGACGAACATATTTTTTTCAATGCGGGACCATTTTTTGTTTTCTTGTTTTTTGGTTTTTCTTGGTTACCAATTATTTCGGGATTTTTCATTTTCCGGTATCTTCCAATTCCGTCAAAGCTCGGATGTGTTGTGTGGAGTGCATGTGTGCTTCATGTGCAGCGAGGATGTGTTGTGCTTTCGGATGCGGCACATGTGTGCCTCACTCTGCGAGGAAACCACAGTTATGCTTCATTGCAAGGGAAGCACAAGTGAGTTTACTTGAGAAGCATAATTATGTTTCTGCACGGGTCGACACACTTTTTGTCATAAATTTTAGTCTGGTGTGCTTTCATCACCTCATGATAAACTTTCTACTGAATCCTATTTCAAAACTTGGGATCTACTTTTTCAATTCCTTTCTACGGTATATGGATTGGCAATGCGCATGGAAACAAAATCATTCTTATTGACCTCCTTATAGTCACCCCTAGATGCTTATGTATTTTGGAACCTTATCCTTCTTGATCTTCTTCATGGGATGCCCTTTCTTGTTTAGTGCTTCATGACATGCTTGAATTTCTTCATTGGTGTGAGAAATGCTTGGATTTTTTCAGTCAATCATACCAAAAACAAAAAGGGATTGCCGAAAATAACAAAAAAAATCTTCGCTGTGAAAAAGAGTCAAACCTCCCACCTCCCCAATTTCCGAATTTAGTTCCCGCATTAAAGGAAAAAAGGGAAATGAAGCGGGGACAGAAGATTCGCAGATCCTGATTGGTCAATCCGGTGCTCCAACGGTCACGCCCCTAAGCTAATCGTAGCCACTTGAAACATCCAGATCCAACGGCAAAAAACGCTAGTGACACGGATCACACTAGCCGAGCCGATCCTAGTTGCTTGCACCTTCCTGATCCAACGGTGGAGAACGCTGGTCATAATGCAGAAATATCTCCTTCCCATATAATATCTAGTGCAATTAATACTTAAAGTGCGACCCATATCAAATTTCCGCTTACAGTGCAGTTGTACAGCACCATAGCCCACTACAAAATGAATGTAATAACGTATCTGCCAGATGCCATCAGCATATTCATTCCAGTTATTCCCCCAGCTATCAACTAATGATATATATCGACAGATAGTTCCCACTTTCTTTTCACAAACACACATCCAGGACAAGCCATAGCATAGACCCAGTGAAAACAGGGCAAAAAGCAAGGCAAAGCTATTCTAACCTAGCTAAAAACTTTTGGGGGGAAACTGCAGATGGTTCCGTTTTTAAAATAATGTTTATGCCAAATGGATCTCAATAATGTGTCCCTTAGATAAATGTCTCATGCCTATTGTGGGTCATGTTCGCCTCCTACTCTGCAACTTAGGTGTTGTTGTTGTTTGTTCGGAACGAAGACAAATTTCATGTGCATTTTTTAATGGTACTAAACACTTTTTAACTATACATTTTACGAAAATGTCACAAACAGATTTTTGAAACCTATGAACATTGATTGTATATTAAAAGTAAGTGATGGGTTCACCAGAAAAAGAGAAATATGCTAAAAAAATCTCACAAAAAACAGAAATATTAGGTCGTTTATTTAATAGACTAAAGTTTAATAACCATCGGATTAGTTTTTAGTGCAGAAATTACCCACGACTTCCATTATTATTATATAAGAAGAAAACGTTTCATGCCCCACCCTATTAGGACTTGGGCGCATGACTAGAAAAAGTGGGTCGATGTATTTTCAAAAAAAAAGGAACGGTCATGTCATCCTTCAATGCCTTATTACAATGAAAATACTTTTCATGCCTCCGCTCGCACGTGGACACATCCAAAAAAAAGAATGAAGGCTAGTGTTTATTAAAAAAAATAGGATGTGCGCACATGTCCCTTAAAAAAAGTGGACTTGTTTTACTTTTTGTGAAAATTGAACGTGGGTTGATGCCTCCCACAAAAAAATACAACATTGGTTGATGTTTTACTAAAAATACATTAGATGATGCCTTGGTACATGCGTGTACCAGTAATCCCAGTATTTCTAAAAAATATTAGACAAATGGAAAAAAGGAACTATAAAAAAATATAATCCAAAATTTATCAACTTTCCTATGTTTGTTTACTTTCAGAAAATATATTTTAAAAGATTTTCTTATTGTGTCAAAAGTAAACCCATTCAATGGTTAAGGAACTGGAAGTAAAATTTTATCTATAAAAGTATTAGATATTAATTTGAACAAAGTACAATCGCAGATGCGCAAATACACTCATCCGTATGAACGCATGCATGCACACACCCTACCCTATGAGCACCTCTGGGATACTGAGCTGACACAACATCTTGAGATTTTCATCATCACATGTGCCTCAGAGTCGACAGGAACGTCTCCTCACACTGAACAAACATTGCCAGAAAGACTAAAATAATTCCAGCAAAATGCATACACGAGTGTCAAGTCTAGAACCTGAACCTTGGTGGGGTGCTCCACAATAGGGAACCAAACTATCCGAGCTAGGCTCGGATCACAAAAGTACCAGATATTGATAGTCGTCTTTGCATGCAAATATGTATGAATTAGCTTTACCTTTGATTCACAAAGAGCAATATATTTAACAGGATTCTTGGAACTATCTATGATTGGTTATATTTATCACTGAGAAAAAAGATACTTATATTAGTTTAGAAATAATAATGCTGGCATGAAAACTTAAACTTTTAAACCCCTTTTTAGTTGTAGATCATAGAGGTATGTGATATTACATCGTATAATATTTTTTATTATTAATTATGAGATGTTTTTCATGCACCTTCCATGATGCCCAATTTACTTCTAAATATAACAACTTGAAACATCTCATACCATCGCTATTTTGCATAATTGTAAAAAAATAGGGACACCCATGATTTTTCACCCTTGCAATGCCTCTCCACAGATAATTACATGTCTTTATCCACTACAAGACACTACAGCTAAAACCCCAGTCCAATCGAGTGTGCTTCAATCATAGTAGGACCAACAAAAAGTATCCATGAAAAAACATGTGTTTCAACACAGCAGATGTGCTATTATATGTATTAAGGATTCTAGGAACCAATTTGGGTGGTTATAGGACCTATTGGTATTGGTGCTAATGTGAGGTACTAGTATTTTGCAAGAAACAAAATTATTTTTTAGTTTATTTAGTCTTCTTTCAAAGAAATAAAAATGAAAAAGAAGTTTAAGACCTTCAAAAAAAAGAAGTTTATAGCAGAAATAAAAATATTCACTATGCAAAGTTGAAAAAGAGTAAGATTAATATTTTAAGGAACATGTCTAACTATGCTTAAGAGAATTTGCACATAGTTGGTAAAGCCATAATTACTTTTAAAAGATACGCAAAAAAATATATTTAAAAACTATGCACTCTTACTTTCTCTTTGTTTCTATATATAAAAATAATGAACTTTTGTTTTATTGATCGTGCTTGCACTTTTCACTGCGAGGAAAAATATCACCATCAGCGCGTTATCAATAAATCTAAATTTATAATAATAAGTCATTAGTAATGTCTAGACTCAAGTATATAAGATATTTTAGATTTATCATAGTTTAAGTTAACACAAACGCATATGTTTCGAATGCATCAATCAACGGATCTTGATAATAATATCAATAGATATCATAGTCGTAAAAGCTTGTTATTATTTCATAAACATATCAGAACTGACACAATAAACTAAAGGTTTGAGACATATTAGCCCATTAGAGCTTATTTGGTCATCACCCAATCGATAAGTTATTTCAATAAATATAATATTTTCATATTTGTGGTTGTTCATATAAAAAATAGAAGTTGTTAAGTATGATCTTCCCCTATAACTACTTAATACATAAAATGGTAGCCAAGTCATATTGTCCATTTATCTAGATAGAACTTTGTTTAATGGCGTGAAATGTCGATGTGTCCAAAATGTACGGTTGTTGATGGTGGAAGTGGGAGAGAGATCCTAGGGTTTGCATGCACTCAATATACATGAAAGTAAATTCGGTCAATTATCTCACACATAAATTTCCACCACCCATCAACATGGCTAGATATAATGTGTGAGAAAGTATGCGATTATTCTTTTCTCACGACAAAACATGAGTACATGTTGTAATGATGAATCCAAAACAAAGTTCAGAGAACGAAGAGCTTGCCCGCACAAAAAAAATCTAAGCCAAGTAAATTTTTGTGTCTGCTAGAAGCATGTTAGTATGTGTTCCAACGAAAAATTTAAATATTTGTATAGGTGTTGCATCATGCATTCATATCAACTTTACTATTTAAAATATAGCTGTTCATATTTTCTCCCAAGAGAACAAAATGAACCATCCTGAATGAAGTTTTGGGAAACATGTGTTCATATTTTAAAACAAATACATGAAAGATGTTTTTTATACAGTTAAACTAACGACCGATATGAAGAAGAATTACAACTCTTCAAAATTTGTAGACCGTACATTTGGAAATTCAACGCATCCTTCCAGGCTATTAGATTTACCATATATGTTCTATCCTTTCGTGATCTTTCTGACATTCGTTTTGTAAGGGTAGTCAAACATTCTAGAACAATGGTGCTAACTATCCAAAAAGTTTTTCTTTCTGAAATCAATTAGTTTTAGTTGTGGGTTGCTTCTAAACATTTGTTTAATGAAAGTAGCACATAATTATACTTAATGGTAACTTAATTTCCAATATTAACCTATTGAAGATGTAATAAAATTGCCCCATGTGATTCTTCATAAAAATACATCTAGTACGACAAGCATAATAACCACTTAAATGATGAATAGATATCACATATGTTTATATATAAGTGAGAAAACAAAACTTACCTAAGACCGAATTATGTTCTCAAAAATCATAGATTAGCAAAATCATCGCATTTGTCCCTATTTTTCTTTAAAAACTAAATGATATGGTCTCATTATTAACCTTCTAAAGTTCTAGCCCACGCATTGAGCGGGCCACTTTGCTAGTTTTGTATAAATGCAACTTACATTTTTTAGAATTATAAGAAATGTTTTAATGCATGTAATGTTTTTTAAACGTCTGATATTTTAGTCATTTCACAAACAAATTCATACACATGATTAGCATTTTTCTAAACACGTTTAAAAATAGAATGCGTGATTAACATTTTTAAAAATTCTATGGAAAGTTTTTTTCTATATACGAGTGTATAGAATATTATGAAATATAAAGAAATAAGAAAAGCAAAACAGGATATAAAAATGTGTATAATAAATGGAAGAAAAAACATGACGTCAAATAGCGCACGATTACTGGGCAGGCCCAACACATGCTCCTTCTAGGTGAGCTTCGGTAGGACTCGCAACAACGCCACATAGCCGCGCCCGTTCATGGAATGTTGCGAACTGGTTTTAGAACCTTCCAAGCAGTTGTGTTTCCTCTATAGGTTTTCATCCTTTTTTCCGTTCTTACTTCTAGTTTCTTTCGTTTTTCATTTTCATTTTAATAAAAACATGGTGTACATTTATTTATATAGGTTGAATATTTTTACATAAAGGTTGAACATTTTTCAATAGATGGTGAACATTTTCTGAATACATGTTTGAACATTTGCCAAATTTTCATTGTGCACAGTAAACTTTTCTTTTAACATATTAAACATTTTTCCATGAACATTTTTGTAAATGTGCAAACTGTTGAAAAACAGTTGAACACTGTTTTTGTGTCATAGACATTTTTTTTAATTGTACAAAACATTTTTCTATATTACAGAACATTATTTCGACATTGTAAAAATATTTTCTTAAATCATGGCAAACATATTTCCTAAATGTGGGAACATTTATTAAAATTTCACGATCATTTTTTTCTCGCACTGAGGCTGGTTTTTTCTTGTTTTTTGGGTTTTCATGGTTTCCAATTTTTTTGGGATTTTTTGTTTTCCAGTTTCTTTGAATTTTCGCCCTTCAAAAGCTCCGTGGTGTTGTGTGGAGCACATGTGTGCTTCATGTGGATCATGGGTGTGTTATGCTTTCGGATCGGGCACATGTTTGCCTCATTCTGCGAGGAAACCACGGTTATGCTTCATTGCAAGGGAAGCACAACTTAGCTTACTTGAGAAGCACAGTTATGCTTCTACGCGGGCTGACATACTTTTGGCCATAAATTTTAGTCTGGTGTGCTTCCATCACCTCATGATAAACTTTCTATTGCATCCTAGTCCAAAAGTGAGCATCTACTTTTTTATTCCTTTCTCTGGTATATGGATTGGCAATGTGCATGGAAACAAACTCGTTATTATTGAGCTCCTTGTAGTCACCCTAGATACTTATGTTTTATGGGACCTTGTCCTTCTTGATCTTCTTCATGGGATGCCTTTTCTTGTTGAGTGCTTCATGACATGACTGAATTTCTTGATTGGTTCAAGAAATTCTTGGATTTTTTCCAGTTAGTCATACCAAAAACAAAAAGGGATTTCAAAAAATAACAAAACAAAAAAACTTCGGTGTGAACAAGAGTCTAACTCCCCCCCCCCCCCCCCCCCCGTCCCAAATTTCCGAATTCAGTTCCACATTAAAGGAAAAAATGAAACAAAGTGAGGACAGAAGATTCTCAAAACCTGATTGGTACACTCGGTCCTCGCACGAATCACACACCCGAGCTAATCATAGCCACTTGAATCTTCCTGATCCAACGACAAAGACCGTTGGTGACACGGATCGCACCAGCCGAGCCGATCCTAGCCGCTTGCACCTTCCCGATTTGACGGTAGAGAACGTTGGTCACACGGATCACACCTCCTCCCACTAATCATGCCCCTCCGAGTCGATCCCTACCGCCCACCTTTCCAGATCCGATGGTGGTGACCGCATGTCACATGAATCGCGCCCCTTACTAAGGAGCACCCCCCCCCCCTCTATAAAAGTGATGCCCTCGCATTCACATTCATTAGCGCCGCCGCCCATATTTTAAGATATTCAAGTTCAACGGAGAAGGAGGGGAGATGGTCGGGAGGAAGAGCGGCGAGTGGAAGAAGGCGGTGACCCGATCCACGAAGGCTGGACTCCAGTTTCCGTCGGCCACATCGGACACTATCTTAATAAGGGCCGCTATGCGGACCGAGTCGGCACTGGCGCCAGCGTCTACCTCACCGCCATCCTCGAATACCTTGCGTTAAGGTAACCAACCAACGACTAATCTCTTACATTCCTGTTCTTTCCATGCTGAACAGAGTGGTAATTGATCTCGTCTTGATGTTCTCTTTAAACCACAGATACTGGAGTTGGCGGGCAATGCGGCTAAGGACAACAAGAAGGCCTGCATCATGATGCGCCACCTGCTTCTCGCCACTCGCAATGACGAGGAGCTCTCCAACCTGCTTGACGGCATCACCATTGCCCACATGGTCGTGCTGCCCAACATCCACTCTGTGTTGTTCTCCAAGAAGGCCAACAAGCACTGGCATATCAACTTCAAACAGAATCCAAGAATAATATCTCTCTGCCATTTGTTTACCTTACGAGTTTTTGCTTAGCTTGGATTCTCATCCAAGAAAAGAAGTAATGATGTTTCCCATTTTTTCTAAACATAAATTTTGTTTTCCATTTTTCCCATAATGCGCATCCGTGGGCAGACCCGGTTGTCCTTTATCTATCCTCATATGTACGGATAGTTCTTCGCATCTTGTGTTGTGTAATGACCGTCTTCTACTGGATCATAATGCATATCTCCTTCCGATATAAAACCTAGTACAATTAATACTTAAAGTGTGACCCATATCAAATTTTTTCTTACAGTGCAGTTATACAGAACCATAGCCCACTACAAAATGAATGTAAACACGTATCTGTCATATGCGATAAGCATATTCATTCTAGTTATTCCCCCCGCTATCAATTAATGCCATATACCAACATACGGTTCCCTCTTTCTGTTCTCAAACACACATCCAAGACAAGGCAAAACATAGAACGCGTGAAAATAGGCCAAAAAGCAAGGCAAATCTATTCTAACATAGCTAAAAACTTTTGGGGGGGCAACTTTGGATGGTTGCCTTTTTAAAATAATGTTTATGCCAAATGGAGCCAGTAATATGTCCCTCAGATAAAGGTCTCGTGCCTATGATGGATCATGTTCACTTCCTACTTAGCCACTCAGGTGTTCTTATAGTTTGTTCAGAATGAAGACAAATTTCATGCACATTTTTTAGTGGTACTAAACATTTTTTAACATTACGTATACATTTTTATGAAAATGTCACAAACACATTTTTGAAACATGTGGGCATTTTCTACATATGTAACTTACATTTTATGGAATTATGTGAAATGTTTTAATGCATGTAGATTTTATTAAACGTTTGATATTTTATTAATTTCACAAAAAACATACAAATGATTAGAATTTTTCTATACATGTTTAAAAAATAGAATGCATGATTAACTTTTTTAAAAAAATTACACAAATTATTTTTCTATATGTGTGTGTAAAATTTCTTCCTTATCTAACACGAATACTAAAATTTGTTCCCTTTATAACACTTTCGTCCATTTTGACCACTAACGGTGTTAAATGACACATGAGAAGACGGTTTTACCCCTCATGCAACTCGTGACCAATATTATTCACATACTAAAAAGCAATACCTTTTTCTGTTGTTCAATGCAAAATGGGACAGAACCTCCCCTGTAAACATGCAAAAATACATATCATAGATTTAAATTATTTGAGAATTTAGTTCAAAAATTGGGCAGAACCTCCCGTGTAATTTGATGCATATTCCGACCACACAATTCAGATATACATAATTTTTGACAAACGTATTCAGATTTGCACATAAATATCCAGGCTCACATCCAAGTAAACATATATCAGTTTCAACATACCTAGGTACACACATATTAGCCCAAGTCAACACATACAACATACTCTACATCATATGAGCAACACAAAAGGACTATCATCATATCCAGGTTCGCATACGTAGTCCAAGTCCATACATACATGATATGGACTACACAAAAGTGACTTAAGGTTCACATACATGAGTCCAAGTCCACACAATATGACATGAGCAACACAAAAGTGATTTTAAGTGAAAGAAATCAGATGAATTCACAAGCTAAGCCTTCTTTTTCTTCTTGTGCTCATTGCAGGGCTAGCTGGGTTAGGTTTTTTTTGCTTCTAGTGCCCATTGTTGGGCTGTCAAATGGCACCATAGGACGACTTTCATCCTTTTTAGCAAGCTTCATCTTGTTTGTGGCCCTTACCTTCCCTGATCTGCACTTGTACATGTATGGCAACTTTAATTTTACAGCAAATAACAATGTGAAACTATGCATAATATGTAATATTAACATTCAGAATTAGCAAAGATCACCTTTTACACCCTTTTCCATTGTTCTTATTTGTAGTCTCCAAAATTTGGCTATGTTTTCCCTTCTTATTCGTTGTAATTTGGCAACGGATTAAATGAATACACACAAATCAAACTCAGTTTTCATCTGGCACAAATCAAACTCAGTTTTCATTTGCAACAAGCATAGGTGTAGAATTTTTTAACTCGGTGAAAAATACATAGCGGCTGGAGTTGGCGGGCAATGTGGCCAAGGACAACAAGAAGACTTGCATCACGACGCGCAACTGCTTCTAGCCACTCACAATGATGAGCGGCTCTCCAACCTGCTTGAAGGCATCACCATTGCCCACAGTGGCATGTTGCCCAACATCCACTCTGTGTTGTTCTCCAAGGTGGTCAACATGCACTAGCATATCAACTTCAAACAGAATCCAGGAATAATATATCTCAGCCATTTGTTTACCTTCCGAGTTTTTGCTTCGCTTGGATTCTCATACCAAGAAAAGAAGTAACGGCGATTCCCTTTTTTCTAAACATAAACTTTGTTTTCCATTTTTTCCATAATGCACATCCGCGGGCAGACCCGGTTGTCCCTTATCTAACCTCATAACTATGAATTAATTCTTTGCATCTTTTGTTGTGTAATGACAGTCTTCTACTGGATCATAATGCAGAAATATCTCCTTCCCATATAACATCTAGTACAATTAATACTTGCAGTGCAACCAATATAATTTTTTTGCTTACTGTCGGTGTCAAAGCCGGCGGATCTCGGGTAGGGGGTCCCGAACTGTGCGTCTAGGCGGATGGTAATAGGAGACGAGGGACACGATGTTTTTACCCAGGTTCGGGCCCTCTCGATGGAGGTAAAACCCTACGTCCTGCTTGATTAATATTGATGATATGGGTAGTACAAGAGTAGATCTACCACGAGATCAAGAAGGCTAAGCCCTAGAAGCTAGCCTATGGTATGATTGTTGTAATGTATGTTGTCCTACGGACTAAAGCCCTCCGGTTTATATAGATACCGGAGAGGGCTAGGGTTACACAGAGTCGGTTACAATGGTAGGAGATCTACATATCCGTATCGCCAAGCTTGCCTTCCACGCCAAGTAAAGTACCTTCCGGACACGAGCCGGAGTCTTCAATCTTGTATCTTCGTAGTCTTGGAGTCCGGCGGACATTGATAGTCCGGCTGTCCGGACACCCCCTAGTCCAGGACTCCCTCAGTAGCCCCTGAACCAGTCTTCAATGACGATAAGTCCGGCGTGCATAATGTTCGGCATTGCAAGGCGGGTTCCTCCCTTGAATAATCCAGAGAAGATCATGAACACCAGGATAGTGTCCGGCTCTGCAAAATAAATTCCACATTCTACCGTAGAGAGAATAAAATGTACACTTAGTTCAATCTGCTGACGTATTATGCGGCGTGACATAACACCGCCACCAGGTCTTTGTTTGAATTACTATACCACCTCAGCATGTTTAGCGAAGCGGTTTCCTTGGCACGTCTTGTCGAAGCAGAGATCGTGTTTCCCTTATTCCGGGATTCTCATCAATACGTGCGTGGGTAACCCAGCAGCGCCATTGATGGTGGCGCTTGGGAGATAAGCGAGTTTTACCAGGCTGGTGGGGAACGCATAGTTTTGTCCGCCTATATATAAGGGATAAGGATTCACCTTCTCACCTACGCCTTCTTCCTCCTTTGCTTATCCATCCCCGCGAACTCAAGCTCCAACGCCCGAGCTCGCGCATCTCACCTCAACCTTCTCCGAGTATGTCCGGAGCGGGAGGTAAATGGTTAGCCTCCACCGTCAAGGAGGAGGACATCACCAAGCTGCGCAGCGCCGGATACCTTTCCGGCGATATCGCGCATCGGCTGCCCGACGAGGGGCAGCTCATCCCTACCCCTGGGCCTCATGAGAGGGTCGTCTTCCTTCCCCACTTCCTCCGCGGACTGGGCTTTCCGCTCCATCCATTTGTCCGGGGGCTCATGTTTTACTACGGCCTGGATTTCCACGATCTGGCGCCGAACTTTATCCTCAACATCTCGGCGTTTATCGTCGTGTGCGACGCCTTTCTCTGCATCCGGCCCCACTTCGGCTTGTGGCTCAAGACCTTCAACGTCAAGCCGAAGGTTGTGAAGGGTACGCAAGCGGAATGCGGAGGCGCTATGTTGGGAAAATTGCCCAACGTCCCTTGGCTAGAAGGGACCTTCGTGGACTCCGTCAAGGGGTGGCAATCGGGGTGGTTCTACATCACCGAGCCGCGCAAATCCACATGGGCGGCGGCCCCCGAGTTTAGATCTGGCATCCCCATGCAGCTCACCTCCTGGAAAGAGAAGGGCTTGCAGTGGGGGAATCCGATGGAGGTGACGGGACTCCGAGCATGTATCAAGAAGATGGTGAGCAATAGGCTCAGGCTCGTCGACGTGGTCCAAGTCATGCTCCTCCGGCGGATCCTCCCATGCCAAGAACGGGCATTTAATTTGTGGGAGTTCAATCCGGAACAGCACCAGGCGCTAAACGGGCTCTTCGATACAACATACGAAGGCGCCTGGAGGGTGCTGTTCAAGGGCGCCGAAGCCCCCGCGTCCGCGACCGAAGACCGCGGATTCAGCTCGCAGCATCCAACTGACGAGGTAAGTGATTCAACCCCATTACGGGACACTTGTGATAATTAGATTGACTCTAGTGAGGTTTCATTCTACCTCTTCCTTTAACAGGAATGGATGGAGAAGGCCAAGCTGCTCATCAACACGGCTCCCATGCCAGAAGACCCAGCGAACGCCCGCTTAACAGGGCTGCTGGTTCCGGCACCGCACGTGGTGCCGGAGAAGAAGGCCAAGAAGGTGGCCGCGGGGACTCGAAAGAGTTCCCGCAATCAGGCGTCTGACGACGACGAGGACTCCTCTCCCGAAGACGAGGAGGAGGAGTACTCTCTCCCGGAGGAGGGAGAGAAGAAAAGGAAGGCTTCCCCCATCGGGGGGGCCAAAGGGTCCAAGAGGGGGAGAACTATCCCCCGGACAGTTTCGCCAACATCAGCGTTGGTGAGGATGAGCGGCCTCCAAGGGCCAGGCGTCCGGCAAGATCATAAGTATCCGGATCCTTGATGTGTAATTTCTTTTATGTCGCGTAGTATCCTTCTAACGCCGCATTCTGCCCGTAGTCCGGCCAATGATGATCTCCCCGACTCATCGAGCGGGTCATTGGCCTCGTTGGATGTGAATTCCATCCCGACTGCCTCCACCCCACGCGCCAACGAGGACGCCGAGGTGGGATCCCAGAGAGGGACCCATCAGGAGGAGGCTCCGGAGGCGCCGTCAGGCAGCCCCCTGGACTTCGTGCTGGACTCTACATCGGAACCCGCAGTGGTTCCAGAGTCCGGCAAGCGGCCCCTTCGAAAGAAGGGCAGGACCGTGACGCCGGCAGCCTCCGTCCAACCGGAGGCGCCGGATAACCTGCTGGAAGCGCTTAAAGGCACTTCCATCGAGGAAGAACACCGCACTATCCTGAGTGCGGTGATTAAGAAGGTTCAGCTCGCTAAGAGCGGGCTGACAGAAGCCTGCAGCAGCCTTTTAACAGGCTTTGAGGTAAGAAGTTAAAATTATGTAATATAATACCGCATAGACAGTAGCCCCTGATGCTTAGTTCGGTGTTCGGAAAGAAAAGCCGGACTAAGGATCTATAACAAGATATACGCAGGTTTGCCTAAAATATGTCAATATGGGTTTGCAGGCTGCACTGCTGACCTCTGCCGCACTAACGGTGGAGGTTGACGTGCTGAAAAAGGATCTCGAGCGGTCCGAGCAAGAGCTCGGCCATGCGAAGAAGCAGCTCGAGGAAAAAGAAAGTGAGTAACACCTCTTTGAATAAGTACCTTACAGAAAAGGATTTTGGTTGCAAATAAAATTAACAAGGATAATATGTGCATTGCAAGGGCCACTAACGAGGTGGCAACCCTGAAGGATGCTGTGTCCGCGGCCGAACACAATGCGGCCGCGGAACGGGCTGAGCGAGAAAAGCAAGAGGCACGTGTGGCGGAAGTTCGGCAAGAGCTCCAGGTTCTCATGGAAAAACATGAGAGTTTGGAGCGTGACTCCAAGACTCGAGAGTCCGAGCTTGCCTCGGCTCTCGAAAGTGCCAAGTCCGCCAAGGCCGAGGCCCATAAGGCCCTTGAGGAGGTTGAGGACATAAAGAAGATAGCGGCGGGTAAGGCGTTTTTCATGCAAAGCAGGCATGTTAATGTGAACTACCTGATACTTACCCGAATTCGGAGCTCTCCAGGGGCGTTTGCAGATCTGCCGCGTAGTGCATATGATGCCGCCGCATTCTATCGTGGCGAGGAGGGGAGCTCGACGGAGAAGGTCTTCTGGTCTCAGTATACTGAGGCCGGCCATCCGGTGCCCCTAAGCGACCAGCTGAAGCAGCTGGTCGAACTCCACAAGGTAGCTGAGGAGGCCATGAAGTGCCTCATAGTCCGGCTGTGGCCTGGACAGGCCATGCCTGCTAGCTACTTTGGCCTCGTGCGGCGGCTGGTGGATGCATGCCCCGGGCTGGATGTGGTTAAGCGCTCCGCCTGTATCGAAGGTGCTCGTCGGGCCCTTGCCCGCATAAAGGTGCAATCGGGCAAATTGGATGCGGAGAAGCTTCTCACGGACCCACCGCCACCGGGCAAGGAGTATCGCACGCCGGAGAAGTATTATAAAATTGTCCTGAAGGGAGCCTGCAATATTGCAGATGAGTGCTCCCGAAATGTAATCTTTGAGTGAACTCGTTGTTTATTTATCCTGTGCGCTGAAAACTTCGTTCATATGCGCCATGAGCAACGCTTGTTTAATTTAAAATATTACCTTCTGTGCGGCCGTTTATAAAATTTGAGAGATGGCAAGTCTTTGGCTTCAGCCCCCAAGCCACAAGTTCTGGGGTGTTCGGTGATAAACTTGAGCACTCTTGTTCCCATTTTTGGGTCCATCTAGGGAAGCGCTCAACACGACAAACAAGGCAACCGGACTTATAATGCTTGAACACTCTCACTTAGCCATAGAATTCTATAATTTTAAATTTCGGCGAAGCCCCTGGTATTCGGAAGACCGAATCCGGGGCGCTATCCACGCCTTCATCGGACATAATCCGGAACTTCGCTCGAAGCGGCGTGAGTCTTTAAGGACCCGAAAAAACCTCTCGAACAGCGACCAGTCTCTCGCCTTATCATGCCAGTCAGTTTTAGCTTTCTCCACTGAGGCGTTAACCCGGCTCAACCGGGGCGCAACCGCAGTGGTTCTCCCAGTGCTACCTTAGCCGATAGAACGGAAACGTAAGGTGCCAAACATGGGAGCCGAGCAAACCCAACTATTGACCCAAGACATGATTCGGAGCCGATTCATATAATGCTATAAGTTCGGGGTGCCGCACTTGTGAAAGTGTTCGGACTTTATCACACCATAGAGTGGGAAACATAAGCCCCTAGTGTATTATGCCGTACCAAAATATACGGGTGCCAGATGTCATATAATGAGCATATATATATAAAATGTGATGCAATTGCGATCATAAAGGTGCTGCATTATTAATGAAAGAAAAAGTCTGCTAGTAGAGCGGACTGATACAAATAGTGCGGTAAGCAAGGGATTTGGACTAAATAAACATGTCCCCCTCCAGGGATAAGCTGCGGATTTGATGTATATAATTGAATTTAATGCTCGTAATTGAGACCACCTGAGTGTTCGACGCGGCCTTCTCTAGTCCCTGACTGTTGCATCATGAGTTCGGCAGGTTCACCGCCGGACAGGGCTTCTGGTTAACAGAGTCCTGTGTACAAAAAAGAAGAAAAATAATAATAAAAGAGGAGCACATTTGCGAGCCCCTGGTGTGGTCGAACCGCACTCTGGGTCCGTTGTGATCGTGCCCCCTCCCATGTGCCCATGGTATCTCCAAAGCGTAATGATGTACGCGGAGTGTTATTCTTGCGATCATACGCGGGCGAGGGTTGGGGCCGCATTGCTACGCGTGCTCTGATCGCGCCAGGTGGTCTTGGTTGATATTGCTCCGGGCGCGCTTTGCTGTATCCGGCCGTTTAACGGCCGGACTCGAGAATTGCCTTAGAAGGCTGCTCTGTACTTCTGCCGCGAGAGCCGCTGTATGTTCCTCCGTTCGGAGGGAGCGTTCCGTATTCCCATTGACCGTGATGACTCCACGAGGGCCTGGCATCTTGAGCTTTAGGTATGCATAGTGCGGCACCGCGTTGAATTTGGCAAACGCGGTTCGCCCGAGCAGGGCGTGATAGCCGCTGCGAAACGGGACTATGTCGAAGATTAACTCTTCGCTCCAGGAATTATCCGGGGATCCGAAGACCACTTCCAGTGTGACTGAGCCTGTACAGTTGGCTTCCACTCCTGGTATGACACCTTTAAAGGTTGTCTTTGTAGGTTTAATCCTTGATGGGTCTATGCCCATTTTGCGCACTGTATCCTGATAAAGCAGGTTCAGGCTACTGCCGCCGTCCATCAGGACTCTCGTGAGGTGAAACCCATCGACGATTGGGTCTAAGACCAATGCGGCGAATCCGCCATGGCGTATGCTGGTCGGATGGTCTCTTCGATCGAAAGTGATCGGACAAGAGGACCATGGGTTGAACTTTGGGGCGACTGGCTCCATCGCATAGACGTCCCTTAATGCGCGTTTCCTCTCCCTCTTGGGTATGTGGGTCGCGTATATCATATTCACCGTCCGTACTTGTGGGGGAAAACCCTTTTGTCCTCTGTTGTTCGGCGGCCGGGTCTCTTCCTCGTCGTCGCTATTTAGCCCCTTGTCATTGTTTTCGGCAATTAACTTGCCGGCCTGCTTGAACACCCAGCAATCTCTATTGGTGTGGTTAGCTGGCTTTTCAGAGGTGCCATGTATCTGGAATGAGCGGTCGAGTATTCGGTCCAGGTTGGACGGACCCGGAATGGTTCTTTTAAATGGCTTCTTCTGTTGACCGGGTTTAGAGCCTCGGAATCCGGCATTGACCACCGTATCCTCCTTATCGTCGCCGTTAATTCGGCGCTTGTTTTTGTTTCGACGTGACCTGCCGTTGTTGTCCTTAGTATCCGGACTGCCAGAATTTTTACGGAGATTGTTGCTGCGGGCTAGCCAGCTGTCCTCTCCCGCACAAAAGCGGGTCATTAACGATGTGAGGGCTGCCATGGATTTCGGCTTTTCCTGCCCCAGGTGCCGGGCTAGCCATTCGTCCCGGATGTTATGTTTGAAGGCTGCAAGGGCCTCTGCATTCGGACAATCGACGATTTGATTTTTCTTCGTCAAGAACCGTGTCCAGAATTGTCTGGTCGATTCGTCTGGCTGCTGAATGATGTGGCTTAGGTCATCGGCGTCTGGTGGTCGCACATATGTTCCTTGGAAGTTATCAAGGAATGCGGCCTCCAGGTCCTTCCAACACCCAATTGACTCTGTGGGCAAGCTGTTAAGCCAATGCCGAGCTGGTCCTCTAAGCTTGAGTGGGAGGTACTTTATGGCGTGGAGATCGTCGCCGCGGGCCATATGGATGTGGAGAAGATAGTCTTCGATCCACACCGCGGGGTCTGTTGTGCCATCGTAAGATTCGATGTTTACGGGTTTAAACCCTTCGGGGATCTGATGATCCATTACTTCATCAGTGAAGCATAACGGGTGTGCGGCGCCCCTGTATTGAGCAATATCGCGACGCAGCTCGAGAGAGCGTTGTCTGCTGTGTTTGGCCCGGCCGGGGTTATTGTATCCGGCACGACGGTATTCGTCATGGGTCGTAGGGCGCCCACGTGATCCATAGATGGATCTGGATTGCCTTGCTTTGTCCTCCAATATGTCTCGCAAGTCCGGCGCATTCCCTCTTGGCTTCGTACTTTTGGAGCGATGTCGGGGTATGGTCTTGCCTGGGGGCCTGGATGCCTCTCTGTCACGACCACGGGGTGGTCGGTCAGCCATATCATGCGCTGGTGATGGACGTACGTATGCTTCCTCCTCTAATCGGGGGAGCAGCTTGCGTTTTGGGTAACTTTTGGAGGGACGTTCAAGTTTATACTCTTCGGCCGCGAGGACCTCGGTCCATCGATCGGCGAGCAGGTTCTGATCAGCTTGAAGTTGCTGCTGCTTTTTCTTTAGGCTGTTTGCTGTGGCGATAAGCCTGTGATTGAAGCGCTCTTGTTCGACGGGATCCTCGGGTACGACGAATTCGTCATCGTTGAGGCTTGCTTCGTCTTCGGAGGGAGGCATATAATTACGATCCTCAACCTCTTCATCTGCCGCCCCCTCATGAGGGCTTGCTTCTGCATCCTCTTGCGCTGAGTCCTGCTGGAGGGGATTGTCTTCGGCACTCTCTGGAGTATCATTATCTCCTGTGCCGGAATCTCCATTCTTGCTGTGGCGAGCTTTAGAGCGGCGCCGCTGACGCCGGCGCTTGGGCTGTTTCTTTGAGGGATCTGCCTCCGCTGTTTCTTCGCCGTCCCCATCTTTTGGGGTATCCACCATGTATACGTCATATGACGAGGTGGCCTTCCAGTGCCCTGTGGGCGCTGGTTCCTGTTCGTCTCCGGCATCGTCGTCCATGGCGTCGATGTCTTCGGAGCCGTAGTCTAGCATGTCGGTTAGATCGTCGACAGTGGCTACAAAGTGGGTGGTGGGTGGGCTCTGAATTTCTTCGTCGTCCGCATCCCAACCATCCTGGCCATAATCCGGCCAGGACTCTCCTGATAACGAGAGATGTTTTAGTGAATTCAAGATATCGCCAAGAGGCAAGCATTGGAAGATGTCCGCGGCGGTGAATTCCATAACCGGCGCCCAATCCGGATCGATTGGTAGGGGCGCGGGAGGTTCGGAGTCCGGCAAGGAGTCCGGCGCCTCGGAATCATGAGTTTCGCGGGGGACAAGATTAGTGTTCGGCTCCATCGCCGTGGATGTTGAAGCCCCCAGGGCGGCGTCTATCCACCGGCCCTCGATCTGGGCGATCGGCTCCGGGCTAATGGCCGAAGCGGATCCGTGTGCGGCCACCAAGGCACTGTTCGACGGCAGAGCTAGATCATGCCCATCGTCACAGTGCGGCGCGCTCGGCTGTGGCTCGGGTCCGTCGAGGATCAAGTCTCCGCGGACATCGGCCGTGAAGTTTAAGCTTCCAAATCTGACCTAACGGCCAGGGGCGTAGCTTTCGATCTGCTCCAGATGGCCGAGTGAATTGGCCCGCAGTGCGAAGCCGCCGAATACGAAGATCTGTCCGGGGAGAAAAGTCTCACCCTGGACGGCGTTGTTGGTTGAAGATGCCATCAAGCCTATTGGTGACGACACAGAGGAACTCTCAATGAAAGCACCAATGTCGGTGTCAAAACCGGCGGATCTCGGGTAGGGGGTCCCGAACTGTGCGTCTAGGCGGATGGTAACAGGAGACGAGGGACACGATGTTTTTACCCAGGTTCGGGCCCTCTCGATGGAGGTAAAACCCTACGTCCTGCTTGATTAATATTGATGATATGGGTAGTACAAGAGTAGATCTACCACGAGATCAAGAAGGCTAAGCCCTAGAAGCTAGCCTATGGTATGATTGTTGTAATGTATGTTGTCCTACGGACTAAAGCCCTTCGGTTTATATAGATACCGGAGAGGGCTAGGGTTACACAGAGTCGGTTACAATGGTAGGAGATCAACATATCCGTATCGCCAAGCTTGCCTTCCACGCCAAGTAAAGTACCTTCCGGACACGAGCCGGAGTCTTCAATCTTGTATCTTCGTAGTCTTGGAGTCCGGCGGACATTGATAGTCCGGCTGTCCGGACACCCCCTAGTCCAGGACTCCCTCACTTACAGTGCAGTTATACAGCACCATAGCCCACTATAAAATGGATGTAATGACGTATCTACCAGATGCCATAAGCATATTCATTCCAACTATTATTCCCCCCGCTATCAATTAATGTCACATACCGACAGATGGTCCCCTCTGTCTGTTCACAAACACGCATCCAATACAAGGCAAAGCATAGACCCAGTGAAAACAGGGCAAAAAGCAAGGCAAATCTATTCTAACATAGCTAAAAACTTTTGGGCGGGCAACTTCAGATGGTTCCCTTTTTAAAATAATGTTTATGCCAAATGGAGCGCAATAATATGTCCTTCGGATAAACGTCTCATGCCTATGATGGATCATGTTCACTTCCTACTCAGCCACTCAGGTGCTATTATAGTTTGAATGAAAACAAATTTTATGTACATTTTTAATGGTACTAAATACTTTTTAACGTTACGTATACATTCTCTTGAAAATGTGACAAACACATTTTCGAAACCTGTGAGCATTTTCTATAAATGTAACTTACATTTTTATAATTATGCGAAATGTTTTAATGCATGAAGATTTTTCTTCAAACGTTCGATATTTTATTAATTTCACAAACAAAATCATAAACATGATTAGCATTTTTCTATACATGTTTAAAAAAATAGAATGAATGATTAACATTTTTTAAAAATTCTACGCAAAGTATTTTTCTATATCTTTGTGTGTGTAAAATTTCTTCCTTATCTAAAATGAATACTAGAATTTGTTCCCTTTGTAACACTTTCGTCCACTTTGACCACTAACGGTGTTAAATGACACATGGGAAGACGATTTTACCCCTCATGCAGCTCGTGACCAATATTATTCACATACTAAAAAGCAATACCTTTTTCTGTTGTTCAATGCAAGATTGGGCAGAACCTCCCCTGTAAACATGCAAAAATACATATCATAGATTTAAATTATTTGACAATTTGGTTCAAAAATTGGGCAGAACCACCCCTGTAATTTGATGCATATTCCTATCATACAATTCACATATACATATTTTTCAACAAACTTATTCAGATTTGCACATAAATATCCAGGCTCACATCCAAGTAAACATATATCAGCTACAACATACCTAGGTACACACATATTAGTCCAAGTCCACACATACAACATACTCTACATCATATGAGCAACACAAAAGGACTGTCATCATATCCAGGTTCGCATACGTAGTCCAAGTCCATACATACATGATATGGACTACACAAAAGTTACTTGAGTCACATACATGAGTCCGAGTCAAACAATATGACATGAGCAGGAACAAAAGTGATTTTAAGTGAAAGAAATCAGATGAAGTTCACAAGCTAAGCCTTCTTTTGCTTCTTGTGCTCATTGCAGGGTTGGTTGGTTTAGTTTTGATTTTCTTCTAGTGCCCATTGTAGGGCTGTTAAATGGCACCATAGGACGATTTTCATCCTTTTTAGCAAGCTCCATCTTCTTTGTGGCCCTTACCTTCCCTGATCTACACTTGTACATGTATGGCAGCAGTAATTTTAGAGCAAATAACAACATGAACAATGCATAATATGTGATATGAAAAAATTCAGAATTAGCAAAGGTCACCTTTTACGCCCTTTCCCATTTTTCTTATTTGTAGTCTCTAAAGTTTGGTTATGTTTTCCCTTCTTCTTGGTTGTAATTTCTAAGCTTTTGCTATGGATTAGATAAATACACACAAATCAAACTCAGTTTTCATCTGGCACAAATCAAACTCAGTTTACACTTGCAACAAGCATAGGTGTAGAATCGCTAACCTTGGTGGAAAATACATAGCGGCTGCTAGTGCTTCATCACCTCTTGGCACAATGGATGACTTGGCTGATTTGATAGTCTTCCTCCTCTTCTTTTGTGGTTCTCTACACGAGCAATAAGAAAGTAGTTAAAATTCATAGTTGATTACAAAACATAAGTGCAAGAGAGTAGTTAACATGCAATATGAAAGTAGAATGCATAGTTGATTACCTCGCATCCATCAAAGCAGCAATGTGATCTTTGTTCCCCTTCTTGCACTTTTGCCAATGGTGCCCGCATTCCTTACAAATAGGGCATAAGTGCTTGCCCCTTTTCCTCTTTTTCTCACTACAACCCTTATGCCTCTCTGTTTGGGGCCGAATAGCTACGGCTTCTAACAAGGGTGGATGCATGAAGAATCCATGGTTAGATTCAGGCCACTCAGTCTTGTCACACATAGCAGGGATTACTTGGCCATAAGATGCTCTAAACTTGTGAATGGAGTAATACGAGTCCCCATAGTTCTGTATATGCGCATTGACAAGTGATGTGATGAATGCTAGAGCATGTTTGCAAGGAAGGCCGGAAACTTGCCGTTGTCTACAAGAACATGTGTTGACATGCAAGTTGACGACAAACCTAAACCTGCTGCCTCCCAATTGAGTGACTTCCTCAACTTCTTCTGAGCTTTCTACCACCTCCAAGTTTAACTCTCAACTCTTTGCATTCAACTTCTTAATTATGTGGGGGGAAATTAAGCCAACTAACTTCTTTGATACTTTTCTCCCGTGATTCCACATGATCATAATCATCTGCCTAAGCTTGTCCAGTAAGTCATCCAATTTCAAATACTTGTGGAGCTTAATCCAATTATTGAAGCACTCTGTCAGGTTGTTGGTTACATAGTCTGCCATGAAAATGGTTGAGAACCGACTCCTAGTCCACAACCTAGTGTGCCACTTCCTAAGATACAAATGTGTTCCATGAGTAAGATGCAGCCCAAAGGTGGTCATCAAATACCTTTCCATGATACTTATTATTGAAGTTTGACACCAAGTGAAATATGCATTCCCTATGTTCTACCTATGGGGAAACTTTCTTTACCCATGTCATCACCGCCTGCCCGGCATCAGTGTCGATGGCTAAACCCCTTGGTGATCGTATGGCTTGCCTGACCAATTTAAATGAACCAGATCCAGTTCTCATTTGTTTCAAAATCAAAAATTCCAAAACAAACTGGATACATCCAATTATGTCCATCTACAGCAGTAGCACTAGCCGGCCGCCCCTTGAACCTTCCTATTAGGAATGTGTAATCTACTGCCAAATAAGGCCTAAAACCACTTAGGTATCCGTCTATGCAAGGTTTCAAAGCAAAGAAGAACCTTCTAAACCTCATTTTTCCTTTTATAGTGTAATGATCAATCTGAACTATGCTACCAAGGCAAGAGATTTCAACTTGTGCATTAGACCTATACAAATTGTCAAAGCTGCTATCCCAATCACCATACAGTTATTTCAAACCCAGCTTCTTACCCGTCTATAGTCTCTTGTAGTGGAGTTCAACCTTGTGGTGTTCTTTAATCTTCTTGTGCAATGTCTTCGCTCTGAGAGTAGCATCTTCAATCAGCCAAGCCTTCACCTTATCACATACCCAATGCTTTGTTCCATTCTCCGTCTTCTTTTTCCTTCTTGCAGTAGAGCAACCATGACCACATGGGTTTTATTCACCTTCAAAAGAGAAAACAGATGTAATTAGCTAAAAACACTTAACAATTATGCAAGAAATATTCACAAATGGTTAAAGTTAAACAATTACCATTACAGTACACTTATCCTCCGTCGTAGAAGCATGTATCCTCCATGGAAAATTATTTGCATCCCATCTTGAACAATATCCCCTAAACAGATGAGGTGCACTATAGTCGGTGTTATACTCAAATTCATGTTTGATTGCATGCTGAGAAAGTTCCAAGTTGAAAACTTTCATGCTGGGATATGTAAAGCCTTTTGTCATTGAAGGGTCTAATTTTTCATACTCTACATGTGGAGTATGATCTGCCTCATGCAACTCCTCAACCTCCTCTACTCCAGCCTCCTCTACTTCACTCTCAGCCTCGCTATCATCCTAAAAAATATAGTCTTGTCCTTTTCTTTATTAGGAAAAAGAACCACATTTAAGGGCATAGGTTCATCCACTTCATAGATATTCTCCTCATCAACATCAGCATGCTCATTCTCAGGTCTTGGGTTGAAAAGGTAAGTATCATCCTCTTGTTCTATATTGTCATTAGGTTGGTTATGCACAACATTATGTCACTCGGTGATAGGCTCATACGGTTCAGACGGGTCACAATATGCAATGATAATATGCAGCACCTTTGTCTCCGAGCGTTTCTCAAACATAAGCATTAAATCTTGGCCAGATTTTACTTCTCGGCAAATGTTTAAAGCATCATCATAGTATTGCACATATATACTCTCTTGTAACAGAGGTCAACCTTGTGGTGTTCTTTAATCTTCTTGTGCAATGTCTTCGCTCCGAGAGTAGCATCTTCAATCAGCCAATCCTTCACCTTATGTCATACCCAATGCTTGGTTCCATTCATCGTCTTCATTTTCCTTCTTGTACTAGAGCAATCATGATCACATGGTTTTTTCTTCACCTTCAAAAGATAAAACAAATGTAATTAGCTAAAAACACTTAACAATTATACAAGAAATGTTCACGAATGGTTAAAGTTAAACAATTACCATTACAGTACACTTATCCTCCGTCGTAGAAGCATGTATCCTCCATGGACAATTATATGCATCCCGTCTTGAACAATAGCCCCTAAGCCGATGAGGTGTACTATACTCGGAGTTATACTCAAATTCACGTTTGATTGCATGCTGAGAAAGTGCCAACTTGAACATTTTCATGCTAGGATATGTAAAGTTGTCATTGGAGGGTCTAATTTGTCATATTCTACATGTGGAGTAAGCTCTGCCTCATGTAACACCTCATCCACCTCTACTTCAGCATCCTCTACTTAATCATCCTCTACTTCACTCTCAGCCTCGCTATCATCATCACAAATATAGTCTTCGTCCTTTTCTATATTAGGACAAAGAACCACATTTAAGGGCATAGGTTCATCCACTTCATACATGTTCTCCTCATCAATACCAACATGCTTATTCTCAGGTCTTGGGTTGCAAAGGTAAGCATCATCCTCTTGTTCTATATTGTCATTAGGTTGGCTATGCACATCACTATACCACTCGGTGATAGGCTCATACGGTTCAGACGGATCACAATATGCAAAGATAATATGCAACACCTTTGTCTCCGAGTGTTTCTCAAACATAAGCATTAAACCTTGGTCAGATTTTACTTTTGGACAGACGTTTAAAGCATCATCATACTACTGCACATGTCCAGTTTCCAAATTACCCGGAGGGTACTGCTCTACAATTGATTCAACCAAATCCTTAAAGTTTCTCAAGTCACAAACAATGACCTTCTCTAAACAAAAACATTGGATGTATTTTCAAGTTTTTTTATTGTCAAACAATTTAACTTTTAGCGAATAACTTGAATTCGGGTCCATCCAGTGAATTACAGAGAAAATTAACTGAAATTAAGTGAACAAACATGTGCATGAGTATTGCTAAAATGTTTTGATCATCAACTAAAATTAAGTGAACAAACTTATGCATGAGAAATCCTAGACAGTTCAGATCATTGCTACTAGTATAAAGGCAATGAATGATCATTGCTATTAGTACAAACATCATACAATCCTACTAAGTACCATGAACTTACCCATCCGGACATGCCATAAAGGTTGAACAATTTTTAATAGACGGTGAACATTTTTCAGAATACATGTTTCAACAATTGCTAAATTAGCATTGTACAATTGTTTATATGCATAGTAAACTTTTCTTGAAACACATTAAACATTTTTCCATGAACATTTTAATAATGCAGAAATATCTCCTTCCCATATAACATCTAGTGTAACTAATACTTACAGTGCGACCCATATTAAATTTTCACTTACAATGCAATTATACATCACCATAGCCAACTACGAAATGAATGTTATCACGTATCTACCAGATGACATAAGCATATTCATTCCAGTTATTCCCCCCGCTATCAATTAATGCCATATACCGACATATGGTTCTCTCTTTCTTTTCACAAACACACATTCAAGACAAGGCAAAGCACAGACCGAGTGAAAATTGGGCAAAGAGCATGGCAAAGCTGGCCTAACCTAGCTAAAAACCTTTGGGGCAACTGCAGATGGTTCCCTTTTTTAAATAAAGTTTATGCCAAATGGAGCCCAATAATGTGTCCCCCGGATAAATGTCTCGTGCCTATGGTGGATCATGTTCGCTTCCTACTCAGCCACTCAGGTGTTGTTGTTGTTTGTTCGGAACGAAGACAAATTTCATGTACATTTTTAACGGTACTAAACACTTTTTAACATTACATATACATTTTTATGAAAATGTCACAAACACATTTTTGAAACATGTGAACATTTTGCATAAATGTAACCTAAATAATTTAGAATTATGCAAAATGTTTTAATGCATGTAGATATTTTTAAACGTCTTATGTTTTATTAATTTCCTAAAAAAAATCATACACATGATTAGCATTTCCATATACGCGTTTAAAAAATAGAATGCATGATTAATATTTTTTAAATTCTATGCAAAGTATTTTTCTATTTGTATGTGTGTGTAGAATATTATCAAATATAACGAAATTAAAAATAAAAAATTGATATAAAATATGTGAATAATAAACGGGAGAAAAAACAAAAAAAACATGACGTCAAATAGCAAGTGGCTACTGGCCCGACCCAATATGTGCTCCCTGTAGGCATGCTTCGGTAGGACTCGCAACAGGCGGCACATAGCCGCGCCCGTCGATGGAATTCTGCGAACTGGTTTTAGAACCATGCCATCCACACGGTTGTGTTTTCTCTATAGTTTTTCATTCGTTTTTTGTATTTTCTGTTGTTACTACTAATTGTTTTTCGTTTTACATTTTCGTTTTTCATTGGTTTATATTTTTTATTTTAAATTATTTCCTTTTTATTATTTTCACATTTTTTATAGTCGGAGTTTTTAAGAAAAACACGGTATACATTTTATTTATATAGGTTTAACAATTTTAAATAAAGGTCAAACATTTTTAAAAAGACAGTGAACATTTTTGTGAATACATGTTTGAACATTTGCCAAATTTACATTGTACATTTGTTATATGCACAGTAAAATTTTCGTGTAACACATTAAACATCTCCATGAACATTTCTGTAAATATGCAAACATTTGAAAAGCACTTGAACACTGTTTTCAATGTTAGGGACATTTTTTTTTAATTGTACGAGACATTTTTCTAAATTACACAAACATTATTTTGACATTGTAAAATTATTTTCTTAAAGCATGACAAACATATTTTTTTAATGTGGAAACATTTGTTAAAATGTGATGAACATTTTTTTTGTTTCTCGCGCTAGGATGGGATTTTTCTTGTTTTTTGGTTTTTCTTGGTTTTCAATTTTTTGGGATTTTTTGTTTTCCAAATTCTTTGAATTTTCGATCATCAAAGCTAGGGTGTGTTGTGTGGAGCACATGTGTGCTTCATGTGGAGCATGGGTGTGTTGTGCTTTTGGATGGGGCACATGTTTGCCTCACTCTGCGAGGAAACCACAGTTATGTTTCATTGCAAGGGAAGCACAAGTTAACTTACTTGATTATGCTTCTGCGGGGGCTGACACACTTTTGGTCATAAATTTTAGTCTGGTGTGCTTCCATCACCTCATGATAAACTTTCTATAGCATCCTAGTCCGAAAGTGAGGATCTACTTTTTCATTCCTTTCTTCGGTATATTGATTGGCAATGCGCTTGGGAACAAATCGTTCTTATTGACCTCCTTGTAGTCACCCCTAGATGCTTATGTATTTTGGGACCTTGTCCTTGTTGATCTTCTTCACGGGATGGCTTTTCTTGTTGAGTGCTTCATGACATGATTGAATTTCTTGATTAGTGCAAGAAATTCTTGGATTTTTTTTCCAGTCAATCATACCAAAAATAAAAAGGATTACCAAAAATAACAAAACAAAACAAAATCTCGCTGTGAAAAAGAGTCTGACCTGCCCCTTCCCCAATTTTTGAATTCAGTTCGCCCATCAAAGGAAAAAAGTGCAAAGAAGCGAGGACAAAAGATTATCAAATCCTGATTGGTCCATTCGGTCCTCCCACGGACCACGCACCCGAGCTAATCGTAACCACTAGAATCTTCCAGATCCAATGGCAAAGACCACTGGTGACACGGATCGCACCGAGCCGATCCTAGGGTTTGCACCTTCGAGATCCGACAACAGAGAACGCTGGTCACACAGATCACACCCCCTCCAACGGATCGTGCCCCTCCAAGTCGATCCCTGTCGCCCGCCCCTCCGAGTCATGCCACTTTTTAATAGACGGTGAACATTTTCCTGAATACATGTTTGAACATTGATAGAAATCCTTATTTAACATTGGCTTAATTTTTTTTGCCTTATCTGACACTGCAAAAGAATTCTTCCTTACCTAACACGAATACTAAAATTTGTTCCCTTTGCAACACTTCCGTCCATTTTGACCACTAACGGTGTTAAATGACACATGAGAAGACGACTTTACCCCTCATGCAACTCGTGACCAATATTATTCACATACTAAAAAGCAATAACTTTTTATGTTTTCAATGCAAAATTTGACAGAACCTCCCCTGTAAACATGCAAAAATACATATCATAGATTTAAATTATTTGATAACTTAGTTCAAAAATTGGGCAGAACCTCCACTGTAATTTGATGCATATGCCGATCAATAATTCACATATAAATATTTTTCAACAAACATATTCAAATTTGTACATGAATATCCAAGCTCACATCCAAGTAAACATATATCACTTACAACATACCCAGGTTCACGCATATTAGTCCAAGTCCACACATACGGCATACTCTACATCATATGAGCAACACAAAAGGACTGTCATCATATCCAGGTTCGCATACGTAGTCCAAGTCCATACATACATGATATGAACTGCATGAAAGTGACTTAAGGTTCACATACATGATTCCAAGTCCGCACAATATGACATGAGCAGCAATATAAGTGATTTTAAGTGAAAGAAATGAGATGAAGTTCACAAGCTAAGCCTTCTTTTGCTTCTTGTGCTCATTGCAGGGCTGGTTAGGTTAGTTTTTTTTTTTTGCTTCTAGTGCCCATTGCAGGGCTGTCAAATGGCACCATAGGACGACTTTCATCCTTTTTAGCAAGCTCCATCTTCTTTGTGGCCCTTACCTTTCCTGATCTGCACTTGTACATGTATGGTAGCAGTAATTTTAGAGCAAATAACAACATGAACTATGCATAATATGTGATATAAAAAATCAGAATTAACAAAGATCACCTTTTACACCTTTTCCATTGTTCTTATTTTTAGCCTCAAAAGTTTGGCTATGTTTTCCCTTCTTCTTGGTTGTAATTTCTAAGCTTTGGCTATGGATAAGATGAATACACAGAAATCAAACTCGGTTTACATTTGGCACAAATCAAACTCAGTTTCATTTGCAACAAGCATAGGTGTAGAATTTCTAACCTTGGTGGAAAATGCATAGCGGCTGCCGGTGCTTCATCACCTCTTGGCACAATGAATGACTCGGCTGATTTGGTAGTCTTCCTCCTCTTCTTTTGTGGTTCTATACACGTGCAATAAGAAAGTAGTTACCATGCATAGTTGATTACAAAACAGAAATGCAAGAGAGCAGCTAACATGCAATAAGAAAGTAGATGCATAGTCGATTACCTCACATCCATCAAAGCAGCAATGTCATCTTTGTTCCCCTTCTTGCACTTTTGCCAATGGTGCCCGCGTTCCTTACAAATATGGCATAAGTGCTGGCCACTTTTCCTCTTTGTCAGACTACAACCCTTATGCCTCTTTGTTTGGGGCCGACCAGCTATGGCTTTTAACAAGGGTGGGTGCATGAAGAATCCATGGTTAGATTCAGGCCACTAGGTCTTGTCACACATAGCTCGGATTAGTTGGCCATAAGTTGCTTTTAACTTGTCAATGGAGTAATACGAGTCCACATAATTCTGTATATGCGCATTGAAAAGTGATGTGATGAATGCTAGAGCATGTTTGCAAGGAAGGCTGAAAACTTGCCATTGTCTACAAGAACATGTGTTGTCATGCAAGTTGACGACAAACCTAAACCCGCTGCCTCCCAATTGACTAACTTCCGCAACTTCTTCCGAGCTTTCTACCACCTCCAAGTTTAACTCTCTACTCTTAGCATTCAACTTCTTAATTATGTGGGGCAAAATTAAGGTAACTAACTTATTTGCTACTTTTCTCCAGCCATTCCACATGATCAAAATCATCTGCCTAAGCTTGCCCATTAAGTAATCTAAGTGCAAAGACTTGTGGTGCTTAATCCAATTATTGAAGCAATCTGCTAGGTTGTTGGTTACATAGTACACCTTGCAAATGGTTGAGAACTGACTCCTAGTCCACAACCTAGTGTGCCACTTCCTAAGATATGCAGTTGTCATTGCTTTGTTGTCTCCATTGCAACCCAATTTTCTCAAATATATATGTGTTCCATGAGTAAGCTGCAGCCCAAAGGTGGTCATCAAATACGTTTCCACGATACTTATTCTTGAAGTTTGACATCAAATGAAACATGCATTCCCTATCTTCTACCTCTCGGAAAACTTCCTTTGCCCCTGTCATCACCGCCTGCCCGGCATCAGTGCTTATGGCTAAACCCCTTGGTGATCCTATGTCTTGCCTAAGCAATTGGATGAACAAGATCTAATTCTCATTCATTTCAGAATAAAAAATCCAAAATAAAGTGGATACATACAACTATGGCCATCTACATCGGTAGCACTAGACAGCTGCCCCTTGAACCTGCCTGTTAAGAATGTGCTATCTACTACCAAATAAGGCATGCAACCACTAAGAAATCCGTCTAAGAAAGGTTTCAAAGCAAAGAAGAACCTTCTAAACCTGATTTTTCCTTTTATAGTGTAATGATCAATCTGAACTATGCTACCAGGGCAAGAGATTTCAACTTGTGCGGATAGTTCTTCGCATCTTGTGTTGTATAATGACTGTCTTCTACTGGATCATAATGCATATCTCCTTCCGATATAACACCTAGTACAATTATTACTTCCATATCAATTTTTTCTTACATTGCAGTTATACAGAACCATAGCCCACTACAAAATGAATGTAAACACGTATGTGTCATATGCGATAAGCATATTCATTCCAGTTATTCCCCCGGCTGTCAATTAATGCCATATACCGACATACGGTTCCCTCTTTCTGTTCACAAACACACATCCAAGACAAGGCAAAACATAGAATGCGTGAAAATAGGCCAAAAAGCAAGGCAAATCTATTCTAACATAGCTAAAAACTTTTGGGGGGCAACTTCGGATGGTTGCCTTTTTTAAATAATGTTTATGCCAAATGGAGCCCACTAATATGTCCCTCGGATAAAGATCTCATGCCTATGATGGATCATGTTCACTTCCTACTTAGCCACTCAGGTGTTCTTGTAGTTTATTCAGAATGAAGACAAATTTCATGTACATTTTTTAGTGGTACTACACATTTTATAACATTACGTATACATTTTTATGAAAATGTCACAAACACATCTTTGAAACCTGTGGGCATTTTCTATATATGTAACTTACATCTTATAGCATTATGCGAAATGTTTTAATGCATGTAGATTTTTTTAAGCGTTTGATATTTTATTAATTTCACAAAAAAACATACACATGATTAGCATTTTTCTATACATGTTTAAAAAATAGAATGCATGATTAATATTTTTTAAAAAATTTACGCAAAGTATTTTTCTATATGTGTATGTAAAATTTCTTCCTTATCTAACACGTATACTAAAATTTGTTCCCTTTGTAACACTTTCGTCCATTTTGACCACTAACGGTGTTAAATGACACATGAGAAGACGGTTTTACCCCTCATGCAACTCGTGACCAATATTATTCACATACTAAAAAGCAATACCTTTTTCTGTTGTTCAATGCAAAATGGGGCAGAACCTCCCCTGTAAACATGCAAAAATACATATCATAGATTTATTTGATAATTTAGTTCAAAAATTAGATAGAACCTCTCATGTAATTTGATGTCTATTCCGACCACACAATTCAGATATACATAATTTTCGCCAAATGTATTCAGATTTGCACATAAATATCCAGGCTCACATCCAAGTAAACATATACCAGTTACAACATACCTAGGTACACACATATTAGTCCAAGTACACACATACAACATACTCTACATCATATGAGCAACACAAAAGGACTGTCATCATATCCAAGTTCGCATACGTAGTCTAAGTCCATACATACATGATATGGACTGCACAAAAGTGACTTGAGTCACATACATGAGTCCAAGTCAACACAATATGACATGAGCAGGAACAAAAGCGATTTTAAGTGAAAAAATCAGATGAAGTTCACAAGCTAAGCCTTCTTTTGCTTCTTGTGCTCATTGCAGGGTTGGCTGGTTTAGTTTTGATTTTCATCTAGTGCCCATTGCAAGGCTGTCAAATGGCACCATAGGACGACATTCATCCTTTTTAGCAAGCTCCGTCTTCTTTGTGGCCCTTACCTTCCCTGATCTGCACTTGTACATGTATGGCAGCAGTAATTTTAGAGCAAATAACAACAGGAACAATGTATAATATGTGATATGAAAATTCAGAATTAGCAAAGGTCACCTTTTATGCCCTTTCTCATTGTTCTTATTTGTAGTCTCCAAAGTTTGGTTATGTTTTCCCTTCTTCTTGGTTGTAATTTCTAAGCTTTGGCTATGGATTAGATGAATACGCACAAATCAAACTTAGTTCTCATTTGGCACAAATCAAACACAGTTACATTTGCAACAAGCGTAAGTGTAGAATCGCTAACCTTGGTGGAAAATACATAGCGGCTGGTAGTGCTTCATCACCTCTTGGCACAATGGATGACTCGGCCGATTTGGTAGTCTTCCTCCTCTTCTTTTGTGGTTCTCTACACGAGCAATAAGAAAGTAGTTAAAATTCATAGTTGATTACAAAACAGAAATGCAAGAGAGTAGTTAACATGCAATATGAAAGTAGAATGCATAGTTGATTACCTCACATCCATCAAAGCCGCAATGTCATCTTTGTTCCCCTTCTTGCACTTTTGCCAATGGTGCCCGCATTTCTTACAAATAGGGCATAAGTGATTGCCACTTTTCCTCTTTCTCTCATTACAACCCTTATGCCTCTCTGTTTGGGGCCGACTAGCTACGGCTTTTGACAAGGGTGGATGCATGAAGAATCCTTGGTTAGATTCAAGCCACTCGGTGTTGTCACACATAGCAGGGATTAGTTGGCCATAAGCTGCTCTAAACTTGTCAACAATGGAGTAATACGAGTCCCCATAGTTCTGTATATGCGCATTGACAAGTGATGTGATGAATGCTAGAGCATGTTTGCTAGGAAGGCTGGAAACTTGCCATTGTCTACAAGAACATGTGTTGACATGCAAGTTGACGACAAACCTAAACCCACTGCCTCCCAATTGAGTAACTTCCGCAACTTCTTCTGAGCTTTCTACCACCTCCAAGTTTAACTCTCAACTCTTTGCATTCAACTTCTTAATTATGTGGGGGGAAATTAAGCCAACTAACTTCTTTGCTACTTTTCTCCCGTGATTCCACATGATCATAATCATCTGCCTAAGCTTGTCCATTAGGTCGTCCAAGTTCAAATACTTGTGGTGCTTAATCCAATTATTGAAGCACTCTGTCAGGTTGTTGGTTACATAGTCCACCATGAAAATGGTTGAGAACCGACTCCTAGTGCACAACCTAGTGTGCCACTTCCTAAGATATAAATGTGTTCCATGAGTAAGATGCAGCCCAAAGGTCATCAAATACCTTTCCATGATACTTACTCTTGAAGTTTGACACCAAGTGAAATATGCATTCCCTATGTTCTACCTATGGGAAAACTTCCTTTACCCATGTCATCACCGCCTGCCCAGCAAGAATGCCGATGGCTAAACCCCTTGGTGATCGTATGGCTTTCCTAACCAATTAAATGAACCAGATCCAGTTCTCATTTGTTTCAAAATCAAAAATTCCAAAACAAAGTGGATACATCCAATTATGTCCATCTACAGCAGTAGCACTAGCCAGCCGCCCCTTGAACATGCCTTTTAGGAATGTGTAATCTACTGCCAAATACGGCCTACAACCACTTAGGAATCCGTCTATGCAAGGTTTCAAAGCAAAGAAGAACCTTCTAAACCTCATTTTTTCTTTTATAGTGTAATGATCAATCTGAACTATGCTACCAGGGCAAGAGATTACAACTTGTGCTTTAGACCTATATAAATTGTCAAAGCTGCTATCCCAATCACCATTCAGTTCTTTCAAACCCAGCTTCTTACCCATATATAGTCTCTTGTACTGGAGGTCAACCTTGTGGTGTTCTTTAATCTTCTTGTGCAATGTCTTCGCTCCGAGAGTAGCATCTTTAATCAGCCAATCCTTCATCTTATCACATACCCAATGCTTGGTTCCATTCTCCGTCTTCTTTTTCCTTCTTGTAGTAGAGCAACCATGACCACATGGGTTTTATTCACCTTCAAAAGAGAAAACGGATGTAATTAGCTAAGAACACTTAACAATTATGCAAGAAATATTCACAAATGGTTAAAGTTAAACAATTACCATTATAGTACACTTATCCTCCGTCATAGAAGCATGTATCCTCCATGGAAAATTATCTGCATCCCATCTTGAACAATATCCCCTAAACCGATGAGGTGTACTATAGTCGGTGTTATACTCAAATTCATGTTTGATTGCATGCTGAGAAAGTTCCAACTTGAAAACTTTCATGCTGGGATATGTAAAGCCTTTTGTCATTGGAGGGTCTAATTTTTCATACTCTACATGTGGAGTATGCTCTGCCTCATGCAACTCCTCAACCTCCTCTACTCTAGCCTCCTCTACTTCACTCTCAGCCTCGCTATCATCCTAAAAAATATAGCCTTGTCCTTTTCTTTATTAGGACAAAGAACCACATTTAAGGGCATACGTTCATCCACTTCATACATATTCTCCTCATCAACACCAACATGCTCATTCTCAGGTCTTGGGTTGAAAAGGTAAGTATCATCCTCTTGTTCTATATTGTCATTAGGTTGGCTATGCACAACACTATGCAACTCGGTGATAGGCTCATACGGTTCAGAAGGGTCACAATATGCAATGATAATATGCAGCACCTTTGTCTCTGAGCGTTTCTCAAACATAAGCATTAAATATTGGCCAGATTTTACTTCTCGGCAAATGTTTAAAGCATCATTATAGTAATGCACATATATACTCTCGTAGCAGAGGTCAACCTTGTTGTGTTCTTTAATCTTCTTGTGCAATGTCTTCGTTGTCAGAGTAGCATCTTCAATCTGCCAATCCTTCACCTTATCGCATACCCAATGCTTGGTTCCATTCATCGTCTTCATTTTCCTTCTTGTACTAGAGCAATCATGATCACATGGTTTTTTCTTCACCTTCAAAAGATAAAACAAATGTGATTAGCTAAAAACACTTAACAATTATACAAGAAATGTTCATGAATGGTTAAAGCTAAAAAATTACCATTACAGTACACTTATCCTCCGTCGTAGAAGCATGTATCCTCCATGGACAATTATATGCATCTCGTCTTGAACAATAGCCCCTAAGTCGATGAGGTGTACTATACTCAGGGTTATACTCAAATTCACGTTTGATTGCATGCTGAGGAAGTGCCAAGTTGAACATTTTCATGCTGGGCTATGTAAAGTTGTCATTGGAGGGTCTAATTTGTCATACTCTACATGTGGAGTAAGCTCTACCTCATGCAACTCCTCATCCACCTCTACTTCAGCATCCTCTACTTAATCATCCTCTACTTCACTCTCAACCTCGCTATCATCATCAAAAATATAGTCTTTGTCCTTTTCTTTATTAGGACAAAGAACCACATTTAAGGGCATACGTTCATCCACTTCATACATGTTCTCCTCATCAATACCAACATTCTTATTCTGAGGTCTTGGGTTGCGAAGGTAAGTATCATCCTCTTGTTCTATATTGTCATTAGGTTGGCTATGCACATCACTATACCACTCGGTGATAGGCTCATACGGTTCAAACGGATCACAATATGAAAAGATAATATGCAACACCTTTGTCTCCGAGTGTTTCTCAAACATAAGCATTAAATCTTGGTCAGATTTTACTTTTGGACAGATGTTTAAAGCATCGTCATACTACTGCACATGTCCAGTTTCCAAATTGCCCGGAGGGTACTGCTCTACAATTGATTCAACCAAATCCTTAAAGTTTCTCAAGTCACAAACAATGACCTTCTCTAAACAAAAACATCGGATGTCTTTTCAAGTTTTTTATTGTCAAACAATTTAATTTTTAGCGAATAACTTGAATTTGGGTCCATCCAGTGAATTAAAGAGAAAAATAACTAAAATTAAGTGAATAAACATGTGCATGAGTATTGATAAAAAGTTTTGATCATCAACTGAAATTAAGTGAACAAACCTATGCATGAGAAATCCTAGACAGTTTAGATCATTGCTACTAGTATAAAGGCAATGAATAATCATTGCTATTAGTACAAACATCATACAATCCTACTGAGTGCCATGAACTTACCCATCCGGACATGCCATAAAGGTTGAACATTTTTTAATAGATGGTGAACATTTTTCTGAATACATGTTTGAACAATTGCTAAATTAGCATTGTACATTTGTTTATATGCATAGTAAACTTTTCTTGAAACACATTAAACATTTTTCCATGAACATTTTTATAATTCAGAAATATCTCCTTCCCATATAACATCTAGTGCAATTAATACTTATAGTGCGACCCATATCAAAATTTTCGCTTACAACGCAGTTGTACATCACCATAGCCCACTACGAAATGAATGTTATCACGTATCTACCAGATGACATAAGCATATTCATTCCAGTTATTCCCCACCGCTATCAATTAATGCCATATACCGACAGATGGTTCTCTCTTTCTTTTCACAAACACACATTCAAGACAAGGCAAAGCACAGACCTAGTGAAAATAGGGCAAAAGGCAAGGCAAAGCTGGTCTAACCTAGCTAAAAACTTTTGGGGGCAACTGCAGATGGTTCCCTTTTTAAATAAAGTTTATGCCAAATGGAGCCCAATAATGTGTCCCCCGGATAAATGTCTCATGCCTATGGTGGATCATGTTCGCTTCCTACTCAGCCACTCAGGTGTTGTTGTTGTTTGTTCGAAACGAAGACAAATTTCATGTACATTTTTAACGGTACTAAACACTTTTTAACATTACATATACATTTTTATGAAAATGACACAAACACATTTTTGAAATATGTGAACATTTTGCATAAATATAACCTACATAATTTATCATTATGCAAAATGTTTTAATTCATATAGATTTTTTTAAACGTCTTAAGTTTTATTAATTTCCCAAAAAAATCATACACATGATTAGCATTTTTATATACACGTTTAAAAAATAGAATGCATGATTAATATTTTTAAAGTTCTATGCAAAGTATTTTTCTATATGCATGTGTGTGTAGAATATTATCAGATATAAAGAAATTAAAAAAGAAAAAATGATATAAAATATGTGAATAATAAATGGGAGAAAAAACAAAAAAAAACATGACGTCAAATAGCAAGTAGTTACTAGGCCGACCCAATATGCGCTCCCGGTAGGCGAGCTTCGGTAGGACTCGCATTACTGGACAACTTTGATCATTAACTGAAATTAAGTGAACAAACCTATGCATTAGTAATCCTAGACACTTCTGATACTAGTATAAAGGCTATTAATGATCATTGCTATTAGTACAAACATCATAAAAACCTACTAAGTGACATGAACATACCCATCCGGACACGCCATAAAGGTTGAACCTTTTTTTTATAGACGGTGAACATTTTTCTGGATACATGTTTGAACATTTGCCAAATTTAAATTGTACATTTTTTTATGTGAACAGTAAATTTTTCTTGTAACATATTAACCATTTTTCCATGAACATTTTTGTCACTGTGCAAACATTTGAAAAGTGCTTGAACATTGTTTTTAATGTCACGGACATGTTTTCTAAATTGTACGAAACATTTTACTAAATTACACGAACATTGTAGAAACATTTTCATAAAGCATGACAAATATATTTTTTAAATATGGTAACATTTTTAAAAAATGTCATGAACATTTTTTTCGTTTCTCACACTGGGGCAGGTTTTTTCTGGTTTTTTTTCTCGGTTACCAACTACTTCGGGATATTTTGTTTTCCAGTTTCTTTAAATTTTCGTCTGTCAAAGCTCGGATGTGTTGTGTGGAGTGCATGTCTGCTTCATGTGCAGCATGGATGTGTTGTGCTTTCGGATGGGGCACATGTGTGCCTCACTCTGCGAGGCAACCACATTTATGCTTCATTGCAAGGGAAGCAAAAGTTAGTTCACTTGAGAAGCATAGTTATGCTTCTGCGGGGGTTGAAAACTTTTGTCATAAAATTTAGTCTAGCGTCCTTTCATCACCTCATGATAAACTTTCTATTGCACCCTATTCCAAAAGTGAGGATCTACTTTTTCATTCCTTTCGTCGGTATATGGATTGGCAATACGCGTGGAAACAAAATCATTCTTATTGACCTCCTTGTAGTCACCCCTAGATGCTTATGTATTTTGGGACCTGGTCCTTCTTGATCTTCTTCTCGGGATGCCTATTGTTGTTGAGTGCTTCATGACATGCTTGAATTTCTTCATTGGTGCGAGAAATGTTTGGATTTTTCCAATCAACCATACCAAAAACAAAAAGGGATTGCCAAAAACAACAACAAAATATCTTCGGTGTGAAAAAGAGTCTAACCTCCCCCCCCCCCCCCCCAATTTCCGACTTCAGTTCCCACGTTAAAGGAAAACATGAAACGAATCGAGGACAGAAGATCCTCAAATCCTGATTGGTCCATCCGGTCCTCCCACGGATCACGCCCCCGATCTTATCGTAGCCACTCGAAACTTCCAGATCCAATGGCAAAGACCGTTGGTGACACGGATCGGGCCAACCAAGCCGATCCTAGCCGCTTGCACCTTCCTGATCCAACGGTGGAGAATGCAGGTCATAATGCAGAAATATCTGCTTCCCATATAACATCTAGTACAATTAATACTTACAATGCGACCCATATCAAGTTTTCTCTTATAGTGCAGTTATACAGCACCATAGCCCACTACAAAATGAATGTAATCATGTATCTGCTAGATGCCATAAGCATATTCATTCCAGTTATTCCCCCTGCTATCAATTAATGCCATATACCGACAGATGGTTCCCTCTTTCTTTTCACAAACACACATCCAAGACAAGGCAAAGCATAGACCCAGTGAGAATAGGGCAAAATCCAAGGTAAAGCTATTCTAACCTAGCTAAAAACTTTTGAGGGGCAACTGCAGATGGTTCCCTTTTTCAAATAATGTGTCCCTCTGATAAAGGTCTCGTGCCTATGATTGATCATGTTCGCTTCCTACTCAGCCACTCAGGTGTTGTTGTAGTTTGTTCCGAACGAAGACAAATTTCATGTACATCATTTAATGGTACTAAACACTTTTTTACATTACGTATACATTTTTATGAAAATGTCACAAACACATTTTTGGAATCTGTAAATATTTTTGTATAAATGTAACTTACACTTTTTCGAATTATGCGAAATTTTTGTATAAATGTATAAATGTCACAAACATTTTTTCTCGCGCTGGTGCTAGTTTGTTCTGGTTTTTAGGTTTTTCTCGGTTTGCAATTTTTTGGGATCTTTTGTTTTCCTGTTTCTTCCTATTTTCATTCGTCAAAGCTCGGGTGTGTCGTGTGGAGCACATTTGTGCTTCATGTGGAGCGTGGGTGTCTTGTGCTTTCGGATGGGGCATATGTGTGCCTCACTCTATGAGGAAATCACAGTTATGCTTTATTGCAAGGGAAGCACAAGTAAGCTTACTTGAGAAGCATAGTTATGCTTTAGCGGGGGTTGACATACTTGTGGTCATAAATTTATTCTGGTGTGCTTTCATCACCTCATGATAAACTTTCTATTGCACCCTATTCCAAAAGTGAGGATCTACTTTTTCATTCCTTTCGACAGTATATGGATTGGCAATGCGCATGGAAACAAAATCATTCTTATTGACCTCCTTGTAGTCACCCCTAGATGCTTATGTATTTTGGGGCCTTGTTCTTCTTCATCTTCTTTACGGGATGCCTTTTCTTGTTGAGTGCTTCATGACATGCTTGAATTTCTTCATTGCTGTGAGAAATGCTTGGATTTTTCAAGTCAGTCATACCAAAAACAAAAAGGGATTGCAAAAAATAACAAAAAATATCTCTGGTGTGAAAAAGAGTCTGACTTCACTTCCCACATTAAAGGAAAAAATTAAACGAAGTGAGGACAGAAGATTCTCAAATCCTGATTGTTCCATCCGATCCTCCCACGGATCACGCCCTCGAGCTAATCGTAGCCACTTGAAACTTCCAGATCCAATGGCAAAGACCACTGGTGACACGGATCGGACCTGCCGAGCCGATCCTAGCCGCTTGCACCTTCCTGATCCAACGGTGGAGAACGCTAGTCATAATGCAAAAATATCTCCTTCCCATATGACATCTAGTACAATTAATACTTACAGTGCGGCCCATATCAAATTTTCGCTTACAGTGCAGTTATACAGCACCATAGCCCACTACAAAATGAATGTAATCATGTATCTGCCAGATGCCATAAGCATATTCATTCCAGTTATTCCCCCTGCTATCAATTAATGCCATATACCGACAAATGGTTCCCTCTTTATTTTCACAAACACACATCAAAGACAAGGCAAAGCACAGACCCAGTGAAAACAGGGCAATATCCAAGGCAAAGCTATTCTAACCAAGCTAAAAACTTTTGAGGGGCAACTGCAGATGGCTCCCTTTTAAAATAATGTTTATGCCAACCGGAGCCCAATAATGTGTCCCTGGGATAAAGGTCTCGTGACTATTATGGATCTTGTTCGCTTCCTACTCAGCCACTCTGGTGTTGTTGCAGTTTGTTCAAAATGAAGACAAATTTCATGTACATCTTTTAATGGTACTATACACTTTTTAACATTATGTATACATTTTTATGAAAATGTCACAAACACATTTTTGAAATCTGTGAACATTTTTTATAAATGTAACTTACATTTTTTAGAATTATGCAAAATGTTTTAATGCATGTAGATATTTTTAAATGTCTGATATTTTATTAATTTCATAAAAAAATCATACACATGATTAGCATTTTTTATACACGTCTAAAATAGTGAATGCATGATTAGCATTTTTTTAAAATTATATGCAAAGTACTTTTTTCTATATATATGTGTGTGTAACATATTATGAAATATAAAGAAATTATAAAACCAAAAATAAGGTATACAAATGTGAATAATAAATGGAAGAAAAAAAAAACAAAACATGACATCAAATAGCGCGCCGTTACTGGGCAGGTCGAACACATGCTCCCTGTAGGTGAGCTGACGTGCCCGATGATGGAACGCTGCGAACTGGGCTTAGAACCTTTCACGCGGCTGAATTTTCTCTATAGTTTTTCATCCTTTTTTAGTTTTTTTGTTGTTACTTTTAGTTTTCATTCGTTTTCATTTTTTGTCTATTTTTGATATTTAACTTATTTCTATTTGTTATTTCTCATTTTTTATAGTCAGAATTTTGAAGCAAAATATGGTCTATATTTTATTTGTATAGGTTTATTATTTTTAGATAAAGGATGAACATTTGTTTAATAGATGGTGAACATTTGAAAAGTGCTTGAACACTGTTTTTAATCTCACAGGCATTTTGTGAATTGTATGAAACACTTTTCTAAATTATATGAACACTATTTTGACACTATAAAAAATAATTTCTTAAAGCATGACGAACATATTTTTAAATGTGGGAACATTTATTAAAATGTCAGGAACATTTTTTTTGTATCTCGCACTGGTGCTGGGTTTTTTTTTTCTGTTTTTTTGGTTTTTCTCGGTTTCCAATTTTTTTGGATCTTTTATTTTCCAGTTTCTTCCAATTTTCGTCCGTCAAAGCTCGGGTGTGTTGTGTGGAGCGCATGTGTGCTTCTTGTGGAGCGTGGGTGTGTTGTGCTTTCGGATGGGACATATGTGTGCCTCACTCTGCGAGGAAACCACAGTTATGCTTCCTTGTAAGGGAAGCCACAAGGTAGCTTACTTGAGAAGCATGGTTATGCTTCTGCGGGAGTTGACACACTTGGTCATAAATTTTAGTCTGGTGTGCTTCCATCACCTCATGATAAACTTTCTGTTGCATCCTATTCCAAAAGTGAGGATCTAATTTTTTTTTGTTACTTTCTTCTGTATATGGATTGGCAATGCGCATGGAAATAAAATCGCTCTTATTGACCTCCTTGTAGTCACCCCTAGATGCTTATATATTTTGGGACCTTATCCTTCTTGAACTTCTTCATGGGATGCCTTCTCTTGTTGAGTGCTTCATGACATGCTTGAATTTCTTGATTGGTGCAAGAAATTCCTGGATCTTTTCCAGTCAATCATACCAAAAACAAAAAGGGATCGCCAAAAATAACAAAACAAAAAAAATCATCAGTGGGAAAAGGAGTCTAACCTCCCCCCCCCCACCCCCACCCTACCCAATTTCCGAATTCAGTTCCCACATTAAAGGAAAAAACAAAATAAAGCGAGGGTAGAAGATTCTCAATCCTGATTATTGGTGTGCTTCCATCGCCTCATGATAAACTTTCTGTTGCATCCTATTCCAAAAGTGAGGATCTACTTTTTCGTTACTTTCTTCGGTATATGGATTGGCAATGCGCATGGAAACAAAATCCCTCTTATTGACCTCCTTGTAGTAACCCTAGATGCTTATGTATTTTGGGACCTTGTCCTTCTTGAACTTCTTCATGGGATGCCTTTTCTTGTTGAGTGCTTCATGACATGCTTGAATATCTTGATTGGTGCAAGAAATTCTTGGATCTTTTCCAATCAATCATACCAAAAACAAAAAGGGATTGCCAAAAGTAACAAAACAAAAGAATCTTCAGTGGGAAAAAGAGTCTAACCTCCCTCCCCCCCCCCCCCCCCCATTTCTGAATTCAGTTCCCACATTAAAGGAAAAAATGAAACAACGAGGATAGAAGATTCTCAAATCCTGATTATTGGTCCATCCGGTCCTCCCACAGATCACGCACCCGAGCTAATCGTAGCCACTTGAATGTTCTAGATCCAACGGCATATACCAATGCTGACACGGATCGCACCAGCCGAGCCGATCCTAGCCGCTTGCACCTTCCAGATCCGACGATGGAGAACGCTGGTCACACGGATCACACTCCCTCCCACGAATCGTGCCCCTCCTACTTGATCCCAGCCACCCGCCCTCCCGAATCCAACGGTGGCGACCACACGTCATGCGAATCGTGCCCCTTACTGCAGAGCACTCCCCCCTCCCCTCGCTATAATAGTGGTACCCTCGCGTTCACATCCATCAGCACCGGCACCCACATTTCGAGAGATTCAACTTTGCCGAAGGAGGGGAGATGGCCGGGAGGAAGAGCGACGAGATGAAGAAGGCGGTGACCCGGTCCACGAAGGCTGGACTCCAGATTCTCGTCGACCGCATCGGGCGCTATCTCAAGAAGGGCCTCTACGTGGACCGCGTCGGCCCCGGCGCCCTCGTCTACCTCATCGCCTTCCTCGAATACCTTGTTGTCGAGGTAACCAACCAACGACCAATCTTGTACATTCATGTACTTTTCATGCTCAACAGAGTGGTATCTGACCTCGTCTCGGTGTTCTCTTTAAACCACAGATGCTAGAGTTGGCGGGCAAGGTGGCCAAGGACAACTAGAAGACCCGTGTCATGTCGCGCCACCTGCTTCTCGCCACTCGCAATGACGAGGAGCTCTCCAAGCTGCTTGACGGCATCACCATCGCCCATAGTGGTGTGTTGCCCAACATCCACTCTGTGTTGTTCTCCAAGAAGGCCAACATGCACTAGAATATCAACTTCGAACAGAATCCAAGAATAATATATCTCTGCCATTTGTTTACCTTACGAGTTTTTGCTTAGCTTGGATTCTCATACCAAGAAAAGAAGTAATGATGTTTCCCTTTTTTCTGAACATAACCTTTGTTTCCATTTTTCCAATAATGTGCATCCACAGGCAGACCCGGTTGTCCCTTATCTATCCTCATAACTATGGATTAATTCTTCGCATTTTGTGTTGTGTAATGACAGTCTTGTATTGGATCACAATGCAGAAATATATCCTTCCCATATAACATCTAGTACAATTAATACTTACAGTGCGACCCATATCAAATTTCGCTTACAGTGCAGTTGTACAACACCATAGCCCACTAGAAAATGAATGTAAACACATATTTGACAGATGCCATAAGCATATTCGTTCCAGTTATTCCCCCCGCTATCAATTAATGCCATATACCCACAAATGGTTCCCTCTTTCTTTTCACAAACACACATCCAAGACAAGGCAAATCACATACCTAGTGAAAACAGGGCAAAAAGCAAGGCAAACCTATTCTAACCTAGGTAAAAACTTTTGGGGGGCAACTACAGATGGTTCCCTTTAAAAAAATAATGTTTGTGCCAATTGGAGCCCAATAATGTTTCCCTCGGATAAAGGTCTCGTGCCTATGATGGATCATGTGTGCTTCCTACTTGGCCACTCAGGTGTTGTTGCAGTTTGTTCAGAATGAAGACAAATTTCATGTACATTTTTGGTAATAAACATTTTTTAACATTACGTATACATTTTTATGAAAATGTCTTAAACACACTTTTGAAACCTGTGAACCTTTTCTATAAATGTAACTTACATTTTTTATAATTATACAAAATGTTTTAATGCATGTAGATTTATTTAAATGTCTGATATCTTATTAATTTCACAAAAAAACATACACATGATTAACATATTTGAAATTCTACGCAGAGTATTTCTATATATATATATGTGTGTGTGTGTGTGTGTGTGTGTGTGTGTAGAATATTATTAAATATAAATAAATTAGAGAAGCAAAAAAAGTTATAAAAATGTGAATAATAAACGGAAGAAAAAACAAAAAATATATGACGTGAAATAGCGTGCGGTTACTAGGCAAGGCCCAACACGTGCTCCCTGTTGGTGAGCTTCGGTAGGACTCACAACAGGCGGCACATAGCTCAATGGGTGTAAGTTGGATGAATTTAGACCAACTCGGGGCATTCGCCAAGGTGACCCTATCTCCCCTTACTTATTTCTTTTGGCAGCTGAGGGCCTCTCTTGTCTGTTGCAAAGTGCAAGCTCGAATGAAGATGTAAGGGGGGGGTGGTTGCACCAAATGCTCCCCCGGTAAACCACCTATTGTTCGCTGATGATTGTTTATTGATGTTCAAGGCCAATGAGAATGCTGCCCTTCTGGCTAAAGGTATTATTCAGAAATACTGTGAGGCCTCTGGACAGCGCGTTAACCTTGCAAAGTCAAGTATATTCTTTGGTAAGGGCTGTCCTAATGTTCCTTCCGTGCATGCGTGGGCACTAACTAGCAGGCTTCTCCATGGCCCTCCTCCTCTTGAATTTCTCTCTCCATGGCCTCCTTCCTTCCTATTCACGCACGCAGGGAGATGAAATGCGTCAGATGTGAAGAGGAAGAACACCGACCGGAGGTAGAAGAAGAAAGAAGGGGAGAAGAGATCTGACCTGCTGCGCCTCCTTTGACTGCGGGCTCGCCATGGCCATGGCCATGGGTGGAGGAGCGGGGCCAGCTAGGGTTTCAGGCGCCGTCGAGGAGGGAGGGAGGGAGGCTGGACGCGGCAGTGCGACCGGAGACGAGAGGGGAAGAGACGGGGATCCAGCCGGCGGCGGTGCTTGGTCTGGTCGTGGAGACGAGAAGGGCTCCAGCCCGCGGCGGTCCTCTGCTGCCCCACCACGGTGGCTCCTCCACAGCGACCGGAGAGGATGGAGAACGCGGGCGCGGGAGCCGCCGCCGCCGTCGCCGTCGTCGCCGGATTGGGGATCGCCGCGGCGGCGCGGGGGCGGTTGGTTCCGGTTGGGTGGGATCCGCGGTGGCGTGGGGAGGGGCTCGATTGGGTGGGGAGTGGGGACTGTGGACTCTTTCCCTGCCGCTCTCTGATTTGCTTGACTTGCTCAAAAAATTGGTAGGGCCTCATTGGTCCGCCGGGTCCTCCCACGGATCGCTTACGTGTCCACTCCATCCTAGCCGTCCACACATATCCAACGTTTGACGTTTTGCCTCGTTTTCCACACGCACAGCCGCAGCCGGGGTGTGGGATTTTAGGGATCCGTCGTTCTCTCTCCCTTTCTTTTTTAATAGTATTAATTATGCTTTATTTATTGATGACTTGACTGATTGGTCGATCACTACGTCACTTGGATCGATCCCCTTCCCCGCTTGATCTCAGTCGTCTGCCAGCATCCATCACACGGGTTGCTGACTCTCTTTTAAACTCATAAGAGAACACAAAATGTTTCACACCACCGTCTAGTCTTGGGCTGGAGAGCGAGCTGGGTACCGAAGAAATATTTCAGGCGGGCCGCCCAGCAGCACTTGCGCGGGGACGTTAGGTTAGGGTTACAATTTCATTTGAACTTTTGAACCGGCTGTAGACTCGCAGAATTTTTGAGAGTTTGGATCTAAACTAATTAAGCATGACCTAGATATTTTCGCTACAAGTTTGGCGGGGATATGAAATATTTCGACGGGAAAACCCAGCTGAGCCACGCGAGACGGAGAACGTGATTGAATCGGACCCATCGTGGCTAGGGTACACGGAGAATATGTGCATCCAAAGACGTCGCCGCTAGAGGAGAATTGCCTCGTTTTTCACACAGCTGCAGCCGCGCGCGTGGGACTAGGGATCGGTCGTTCTCGCTCCTTTTATTTATTTATTTATTTATTTATTTATTTATTTTTGATTGACTTGACCGATTGGTCGATTGCGGCGTCACTTGGATTGATCCGAAACTATAAGCGCGCAAAGGTGCACAAAGGTGTGGTTGGCTTTACAGAGGGGAGACGGAGATCCGATTTTTTTACTTTTGTTTTTTCGGTTGAATTTCCCTTAGGCTTTTCGACGACTGAGGTTGAACGAAAGATTTATTATCACATGTCCCTTTTAGAGAGGGGAAGGCTTGGAGCATCTACAGCCGGACCTCTCAAATCAACGCCCACAGACGCGCGCAGTCAGTAACCGGGCCATCTCTGAAACCATGAGACCAGGGCTTTTGCACTCGGGCCGAACCAAACATTTATTATGGCACGCGCCTTCCTTTATGTTTCAAAAAGGATGGATTCGTTTAGCCTTGCGATTCGAGAAGTAATAGAATCCTGCAAAGAGGACGCGGTAAGTTTTAAGTTTGAACATCGAAACTTGTGATTTTGCATACGAACATTACATTGCGATTTTCTCGCTCGCTTGTGTGAAGTTTCATAGATAAAACTTTAAGCGTTTTTTTTTCTTTTCTTTTTGTTTCTTGTCGGTCGTAGGCAGAAAGAAAACGTGGCTAAGTTTGAACGTTGAAACTTGGTGCTTGGTCTGGTCGTGGTGCTTGGTCTGGTCGTGGAGAAGAGAAGGACTCCAGCCCGCGGCGGCCCTCTGCTGCCCCCACCACGGTGGCTCCTCCGCAGCGACCGGAGAGGAGGAAGAACGCTGGTGCGCAGCCGCTGTCGCCGTCGCCGTCGCCGGATTGGGGATTGCCGCGGCGGCGTGGGGGGGATTGGTTCTGGTTGGGTGGGATCCGCGGCGGCGTGGGGAGGGGCTCGGTTGGGTGGGGAGTGGGGACTGTGGACTCTTTCCCTGCCGCTCTCTGTTTTGCTTGACTTGCTCAAAAAATTGGTAGGGTCTGATCTCATTGGTTCGCCGGGTCCTCCCACGGATCGATCAGGTGTCCACTCTATCCAGGTCGTCCACACATATCCAACGTTCGATGTTTTGCATCGTTTTTCACACACTAGCCGCAGCCGGGGCGTGGGATTTTAGGGATCCGTCGTTCTCTCTCCCTTTCTTTTTCAAGAGTATTAATTATGCTTTATTAACTGATGACTTGACTGATTGGTCGATCACTACGTCGCTTGGAGCGGTCCCCTTCCCCACTTGATCTCAGTCGTCCACCCACATCCATCAGACGGTTGCTGACTCTTTTTTAAACTCATAAGCTAATACAAATGTTTCACACCACCGTCTAGTCTTGGGCGGGAGGGCGAGCACTTGCACGGGGACGTTAGGTTAGGGTTTCATGTTCATTTGAACTTTCGAACCGGCTGTAGACACGCAAAAATTTTGAGAGTTTGGATCTAAACTAATTAAGCATGACCTAGGTATTTTCGCTACAAGTTTGGGGGTTATGAAAATCATTTCGACAGGAAAACCCAGCTGAGCCATGCGAGACGGAGAACGGTGATTGCATGGGACCCATCGTGGCTAGGATACACGAAGAATATGTGCATCCAAAGATGTCGCCGCTAGAGGAGAGTTGCCTCGTTTTTCACACAGGCGCAGCCGCGGCGTGGGACTAGGGATCTGTCGTTCTCGCTCCCTTTATTTATTTATTTATTTTTGCTTGACTTGACTGATTGATTGGTCGCTTGCGGCGTCACTTGGACCGATCCGAAACTATAACCGCGCAAAGGTGTGGTTGGCTTTACAGAGGGGAGAGGGAGATAATTTTTTTTTTACTTTTGTTTTTCGGTTGAATTTCCCTTAGGCTTTTCGACGATGGAGGTTGAATGAAAGATTTATTATCACATGTCCCTTTTAGAGAGGGGAAGGCTTAGAGCATCTACAGCCGGACCTCTCAAATAATCCCTCAAACCATGAGACCGGGGCTTTTGCACTCGGGCCGAACCAAACATTTATTATGGCTTTTGCATTCACCGTCTAGCCTCGTCCAAAATGACTATAAGGCACGTTTTGCATGCCTTTAAAGTGTACCCCCCTCAGAGGAGTGACCAGACCATCTCTCAAACTATGAGACCAGGGCTTTTGCACTCGGGCCGAACCAAACATTTATTATGGCACATGCCTCCCTTTATGTTTCAAAAAAGGATGGATTCGTTTAGCCTCGCGATTCGAGAAGTAATAGAATCCTGCAAAGAGGACGCGGTAAGTTTTAAGTTTGAACGTCGAAACTAATGATTTTGCATACGAACATTACATTGCGATTTTCTCGCTCGCTTGCGTGAAGTTTCATAGATAAAACTTTAAGCGTTTTTTTCTTTTCTTTTTGTTTTTTGTCAGTCGTAGGCAGAAAGAAAACGTGGCGAAGTTTGAACATTGAAACTTAACATGTATTTCTTGGAAAGTCATCATGGTCACGAGAAACACGAATATGAAAACAGTACTTTCTCTGTCCCATAATGTAAGACGTTTTCTGACACTAGTTTGGGACGGAGGGAGTAGTTAATTAGGACTTTCCGTTGACAAGATACATAAACTAGTTTGAAAATCGAATTTGCTCCAAGGCATAAACACGGCAGCGTGCCGGATGTCGTCGGCGGTTCCATTCTGCAGCTTCGGAAAATGTTGGGCTGCATCCTGCATGCATGCATGCGTGCGTGGAGAAGGGAGCGATGGAGAAAGAAAGAAAGGACGCGCCGCGGCAGTCGTGGGAGAAACAAGAGTCGCGTTTCTTCTCACCATCGATCAATGCACGCGCGATCGTACGAGGTGTACCTTGGCTTGGACTGGGAGGGAGGAGGAGCACGTCCACCACGACCTGACCTCCTCGCTTCGGTCGTCCATCGGGAGCACGTCAAGGACCCCATCTCGCTCCGGCGCCGCTATCCCTGCTCCTGACGCTACAATGGTTTGAGCATGCATGTCGCCATGACCACCTCCCCGGTGCAGCTCAGCAGGCATGCATGGGCTGTGGGCACGCGTGACGCCTCCCTGTACGCCTCATCGGCGATTCGGTTGCTGGTTTCCTCGTAGCCGTCGGGGACGTGGACGTAGCCCTTCTCCTCCACCTCCTTCTTGATCTTCTGCTGGTGCGCGGCCGTCCAATCAATCGCCTCGTTGTACTGGACGGCATCCTCGTCCCCTTCCGGGTCGAGGTAGGCAGGCTTCTCCCACGACAGGAAGTACTCCACCCTCCCTACGGGCATCATGTTCTTCAACGGAGGACGAGGACGCGCTGTCGGCGCGGTCGCTGCCGCCAACGTCTCCTCCGCTGCCGCATCGGTGTGCCGACCTTCCTCCTCGCCGGGACCTGCCATCGCGATCGCTCGATCAAAGCAGTTTTGGGTTGCTTTTCGATCTTCCGGATCGAGTCGATTCAGCCGCCGCCTCCATCGTTTATATATAAGTCCGCCGCCACCCACCGATCGATCGATGGACTCTTGTATCGTTTTGGTCAAGGCCTCCAAAACTTTATTTTAGGTCAAAGGCTTCAATTGAGCTCGGCACCTCAAAGCTGCGAGAACGCAACATGAGTTCCATCACTAGGCCCAGCCCGGCCCACGTGCGTTATATACAATGTGATACACTATGTCTTTCCAAATTCTAAAGTTTTTTTTTTTGAGAAACCCAAAGACTATAGCTATGTATAGCTTATAGCGAGACGACAGCTTCTCTCGCGGCCAGCCCATTGGCGTAGGTTTGCTCGCGTCGACCTCTACAACCTCAGGATTTATTTCAGACTTTACTCTTGCCTTTGGTGATGCACGTGTGCTCCACCTTCTATCTTCTTCTTAGTTCACCGACATATTCATCAAGGGACTGTGACTGTCATGGACCGTCTTCCTCGACTTAGTCCTTATATTGTACTCCCCCCGTTTCTAAATATTTGTCTTTTTAGAGATTTCAAATGGACTACCACATACCGATGTATATAGACATATTCTAGAGTGTAGATTCAGTCGTTTTGCTTCGTATATAGTCACTTGTTGAAATCTCTAGAAAGACAAATATTTAGGAATGGAGGGAGTACATAGTATATTTACGCCTCAAGGGATAATTAATGAATGAATCATGGAGATGTAATTATACACGAGTTTTGTGTGGTTGCTTTCCCAACTTTGGAAGAGCCGCCCCTGCTCAGCTTCGCTGTGTCGCAGCTGCAATTTGTGTGCCACTGTAATATTATTACTTATGTGGTGGAATTTTTATCTATCTTCTCCTGGGTTGCAATTTGTCAGTCGATAAATACGCGATGAACTGATGATATTCTTGGGTGTGAAAATTTTGTTTTGTGCTGAAGGAAATTTTGGTCCAGACTTTCTTGAATGCATTTTGGTGCAAAACACAAAAGAAGCCAGTTCTACGGTATGATCGATCAAATGAGCAAGCTAGTTAGCAATCTCCTGGATCGTCTGATATCATGGACCTTCGTCCATAACTTTTTTTTTGAAACATCTATAGTTTTATTAACCATTACAGACATAATGTTTTACATTTAAAATCCAAAAAATAATATACAAATTAAGTAACTTCTATTGCTAAGGATTACAATAATATCTTTGCTTTGTGGTATCAATTTCCGCAAGACGAAAAACTCAAGAATTGAGTAAAGAGACTGCAATTAGACCAGGGCAGCGATAATGCCCGACTCATTCATCTGCACAAACTTGATTACCAGTAAGGTTCATTAACGTTCCACGAGTTCTCCATCGGAAGAGACAGGAAGCCTGAGCGTAAATTTCAACGCCACATAGAACCAAACCACAAAAAATAATCTGACACGGTAACGTATCAAAAATAGTCTGTTACTAGCGAGTAGTGCGCGGCGGCACGCCGCGCTTCACTGATTCACTTAGGAATTTTTTTTCTTGATACACTAAAAAAAATTGTTGTATGTTTTATGTGGGTATGTCTTTGTCTTTGTCTTTCTAACAATGTACGTGTACGGTTAATTATTCATAAAGTTCATACAAAATTCAAGCAGGGATAAAGAGACACATCTACCTGGTATCAACAAAGTGATACCAGAATACTGCGGTGAAGCCTATTTACAAAACAAAAATTAAGACGAATCCAGCAGTGTGAAGAGAATATGAATAAGCCGACTTTGTTGGTAGATGTAACTGTACTCCCAGTTATTGGTACATGCATCATCTTGTTACCCAGACGTTGCACTATTTTGAGAATAGGTAATGTAAATAGAAATAAGAATGTATAAGAGAAGAGGTACAGTGGCATTGCTTTGCTGGGCTGAAACCTGAAAGTAGTATATTTAGTGGCCCTCTAAACAAGTGCTAGTTGCTCCAGGGAGCTCCATTGGTATATCTACAACTTTTTATGTTCGGCACCAATCAACATACTCATTTACTTTTGCCTTGTCAGATTCTTTTGGGGTTTATACATTTGACTGTGTTTCATATATTGTTTTGCCATCTAGAAAACGAAGGCATCATTCATCACTCCATTGTCGTGTGTGCTCCTCTAGACCCCGTGTTCATGCTGCTCATTCACAATATTCAGACAAGAAAAAAAGATAGTAAAACAATATACATCAAAAGATATTTTCCAAGACAGATTAGATGTCAACAAAAAACAAAAAGGAAATAAAGTATCACCCTTCCTATATTGGGCAGCCATAACCATAGCACATTCAAAAAGTATTATTTTTATTATTATTTTCTTCAGCTAGCATATCTAAGTGAATATAAGAGTTTCCTTAGAAGTTATATATTCAGTACCAAAACCAATGCCAAACTACATGTTCCTGGCACATAGAGTTAACTACAACCTCTGAAGTCAAATCCAGGATAAAGCTCAGTTAGTCATTAATCCATCCCTGGTAGGCTAGGATATGTGCGGATTGTCTGTGTCTCCTTTCAACCTTGTTAAAACAAATAAACTCTTAAGAGTAGGAAGCCAAGATCAACTGTGTCATTACAACTAAACTGTCGAAGCTTGGGACCTGAATACTAATATTAACATAGAGTTAACCCTGACTTCTTCCATCAGTTATGGACTTGAACGGGAATATTAATATAAAGTGAATGTTCACCTCTTCCATCTAATTCCAGAAAAGTGACATCAGCTATTGTATTACCGAAAAAGGGTTTCCCCCGCTTTGTAACATCAACTGTAAGAATCAGCTGTATTAAAAAATGAAAACCACGATCGCGTATCTGAGTTGTATATATAAATGATAATATCAAAATAAATACTTGGGCGAGTACTCCAACCTTTATCCATCTTATTCAACAAGGTAACACCAACTAAAACCCAGCAAATTCTTACAGTTGCCTGACTCTGAGTGCAAACACTAATATACTTTAAGTGCTTGGTTCTTCCATAAGATACCATCTTATGCAATCAGCTGCACTTAATAATTTTAAATCAAAGTAACATCAAAATTTATTACGGCTTGGTGCACTTTTACATGCTTCCCTCAAAACTAAATGTGAAAGCTCACTGGGATCTGAATATTTTGGCTCACACATTGTCTACCAAAACTGACGGTAGAATGACATGGAAGCATAAGAAGCAGCCCTTCTCTTTTTTGCTGAAAAACTCCCTCTAAGAAGTTGACTCTCTGAAAAATGTTCATGCTGCTCTTCTATACAATTTTAGAAAGAAAACCGTTCTTGAATCAGAAAATCGTTTATCAATTATAAAGTAGACCAAGGCAGCAATTATATTAAGCTGGCAAATAAAGGACAACAACTACACTATCAAAAAGATCTATAAACTCTGTACGTGTGTGTGTGCGCGCTAAAGAAATTTAAAACTGCACACTGAACCTGCTATATGATCCATCAACACCGTAATTATCTTGTGCAAGACACACACTACCTACCTGAATAGAACAAAACAAAATAAGGCAAGTCCTTCAGAGTACATCAATATTACCAACTGAATGACATGCACTACTACTTCCATGTACCATCTGTCATTCTGACAATAGAACAAACAAATGAGATTGCTACTTTTGCCTATACAAATTATGAGCAGCAAGGGATTAAACGTTTTTGTAAAACCTGTACAGACTTGACAATTAGGAAATACACTGACAATATATATAGACAACAACTATGAAATCATTAAACATCTAAAGCATCAGAGTGGAAACAGAAAAGAGTAATTAGTACGAAGCTTTCTTTTTGGTGAAATAAAATCTCAGTTCTCAATCTTTGACCCCAAACTGCTCAGCACTTGACCATGTTCACCTCAATTACCAAGACTTTAAATTGTAATTTTAAAGATTACATTTACATAGATCATATAAAACAATGAAAGCCCACTTTGTGACAATCTAGAACAATGAGATATCCGTTTTTTATGGATCAGAAGGCAAATCAAAACAAATACTCATTCCATTATAATGATGGGATATTTACCATATAGCACAGGCTTACCCAAATTCAGATCGAGGATGTGATATGCAAGTACCTAAAAAACCGGCGCAGCATTTGGGTAACAGCCTCATGAAAGACAAAATTCCAATCCTTGCCATAATTCAAATTGTTTCCTGTAACAATAAGGGACTAAAATTGAGAAGAACTAAGCTTGCTTGTCCGAGAGTTGACAAACTACAGTTGCAACTCATGTTGTGCTAAAACAAAGTGAATCCACAGAACCACCTTAAACTTCTTCTAGACAATTTTCACTTTAGAGACTCAAATAAAGACTCTTTCCTCGTTTAGACACCCATGCTTGTACAAAATAGGTAAGCCATCACAAAAATTCATGGTTCAGTCAAAAAACTGTACAATTTATCTAATTTACATGATATTTTGCTTGGATTCAAGTGAAAACAAGTATGTAGGTCTATCTGATGAATATCCATCTGTTAATGGTAATGGATACTACAACTTTCTAGGCCAAACAAGATTCTGTGAGTACTTATTAAGTGAATTATATAAGTAAAATTAGATTTTCCGAAAACAATCCAATAAAAATAACGTTCTTTGAAAAACTGGCACTAATTTTATTTATCCAAAAAACCACTTTTTCGAGTATATAGCCATTGAATGGAGGGTGACCAAATAAGAATTTTTTTTCTAGTACTGGTATGCAGCTAGTGTCGGTACCAAGCTTCAATTATGAGAAGTAGCAAGAAAATTACAGTCGGACCAATTCTGGTTTTGAAAAAAAAAATACTACACATATTTAGTGGCCATTCTATAGTAAACCATGATATTAAGATGTGTCAAACGCCACCACACACTGCCTACAAATACAGTCTAGTGACTAATTTTTAGGGAGAAGACCATAGTCCAGTGGCAAGTCATAAGAACAAAGCCTGAATCTCCTACCCTTACTTGGAAGCTTGGGGATGCCGAGCTTATGGCAGAGCACGTAGTAGAAGGGGTTACAGTGCCTGCAGAGGAAGTCGTATGACTCGCCGCTGAGCTTGTGGAGAATCTGGCATGCCCTCGTAGTAGATGTACATGGTGCTCTTGCTCGCAGGGTGGCTGAACTTAACCTGAATTCTTGGACATATCATTCTCGCAGAACCAAAAAGACCACTCCTGGCAATAACACTGCACATAACACATCAAACAAAAAGAATTAGGCATCTGTAGGAAGAGATCTAAGCAAGAAGGCAGGCAGCCAATGGAAGGACAGGGTCCCGGCGACCCTATGGGAGATGGTAAATGCAAACCTAGAGCAGTCGAGTAATAGAAGGAAGTACAGAATTTCAACAAAAAGTGAGCAGTTCGTCGTCGTGTCTTCGTGGAGAAGAACCAGAACGTTTATAGGTGGGAAGACCGGACTCTCCCGTCGGTGCAGGGGTCACAGAACCGAACGACAAACAACGACATGCGGAGAGTAGTGGAGTGCATAAAGGAAGCCAAATCTGGGAGGATTCCGTACCGCCAGGCCAGATCACGCAGAAGAGCAGGAAGGAAACAGGGCCTCACCCACGAAATCCACCTCGCCTGGGTCTGGCCGCTAGTCGGAGGGCTTCGCCGGTGAGCAGCCTGAAACCTCCCTGATGCATCTCCCTCCTTGTCTCACTGGTCGTGGCGTGGCCGTTGTGCATCGGGGGCGGCGATGGAGCAAGACGATGCCAGTACGCCCATTACGCCCCATCATCTAGGACGTTATTGGCGGACATGGGGAGGATGTGGGCAGGGGGAGACCGGGATCGATGGATATGGGTCGACAATAGCTTTATATACGGATGTAGGGCGGTTTCTTGGTGTGCTTGTTTTGCCTCTCGATACTTCTCCAGAAGTCTACAGCGATGACTAACCAAAGCGAACGTCGGAACACTTACACGTGTTCGCACGTGTCACCAAAACCAGATCGCTTGCTGGTTCTACGGCCTTCCAAAACGCATGCAAATATGTAGGCAGTTCCATAGGACACGTGATTAAACTGTTAGGTAAAAAAATCCGAACGGCCATCCTGCATCGCTGGGACTCTTCTTTCGACAGTTACACGCGTCGTTTTACCAAGAGGCTGTATAAAAATTCCAAAAAAACCAAAAAAATCAAACCTTTACAGGCCTAGTCTTCTTAGTATTCAAGCTGGTTCGTATGTACTATGTACGGATCCATGCTAGCCACAGCTAAGAAAACCAACTGACACACGAGTGCCCTGTCCGTGCCTCTCTGGGTTTGGCTAGCGACCAAAACCTAGCCGCCGCCGCCAAGAGAGCCATCTTTCCGGCGCCGTTTTCCGGCGGCTCTCCTCCGCCGGCGACCTCTTGGTCGTCGGTCGTGAGGGGGGTCGCCGGATCCCGTGCGTGCGGATCGTTTTTGCTTTAGGTTTAGAGCCCTAATAGCCTAGGCTTTTAGATCGTCCGACGTCTTGGCTTCGACGGCGGCGACGGCGATGCTGAATAAAGAAGCTCCAGGTTCTTCTCGGGCGAGGCGATCGTCTCTTTGCTCGGTGCTGGATTTGGGAACCAGTCTGTTCAAGCGGGGATATCGTGGCGGCGACGGCATCCTTGTGGTGGACTTGTGTCCTCGGGCTCCGCCGTTGCAACGACGTCTGCTCCAGCGTCGGCGTGGAGCCTGGGAGGTAGTTCGGGAGCAGATGCAGATTGTGATCTGCATAGACGACATCTGGAAGACAGAACGTGTGCTGGGTTCGTGGTTGATGGATGGCAGGTATGGGTTCCTACTTCGGTGTCTTAGTCGTTGTGGGGTCTCGGATCTGGAGTTCAATAGCGTGTCCGGGGTGTTGCCCCGGTCTGATTCGTTCAACGGCAATGGCTTCATCTTTGGTGAGCCACCTTGAAGGTCCGCAAAGCTGCATATCAGCAATGGAGCCGCGTCGAGCTCAGGTGAGGAGGTGATCCGTCAATTTTTTCTTTGGTGGCTGCTGTGGTGGTGCCAGAGGCAAGTGACGGACGTTGGTGTCAAGCTTAGCAATGTTCTGCTATCTTTTCAGTTTTGTCATGTCGGTCTTTACGTGACTTGTAATTTGATCTTTATGATATGAATGAGACACGTATTACCATGCAAAAAAAAAAAAACTGACACGCTACAAGCTTGGTGTGATTCAGGTAAGTTGTAATTATCGACCGATCATCCGGTTGCTTGTGTCGTGGGCATGCGCAAATTATAGAGCACATATATGAACACAAACAAATATATAGGTTCGTACTAAATTACAGTGTTTCACAGTTCACACAGATTTTTTTTCTTCCAAGGGTAGCAGTTCATACAGATAGATGGTAAATTTTGATAGATAGACGGTAAGAAAAAGCAAAGCCATTGATGTTCAGATAACTAATTAATCAGCCAGACAGAGCTCAGGCGGCGGCTCGGTGCCAAACACCTTGAGGTATGCCTTCCTGTAAGCCTTAACGTCAGCTTCCTTGGTGTATTCCTTGTAGTCGTCGGGGAGCTCGGCGTAGCCCTTCTCCTCCACCTCCTCCTTGATCTCCTGCTGGTACTCGAAGAGTTCATCCCTCAACTTGTTGAAGAAGCCGGAGGACTTGAACATTGTGAAGCGGGGAGGCTTCTCCCAGGACAGGATGTCGTTCACCATCTCTACAGGCATCCTCTTTTTCTCCTCCTCCTCCGAACCGGCGGCCTTCCTGAACCCCTTTTTCCGATCAAGACGCCCGATCTTGATCACTGCCTCCTCCTGCTCCTGCGAACCGGCCTTGGGCAGCCGCTTCTCTTTACCACGGCGCGACGATCCCTTCTCTCCACCACGACGCGACGGCATGGGCACCTCCACCTCCTGCGAGCCGGCACTGGAAGAAGACCCCTTCTTGTTCTTCGCCGGTGGAAGGGGAGTAGTAGACTCCTCCGTTTGGCGCGCCGGCACGGGCATCGCCGCCGCTGCCGCCTCGTCTTCCTCCGGCACACCGGCCAGCCGATCTTTCTCGCCGGCAGTTGTCATCGCTCGATATAAGCAGGTTTTAGGTTGGGTGTTTTTCGTTCAGGAGTCTCCATCTTATAGACGGTGTCGGCCAGGCGATCGTGGAGTCTCTTTTTTTTTTGCATGGTCAGAAAAAGTGGAGTCTGTCCCGTCGTCTCAGCCCAGGAATCCAATTGGTCTCCTCAGGGCCGCACGGTTCGGTTATGATGAGCGCCATGACGTGGCCCAGCCCAACGCGGCTCGCATACGTGATACACCCTGTCTCTCCTCACCGACGCAAAAGAAAGAAAGAAAAACTAGCATACGTGATTGGCTAATATTGATGCAACTACTGTTCATTGAGTGTTTGATCAGCCGATGATAAGTGATGTCGTCACCACCTCAGGAACGGTCGAAGCGGCGGACAATCAAGACCTACCAAAAGCTCCAAGACGGGAGGAAACTAAAACTCCCACTCAAACATATTTAAGTGCAGATCATGCCCATTCAAACATCGCATACTTTCACTTAATACACAAGTAAGGTGGTCGTGCACGTGCGTCACAATGGATTACCCATTGGTGTGATGTCAATTACACGTTAAACTCACGTGTATAGAAGACATAATCTTAGACTACTTAAAAAATATTAAAAATAAATTTGTTTTTCCGATGAATCAAGGAGCGAATCAATTTTCCTCTGTGTCGCGACATAGCCACCGCAAACAAGGAATGGCACCCCGAACTGCACATCTCCAGGGCCCCTCACGTCCACCACTGCTTCGACGGCGGTGAGAGGAAGGGGAGCCCGGGACTTTGTTTCCGCCCGTGTTCACTAGTCTAGTGTCATAGTTAGGTCTTTCTTTGTCCAGTGTTTCGTCTCCAGAGGTGATGGTGGTGTTGTATAAGTTTCCTCTAGATCTCTAACCGAAGTAGTGAGTCTCGGGTCCTTCGTATCTAGGCAACCGCTTCCTGTGCCTTCTGTGTTGTTTTCGAGGTAATGATCTTTTCCTTCCTACTCTTTGCGGTGGTGGTGTTGTAGGCAGCCAGTGGCTTCGACAGCAGAAGGCCGACCCTTGGGATCGGGGTGATGTTCTCCTGATCGTATTATGGGCAGCGACGAGGTTGTGGCCTCCTTTTCTTCCCTTCGGTGTCTCCTTATGCGACAGGACGCTCTCTGGTGGTTTGTGCTCTCTCTCCATATCATGGCGACATTTCTTCCGTGTGATTTCACTAGACGAGAACCTGTAGCACATACAGCAGCTAGACTAGCAACTAACTGAAATCCACGATTTTAGTTCTACCGATTTGGGCTGACCAACTCTGCTATCCTGAAGACGAACGACAGATAGCTGAAGATGAACTGAAACCAGAGACAATTACACCAAGCAGAAATATAAAAGGGAGCGAGCCAGTAGCATCAGCGGATGCTCTTCCGTTCGACAGAGAACGCCAAGAAATTTACTAGAAATACAGCTACCCCAAATCGAAACCAGAACAGAGGAAGACAGTATGAATTCGCACAAAATAAAACACCAAAGATAAAATCTTGCGCCATCCTCAGGAACCCATGAATAAATTGAATAACAACCGGATTTAAGGCTAGGGACGGATGCATATGATTTTAGACATGATTTTCCATCACGGAAACCCAGCCACATCTTAACTCTTCAAACCTTATGCCAACGTCCATGGTCACATCTTAACTCTTCAGACCTTATGCCAACCATCCTCGTTGTCGACTACCGCCACTCTCACTAGAACCTGCACACATGGAAACAAGCAACTATCGCGAGCACAAACTTCCCGAGCTTGACCCAAGTCAATCCAAATTAACAGTTTTAATACTACCAACATCATCCAGATAAGTCACATAAAATAGATCACATCATTGATCCAACAAACTGTGATTTTCAAGCTTCACTAAAATAACTCTCAAAGCGAGCAAAAGCATTGGCAATATAATCATCATAAAATTAAGAGTATCACAACATGGACTCACATATATCTATACATAATCAATAATAAAGGGAGAAAGATTTCTTAGTTCTCCTTCCGTCACCCATTTATATCCGTTAATTTTGTGTTAACCATAAAGATTGACGGTTGAGATTTAAAAGGAGGAAGGATTCTCTATACCTAAAAAAGTTAAGGTTCCCTATTCCGTTTGGTTTCGTGAAGCCCTTCCCATGATCGATATCGGTACCTCACATACTGCTAGTTTTCCTTTGTTAGTCTTTATACTTTCGGACTCAGTTTGACTCGGTTTATATGTATCCACGCACGCCTAATATGTTGGGGAACGTTGCAGAAAATTAAAATTTTTCCTACGGCTTCACCAAGATCCATCTATGAGTTCGTCTAAGCAACGAGTCATGGGAGAGAGTTTGCATCTACATACCACTTGTAGATCGCGTGCGGAAGCTTGCAAGGTGATGATGTAGTCGTACTCGAACGTGATTCAGATCACCGATGCCAAGTGCTGAACGGACAGCACCTCCGCGTTCAACACACGTACGGCACGGGTGACGTCCCCTCCGTCTTGATCCAGCAAGGAGGAAGGGGAGGTTGAGGAAGACAGCTCCACCGGCAGCACGACGGCGTGGTGATGGTGGAGAAGCAGTACTCCGACAGGGCTTCGCCGAGCACACAACGGAGGAGGAGAGGTGTTGGGGAGGGAGAAGGAGGCAACCAAAGGCCAAGGACTCAAGGTTATGAGGTCCCTCCTCTCCCCCACTATATATAGGAGGGCCAAAGGGGGGTGGCCGGCCCTAGGAGATCCAATCTCCTAGGGGGGCGGCGGCCAAGGGGGGTTTCCCTCCCCCCCAAGGCACCTAGGAGGTGCCTTCCCCTCCTAGGACTCTTGCCCCTTTGAACCCTAGGCGCATGGGCCTTTGTGGGGCTGGTGCCCTTGGCCCATGCAGGCCAAGGCGCACCCCCTACAGCCCATGTGGCCCCCCGGGGCAGGTGGCCCCACCCGGTGGGCCCCCGGGACCCCTCTGGTGGTCCCGGTACAATACCGATAACCCCGAAACTTGTCCCGATGCCCGAAATAGGACTTCCCATATATAAATCTTTACCTCCGGACCATTCCGGAACTCCTCGTGACGTCCGGGATCTCATCCGGGACTCCGAACAACATTCGGTAGTCACATACTTGACTTCCTACTAACCCTAGCGTCACCGAACCTTAAGTGTGTAGACCCTACGGGTTCGGGAGACACGCAGACATGACCGAGACGACTCTCGGGCAATAACCAACAGCGGGGTCTGGATATCCATGTTGGCTCCCACATGCTCCTCGATGATTTCATCGGTTGAACCACGATGTCGAGGATTCGATCAAACCCTGTATACAATTCCCTTTGTCAATCGGTACGTTACTTGCCCGAGACTCGATCGTCGGTATCCCAATACCTTGTTCAGTCTCGTTACCCGGCAAGTCACTTTACTCGTATCGTAATGCATGATCCCGTGGCCAACACCTTGGTCACATTGAGCTCATTATGATGATGCATTACCGAGTGGGCCCAGAGATACCTCTCCGTTATACGGAGTGACAAATCCCAGTCTCGATCCGCGTCAACCCAACAGATACTTTCGGAGATACCTGTAATGCACCTTTATAGTCACCCAGTTACGTTGTGACGTTTGATACACCCAAGGCACTCCTACGGTAACCGGGAGTTACACGATCTCATGGTCGAAGGAATAGATACTTGACATTGGCAAAGCTTCTAGCAAACGAACTATACGATCTTTTATGCTATGCTTATGATTGGGTCTTGTCCATCACATCATTCTCCTAATGATGTGATCCCGTTATCAACGACATCCTATGTCCATAGTCAGGAAACCATGACTATCTATTGATCATAACGAGCTAGTCAACTAGAGGCTCACTAGGGACTCATTGGGTCTAAGTGTTCACACGTGTATTACGATTTCCGGATAATATAGTTATAGCATGAACATAAGACAATTATCATGAACATTGAAATATAATAATCCTTTTATTATTGCCTCTAGGGCATATTTCCAACAGTCTCCCACTTGCACTAGAGTCACCAATCTAGTTACATTGTGATGAATCGAACACCCATAGAGTTCTGGTGTTGATCATGTTTTGCACGCGAGAGAGGTTTAGTCAACGGATCTGCGACATTCAGATCCGTGTGCACTTTGCAAATCTCTATGTCTCCATCTTGAACATTTTCACGGATGGAGTTGAAACGACGCTTGATGTGCCTGGTCTTCTTGTGAAACCTGGGCTCCTTGGCAAGGGCAATAGCTCCAGTGTTGTCACAGAAGAGTTTGATCGGCCCCGACGCATTGGGTATGACTCCTAGGTCGGTGATGAACTCCTTCATCCAAATCGCTTCATGCGCTGCCTCCGAGGCTGCCATGTACTCCGCTTCACACGTAGATCCCGCCACGACGCTCTGCTTGCAGCTGCACCAGCTTACTGCTCCACCATTCAACATATACACGTATCCGGTTTGTGACTTAGAGTCATCCAGATCTGAGTCGAAGCTAGCGTCGACGTAACCCTTTACGACGAGCTCTTCATCTCCTCCATAAACGAGAAACATGTCCTTTGTCCTTTTCAGGTACTTCAGGATATTCTTGACCGCTGTCCAGTGTTCCTTGCCGGGGTTACTTTGGTATCTTGCAACCAAACTTACGGCAAGGTTTACATCGGGTCTGGTACACAGCATGGCATACATAATAGATCCTATGGCTGAAGCATAGGGGATGACACTCATCTCTTCTTTATCTTTTGCCGTGGTCGGTGACTGAGCCGAGCTCAATCTCACACCTTGTAACATAGGCAAGAACCCCTTCTTGGACTGATCCATTTTGAACCTCTTCAAAATCTTATCAAGGTATGTGCTTTGTGAAAGACCTATGAGGCGTCTCGATCTATCTCTATAGATCTTGATGCCTAATATATAAGCAGCTTCTCCAAGGTCCTTCATTGAAAAACACTTGTTCAAGTAGGCCTTAATGCTGTCCAGGAGTTTCGTATCATTTCCCATCAAGAGTATGTCATCCACATATAATAGGAGAAATGCTACAGAGCTCCCACTCACTTTCTTGTAAACGCAGGCTTCTCCATAAGTCTGCGTAAACCCAAACGCTTTGATCATCTCATCAAAGCGAATGTTCCAACTCCGAGATGCTTGCACCAGTCCATAATCATAGTATGCGGCAATTGCTCGGACGGACTTAAGCTTCGCCACGGGAGAGAATGTCTCGTCGTAGTCAATCCCTTGAACTTGTCGATAACCCTTAGCGACAAGTCGAGCTTTATAGATGGTAACATTACCATCCGCGTCCGTCTTCTTCTTAAAAATCCATTTATTTTCTATCGCTCGACGATCATCGGGCAAGTCTGTCAAAGTCCATACTTTGTTTTCATACATGGATTCTATCTCGGATTTCATGGCCTCAAGCCATTTGTTGGAATCTGGGCCCGCCATTGCTTCTTCATAGTTCGAAGGTTCATTGTTGTCTAGCAACATGATTTCCATGACAGGGTTGCCGTACCACTCTGGTGCGGAACGTGTCCTTGTGGACCTTCGAAGTTCAGTAGCAACTAGATCTGAAGTACCTTGATCATCATCAACATTTTCCTCTTCAGTTGGTGTGGGCATTACAGGAATGGTTTCCTGCGCTGCACCACTTTCCCGTTCGAGAGGCAGTACTTCATCGAGTTCTACTTTCCTCCCACTTACTTCTTTCGAGAGAAACTCTTTCTCCAGAAAGCATCCGTTCTTGGCAACAAAGATCTTGCCTTCGGATCTTAAGTAGAAGGTATACCCGACAGTTTCCTTAGGGTATCCTACGAATACGCATTTTTCCGACTTGGGTTCGAGCTTTTCAGGTTGAAGTTTCTTGACATAAGCATCGCATCCCCAAACTTTTAGAAACGACAGCTTAGGTTTCTTCCCAAACCATAATTCATACGGTGTCGTCTCAACGGATTTAGACGGTGCCCTATTTAAAGTGAATGTAGCTGTCTCTAGAGCGTATCCCCAAAATGATAGCGGTAAATCGGTAAGAGACATCATAGACCGCACCATATCCAATAGAGTGCGATTACGACGTTCGGACACACCGTTTCGCTGAGGTGTTCCAGGCGGCGTGAGTTGTGAAACGATTCCACATTTTCTTAAGTGTGTACCAAATTCGTGACTTAAGTATTCGCCCCCACGATCTGATCGTAGGAACTTTATCTTACGGTCACATTGATTCTCTACCTCACTCTGAAATTCCTTGAACTTTTCAAAGGTCTCAGACTTGTGTTTCATTAAGTAGACATACCCATATCTACTCAAGTCGTCAGTGAGAGTGAGAACATAACGATATCCTCCGCGAGCCTCAACGCTCATTGGACCGCACACATCGGTATGTATGATTTCCAACAAGTTGGTTGCTCGCTCCATTGTTCCGGAGAACGGAGTCTTGGTCATTTTGCCTAAGAGGCAAGGTTCGCATGTGTCAAATGATTCATAATCAAGAGACTCTAAAAGTCCATCAGCATGGAGCTTCTTCATGCGCTTGACACCAATGTGACCAAGGCGGCAGTGCCACAAGTATGTGGGACTATCGTTATCAACTTTACATCTTTTGGCATTCACACTATGAACATGTGTAATATTACGCTCGAGATTCATCAAGAATAAACCATTGACCATCGGAGCATGACCATAAAACATATCTCTCATATAAATCGAACAACCATTATTCTCAGACTTAAATGAGTAGCCATCTCGTATTAAACGAGATCCAGATACAATGTTCATGCTCAAACTTGGCACTAAATAACAATTATTGAGGTTTAAAACTAATCCCGTAGGTAAATGTAGAGGCAGCGTGCCGACGGCGATCACATCGACCCTGGAACCATTCCCGACGCGCATCGTCACCTCGTCCTTCGCCAGTCTCCGTTTATTCCGCAGCTCCTGCTGTGAGTTACATATGTGAGCAACGGCACCGGTATCAAATACCCAGGAGTTACTTCGAGTACTGGTAAGGTACACATCAATTACATGTATATCAAATATACCTTTGGTGTTGCCGGCCTTCTTATCCGCTAAGTATTTGGGGCAGTTCCGCTTCCAGTGCCCCTTCCCCTTGCAATAAAAGCACTCAGTCTCAGGCTTGGGTCCATTCTTTGACTTCTTCCCGGCAACAGGCTTACCGGGCGCGGCAACATCTTTGCCGTCCTTCTTGAAGTTCTTCTTACCCTTGCCCTTCTTGAACTTAGTGGTCTTATTGACCATCAACACTTGATGTTCTTTCTTGATTTCAGCCTCTGCTGACTTCAGCATCGAGAACACTTCAGGAATGGTCTTTACCATCCCCTGCATGTTGTAGTTCATCACAAAGCTCTTGTAGCTTGGTGGGAGCGACTGGAGGATTCTGTCAATGACCGCCTCATCTGGGAGGTTAATGTTTAACTGGGTCATACGTGCGTGCAACCCAGACATCTTCAGGATGTGTTCACTGACAGAACTGTTCTCCTCCATCTTACAACTGTAGAACTTGTCGGAGACATCATATCTCTCGACCCGGGCATGAGCTTGGAAAACTAGTTTCAGCTCTTCGAACATCTCATATGCTCCGTGATGCTCAAAACGCTTTTGGAGCCCCGGTTCTAAGCTGTAAAGCATGCCGCACTGAACGAGGGAGTAATCATCAGCACGAGTTTGCCAAGCGTTCATAACGTCTTGGTTCTCTGGGACGGGAGCGGCACCTAGCGGTCCTTCTAGGACATATTGCTTCCTGGCAGCTATGAGGATGATCCTCAGGTTTCGGACCCAGTCCGTATAGTTGCTGCCATCATCTTTCAGCTTGGTTTTCTCTAGGAACGCGTTGAAGTTCATGTTGACATTAGCGTTGGCCATTGATCTACAATACATATTTGCAAAGGTTTTAGACTAAGTTCATGATAATAAAGTTCTTAATCAAAATTATGAACTCCCACTTAGATTAGACATCCCTCTAGTCATCTAAGTGTTACACGATCCGAGTCGACTAGCCCGTGTCCGATCATCACGTGAGACGGACTAGTCATCGTCGGTGAACATCTTTATGTTGATCGTATCTTCCATACGACTCGTGTTCGACCTTTCGGTCTCCGTGTTCCGAGGCCATGTCTGCACATGCTAGGCTCGTCAAGTTAACCCTAAGTGTTTTCGCTGTGTAAAACTGTCTTACACCCGTTGTATGTGAACGTAAGGATCCATCACACCCGATCATCACGTGGTGCTTAGAAACGACGAACTGTAGCAACGGTGCACAGTTAGGGGAGAACACTTCTTGAAATTTTGTAAGGGATCATCTTATTTACTACCGTCGTCCTAAGTAAACAAGATGCATAAACATAATAAACATCACATGCAATTATATGGTTGTGACATGATATGGCCAATATCATCAAGCTCCATTGATCTCCATCTTCGGGGCTCCATGATCATCTTGTCACCGGCTTGACACCATGATCTCCATCATCATGATCTCCATCATCGTGTCTTCATGAAGTTGTCACGCCAACGACTACTTCTACTTCTATGACTAACGCGTTTAGTAATGAAGTAAAGTAGTTTACATGGCGTTCTTCAATGACACGCAGGTCATACAAAAAAATAAAGACAACTCCTATGGCTCCTGCCGGTTGTCATACTCATCGACATGCAAGTCGTGAATCCTATTACAAGAACATGATCTCATACATCACAATTCAACATTCATCACAACTTCTGGCCATATCACATCACATGATCAATCGCTGCAAAAACAAGTTAGACGTTCTCTAGTTGTTGTTGCATCTTTTACGTGGCTGCGATTGGGTTCTAGCAAGAACGTTTTCTTACCTACGAATCACCACAACGTGATTTTGTCAACTTCTATTTACCCTTCATAAGGGCCCTGTTCATCGATTCCGCTCCAACTAAAGTGGGAGAGACAGACACCCGCCAGCCACCTTATGCAACTAGTGCATGTCAGTCGGTGGAACCGGTCTCACGTAAGCGTACGTGTAAGGTTGGTCCGGGCCGCTTCATCCCACAATACCGTTGAGCAAGAAAAGACTAGTAGAGGCAAGTAAGATGACAAGATCAACGCCCACAACAAATTGTGTTCTACTCGTGCATTAGAGAACTACGCATAGACCTAGCTCATGATGCCACTGTTGGGGAACGTTGCAGAAAATTAAAATTTTTCCTACGGCTTCACCAAGATCCATCTATGAGTTCGTCTAAGCAACGAGTCATGGGAGAGAGTTTGCATCTACATACCACTTGTAGATCGCGTGCGGAAGCTTGCAAGGTGATGATGTAGTCGTACTCGAACGTGATTCAGATCACCGATGCCAAGTGCTGAACGGACAGCACCTCCGCGTTCAACACACGTACGGCACGGGTGACGTCCCCTCCGTCTTGATCCAGCAAGGAGGAAGGGGAGGTTGAGGAAGACAGCTCCACCGGCAGCACGACGGCGTGGTGATGGTGGAGAAGCAGTACTCCGACAGGGCTTCGCCGAGCACACAACGGAGGAGGAGAGGTGTTGGGGAGGGAGAAGGAGGCAACCAAAGGCCAAGGACTCAAGGTTATGAGGTCCCTCCTCTCCCCCACTATATATAGGAGGGCCAAAGGGGGGTGGCCGGCCCTAGGAGATCCAATCTCCTAGGGGGGCGGCGGCCAAGGGGGGTTTCCCTCCCCCCCAAGGCACCTAGGAGGTGCCTTCCCCTCCTAGGACTCTTGCCCCTTTGAACCCTAGGCGCATGGGCCTTTGTGGGGCTGGTGCCCTTGGCCCATGCAGGCCAAGGCGCACCCCCTACAGCCCATGTGGCCCCCCGGGGCAGGTGGCCCCACCCGGTGGGCCCCCGGGACCCCTCCGGTGGTCCCGGTACAATACCGATAACCCCGAAACTTGTCCCGATGCCCGAAATAGGACTTCCCATATATAAATCTTTACCTCCGGACCATTCCGGAACTCCTCGTGACGTCCGGGATCTCATCCGGGACTCCGAACAACATTCGGTAGTCACATACTTGACTTCCTACTAACCCTAGCGTCACCGAACCTTAAGTGTGTAGACCCTACGGGTTCGGGAGACACGCAGACATGACCGAGACGACTCTCGGGCAATAACCAACAGCGGGGTCTGGATATCCATGTTGGCTCCCACATGCTCCTCGATGATTTCATCGGTTGAACCACGATGTCGAGGATTCGATCAAACCCTGTATACAATTCCCTTTGTCAATCGGTACGTTACTTGCCCGAGACTCGATCGTCGGTATCCCAATACCTTGTTCAGTCTCGTTACCCGGCAAGTCACTTTACTCGTATCGTAATGCATGATCCCGTGGCCAACACCTTGGTCACATTGAGCTCATTATGATGATGCATTACCGAGTGGGCCCAGAGATACCTCTCCGTTATACGGAGTGACAAATCCCAGTCTCGATCCGCGTCAACCCAACAGATACTTTCGGAGATACCTGTAATGCACCTTTATAGTCACCCAGTTACGTTGTGACGTTTGATACACCCAAGGCACTCCTACGGTAACCGGGAGTTACACGATCTCATGGTCGAAGGAATAGATACTTGACATTGGCAAAGCTTCTAGCAAACGAACTATACGATCTTTTATGCTATGCTTATGATTGGGTCTTGTCCATCACATCATTCTCCTAATGATGTGATCCCGTTATCAACGACATCCTATGTCCATAGTCAGGAAACCATGACTATCTATTGATCATAACGAGCTAGTCAACTAGAGGCTCACTAGGGACTCATTGGGTCTAAGTGTTCACACGTGTATTACGATTTCCGGATAATACAGTTATAGCATGAACATAAGACAATTATCATGAACATTGAAATATAATAATCCTTTTATTATTGCCTCTAGGGCATATTTCCAACATAATAATCTTTTGGGCTGGCTGCAACATAATTTTATTGTTAGGAATAATAAGCATAGGAAAAAAATAATAGATGATAGACATAGTTGCTTGTAGATGAAAACGACTGAAGATGTACACTACCGCGGGATCCAAAAGAACAACAATTATGTGAGAAAACCGAGAAAGGCAAATACTAGCAGTGAAATTTGCACGAATGCAATTTTAAATTATGTAAGCAAACACAGAACTTCAGGAATTGCCTCGCTATGCAAACCAATGCTGATCAACATAGGGATCGTCGAATTGATAGCAATAAGCCCTGTTTGAAGAGGTTCGTACCGAACGCCTGGAAATTATACTTGGAGCGGGAGGTTCAGTTAAGCGAGATTCAGAAGCTGTAATTTCGCCTTTCCCATCAGTAGGTTTAGCCAGAGCATTTACAACACGACCCAAGTAAGCTTCACTCACGGGTATCTGAGCAATTCCTAACTTCCCTCTTGTATCATCAACCAGTCGCCCATTTACAATCCCAACATTTTTGGATTCCAAATTCAGAGCAATACCCCTAGTACCTTCTGCTAATTCGACTAATTCACCTGACATTATTTCACCAAGACCTATAATACGAGCAATTCCATCCTCTACTTGAACAGAAATCAAACATACTCTCTCCGTCCCATGATGTAAGACATTACATTATGGGACAGGGGGAGTATTATATTGCACAGGAAGCAAGAAAAATGTCTTGGACACAAGTGAATACATATTAACTACACCATCTATTTCTTTACATATAAGCTGTATTTTTTTTGGCCACGATGACCCAAGGCACATAATTGAGAAGAATTTTAGGCGAAAATATCCTTCACTAATTAGGAAGTTAGCAGATTAATTAGCATCAACTAAATAACCGGTGAACTAATAAAAGGCAACTGAATCCCGCGCCAGAATAAAATCAATTGGTGGGATAGAAGAGAGAAAAATATGAGTGCATGCAATCAGCAAGAGAGATTCTCTCTTTTACTATCATTCTATTGGGGACTACGTACTACTTATGAAAGGCATGTACTTGATGCTGGAAGGACACACACGGAAAACTGAGAGAAAAAGAAAAAAAAACTCACATTGTGAAATTTTTAGGAAAAAATAAACATCTATACCAATATAAAAAGACCGAAAATGGCAGATCCAATTAATCCCGGCTATCAAATCATATCAATCCAACGATCTAGACTGTTCCAATGTCGAGCGCTCAACACGTTTAACGTGTAGTTAATTTCATGCCAAATATAGTGTTAATCACATAATAACAAGTAAATAATATCCTAGTTAATATTCGCATGCACTTAATATACTTCCAAATTAACGTGCATTGCACGTACACATTGACTATTTATATAAAGAAACGGAGGGACTACTAGCATAGAGGGATTGCTCCAACATATATGAGTGCATGAGAGGCAGATAAGATAGTTGGAAATTTTTGCGTAGATATAAATACAAATACTGCAAACTACAGTGCACCAGTCAATGCTACTAGGGATAGATACACGGTGAAATAACAGCTCCTCCGATCTAGTAGAACTTAGCTGGCGGTTCGGTGCCAAAAACCTCCAGGTACGCCTTCCTGTGAGCTTCACGCATCATTCTGTTGGTGTCTTCTCGGAAGTTGTCGGGGATCTCGACGTAGCCCTTCTCCTCAAACTCAGCCTTGATCTCCTGCTGGTACTTGAAGTTTTCGTCCCTCAACTTGTTGAAGAAACCGGCGTCCTTGTTCTTCTTTCGGTCGAAGCGGGCAGGCTTTTCCCAGGACAGGATGGACCTCACCTCCTCTTCACTCATCATGTTCTTCGCCGGAGGAAGCGTGCCTCCCTTGCACTTGCCATGGCCCCCCTGCGAACCGGCCTTGGGAAGCCCCTTCTGTCGACCATGACGCCCTGGCATGATCACTGCCTCCTTATCCTGCAAACCGGCCTTCTGAGACCCCTTCTGTCCACCACGACGCGACGGCTTGGGCTCTCCACCACGACGCGTCGGCATGGTCGCCGCCACCTCCTCCGACGAACCGGCCGAGAAAGAAGGCCCCTTTGGAACCCTATAAGCTTCCGACTCGAGGCGATTCAGATTGGGGAGGAGACGACGCCGCGTCTTCCATCTTATAGGGAGCGACGAAGCCTAGTCGGTGTCGGCTCGCTCTTGGGCTCCAGCTGGGCGTCTCGTGCCACGCCAGGAAAGATGAGCGCCCGATGCGGCCCGGCCAGCCCAGCGCCCAGACGCACGAAGATAGACCATCCATCCTCTCGCGAAGAGACATTGTAATGGACCAGGCCAGTAGCACTGTTTGTTCAGCTCATTTTTTATCCGCTCGCTTCATTACTATTGTTCATTACTATTGCAAATTTTTGAACTTCTCTTCAAAAGTGATGAACTTTTTTTCAAAATCGATGAACTATTTCAATTTTGTGAACTTTTCTTCCAAGTTGATTAACTATTTCATTTTTGTGAACTTTTCTTCAAAATCGATGGACTTTTTTCTAAATTGAAGATTTTTTTTCAAATGCATGGTTTTTTAGCTCGTGAACTTTTTTTTTCAAATTCACCAACTTACTCCAAATTTTTTGACTTTTTTCACATTAATTATGTTGGATATAGTATATGTTACTCACAAAACGAAAGGGTAAATATGTTAACTAAAAAAAAGGGTCAAATAGTGATGTTTCCTGATACTAAACAAGACTTTCACGGTGCGATTTGCATACCATATAGAATGGGAATTTCAATTTTGGCACAAGTTGGAATTAGCGACCGGAGCTTCAAACCCATCTTATACATGGGACTTAGTATGGAACTTAGTCTGCCCAGAAAAGATAAAAATATTTATGTGGCGCGCGCTCCAGAGTGTTATTCCCTGTTGATCTACCCTGGCTAATAAGTACTTGAAAATAAATCCGAGTTGCCCAGCCTGTAACCAGGGGCCTGATGATATAAGACATATGTTGTTCGAATGCAAATTGGCAATGGACGTGTGGAAGATGCTCGGTCTTGAACTTGTTATCAAACAGGCACTTAAAGTTGACAAGGCAGGTGAGCTTGTGTTGGCACATCTTATGTGCCTTCCAGAACAACAAATCCAAGTGTAGGGCTTGCCCAAGTTCAGAGAAACGATGGCAACGACGGCTTGGTATTTGTGGTATGAAAGGCAAAAATTGACACATGACGAAAAATCTCAAATCACATGTCAAATCAATATGTCAGTGAGAGGCGAAAATTGACGCATGACGAAGAAACTCAAGGCAAAAATTGTCACTCACTTTCGTTTTTATTTTCATTTATTAACTTTTGCTTATATTCTAAAAAATATATCTAAAATATACATATTCCTAAAGAAGTACTTAAGTATTGAAAAATAATATTTATGCAATGTTAAAAAAAATGACGGTGCAACTTTAACCAAATTATGATTGCATTTGAAAAATCCGTATTGGAAGAAAATCTTTAACACAAATTAAAAAACATGTGTTTGAAAAATGGATAACCATATATTTTAAAAATTATAAACTTATGTAAATAAATGTTTCAATGTATGCAAAAAGTATAGTGTGTATGAAAAAAGTAGACATCAAAACATGTATTTGAAAAAAAATCATGGTCTTTGAAAAAAATTAGTAAAAATATATTTTGGAATTGCTAAAAATTTGTGAAAAAGTGTTTCTAACATATACAAAAAAAGAACAACGTCTATAAAAAATTACACATCAAAACATATATTCGAAAGAGGTTAATATTGTATTTTAAAAATGTTAATACAGTGTAAAAAATTGTTAGCGAAGTCTAATCAAATGTGGATATGCTTCAAAAAAGAGTTTTAATTTTATTTGAAAAAAGCTTAACATGTATTCAAAAACATGTGTTCGAAATAATGTTAACCATGTATTGAAAAAGAATTTACATGCAAAAAAATGTTTCAGGTATATACGGAAAATGCCCAATCTACATGGGAAAAAGTAGACATGAAAACATATATCTTAAAACATGATTAACATATATATTTTTTCATGTGTACAGAAAAATAGAAAATATTTATACAAATGTAGAAACCAAAACATATCTTCAAAAATAATGTTAATCATGTATTTAAAATATGTTAAACATGCACAAAAACGTTTCTTGTGTATAACAAAATGTACAATTTGTATGGAAAAAAGCAGGAATGAAAACATATATATTAAAAACCCAAAGAGAACTGAAGGAAAAAAAGCAAAAAAAACAAAGAAAAAAGGAAGCTTATGAGAAACATAAAAAAACATGTAGAAAAAGAAGAGAAAGAGAAAACAATGAAAACCGTAAAAGGAATAGACAAACTAAAGGAAAAAAATCAATAAAGTGAACAAGCCCAGCCAATGTACAGTAAATAATAAGGAAAAACTAATACAGAACAATGTCCGAGCGAGCGAACGAACCAAGCAACATAGCAAGCGGCCGAGCAAGCATTCACTCTAATGGGCCAGCCCATACCTGCTGACGCCATAATACGAATCACGGTAAGCGATATATAGCTGTAGAGAGCAACTAATCAAGGAGTGCTCCTTTTGGAGGACAGTAAGGGTCACTTTTGGTGGGCTGGGAGGCGCCACTTAGCATGCTCTCATTCGCCGCCACGTGTTGTGGGCGCCCCCTTCGGGTTTTTTCTGTACGCATTTTCAGCTTGTAGACCAAAAATGTGGTTTTTTTTCGTTTTTTCCTGATTTTCCCTAGAATTTGGACAAAATAAGTCGAAACAAAAAAGTATTTCCGGGAAAAATGTGCTTTTTCTTCTTTTCTTCTTTTGCGAGAGACACAGATTTACTCCTCGTGGAAGCACAAATATGCTTCGACGAGAGGCGTAGTCATGCCCCTCAGAAAAGAAAAGAAAAACATGTTTTCTTTTTTTTTCTTTTTGCAAGAAGCACAGATTTACTTCCCCTGAAAGCACGGATTTGCTTCTGCGAGGGGCTCAGTCATGTCTCTCGGGAAAGATAAAAAATGTGTTTTTTTTCATTCACGAGAGACGAGACACAAATTTACTTCTCATGGATGCATAGATTAACTTCCACGAGCGGCATGGTCGTGAGTCTCGAAAAGGAAAAAAAATGCGGGATTTGCTTTCGCGAGAGGCACGGTCATACCTCTCGAAAAAGCAAAAGAAATGCGTTTTCATTTTTTTCTTACTTCCGCAAGAGGCACAAATATACTTCTCGTGGAGGCACGGATTTACTTCCGCGAGAGGAACAATCATCCCTCTTGGAAAGGTAAGAAAGACGCATTTTCCTTTTTTTTTCTTTTTCGCGAGAGACCAAATTTATTTCGCAAAGAGTCACGATTTTCTTCCGTGAGAGGCACATCTGCACCTCTTGGAAAAGGGAAATACGTGTATTTGTTTTCAGGAGAGGTACATATTTTCTTTTCTTGAAGGCACAGATTTGCTTTCGCAAGATGGACGGCTGTGCCTCATTTGAAAGGAAAAAATAATGTGCTCCCAATTTCGTTTTTTTCATCTAGTTTTTTTCATGAGAAAAAAAATCATCGAAACATATCTACATGGGATCTAGTTTTACAGATCTCGATGCGAAGAATTCAACGGCGAAAACGGTTCGAGATTTGGACGCACGGTTTAAGAGATAAAATATTTTAAATAAACGAATCTACGAAAGAGAAAACTCACAGTTTACGATAAGACTCGTTGCAATCATAAAAGGTGGTAACGACCTTTGCAAAGAATACTCATTAATTAGTGATTTTGATAGCTATAGCACTATATCTCGCCTGTACCGATTCCTAATAGGAATCACCTATAGATGACGTTTAGCAGGACGGCCTAGTAGTGCAGTTTATTCGCGCTCTTTAGGTTTTGCTCCAGTTTAGTACTCCTTTCTTCTTTGGTTTTATTTACTTTTCATGGATTTTTATTTTATGTTTTGTTTTGTTTTCTTTGCTTTCTCATCGGGTTTTGGGCTTTCTTTTCTTTATTTCACGTTGATTTTTTCTTGGTTTTCTTTGCTTTTTTGCTTTTTTAGTTTCTTTGTCTGGTTTTATCAGTTTTTGTCGATGATTTAATGGTATGAAACATTTTTTTACATTACACAAACATTTGCTTTACATTGTATACAAATTTATAAAGAAGTTTTTTTTAAACACGGAAACATTTTTTATTGGCATGAACATCTTTTTGAGGGTTTTATTAAAACTGTGCTCACATTTTTATATTAGTTTAACATATAATGAATTTCTGTTTTTGAACTTTGTTAGTTAATTTTAAGGTTTTGAAATATATGCATTAAAATGTAATAGAATAAAATATATCGAGTGAAGTCCTCCTAACTTTCAAACTTTATAAAGCGCAATCAGTCTTCTTGATATTCCAGTGCATATATAAATTTTGTTGGTAGTATTACAAATAACTAAGTGCATTGCCGACATTCTAACTTTGATTGTGGGAAGTAGATTTAAAACAGTGTCACCAAAAATGAACAAGACATTGATCGATGCATCTAAGAACATGTTATTAGCCCCTTTGCAACCTCTTACTTCCACAAATTAAATATATGTGAATTAGTCAACCGCCATTACAGTTTTGATGGACCACATAATATGTACTTCCTATGGATTTCAGCCTGCACTTTATGATTTGTGAAATTCCAGTTCACCAGTGGTGCATAAGATCAAGACGACCGACTTATTTGCTTTGTTTTGGTTGTCTATTAGCAGCATGCATCAGTACTCATCATCTCAACTTTGAAGTGACCACCTCAGTGACAAATGTTCATTTAACCAAGAAATTATTATTTTTCACTATGTTTACTTTAGTCGAGATATATTTGATCGCTTGTATCAATAAAGGCACTTTTAGTTGTGTATTTTTTGATCACTTGTATATTTGATACATATACCAATATATTTGATCACTTGCACAAACAAACGCTCATTTTACCAACAAATATGTGATAACTTGTACCAATAAATATTTTCATCTAACCAAATCTCAAAATATCATGTATGTACCACCCCTCAAAAAAAATATGAAGTATGTACCTGATAGGCTCAACCTTTGTGTCTCTTGATCCGTTTGAGTATTACGCATTACTTTATTGTATGCTCTTATGGTTGGTTGCTTCTCATCATATTTCGAATGGAATTTGAACTACCCTAGAATTTTGTCACATTTCTTGGTTGAAGAGAATGTAAGCATTCCTTGAGAGAGATAAAGGCGTGAACTTCCTCGGATGTATAACATAAATATATGAAACAAAATATTTATTTCTCAAATACTTTCAATACAGACGATACCCTCGCATTTGCAAGGGCCACTTTGCTAGTTGGTTTAATCAAAGAAAGAGCTCCCTTTTTCTAGCTGGCGTCTGCGTCTAGAAGAAATAGCTTTCCCGTGACTGTCAGGCAGAATTGTCAAAGATACTGGACCTCACCCTGCCATCCCGTCCTGCACAAACTGAACGGCCTGACCAGTGACCCGGCAAGTTCCTTTCTTGGCTGAAGCCGGTCGGAGGCATATTAGGACTTTGCTTGCTGTTAGATACACATAGTTAGCATAAAATGATACTCCCTCCGCCTCAAAACAAATGTCTCAACTTTAGTAAAACTTTGTACTAAAATTAGGACACTAATTTTAGATGAAGGGAGAGTATCCAATATTGTTTCAGGGTGCTGCACGTACGACTGATTCGAACCATGATTAACATGAAAAGTGTGTGGTCAGATTTAGCCAAACAAATAGAAAAATCTAGGACTCCACTACAAATCTTTTCAGATTTTTTTTTACCATGGCAAATTATGTTCTCCGGCGTTGGCAAGTTTAGTCGGCGTTGGCGAGCATGACAAATCTGCCCCATTTCATTTTCTATCAAAAAAATATCATACTTGCAAACTAAAAATCTGAATCGGATGTCAGATTTTTTTAGTGTTTTTGAAGATATATGTGAGCTCCCTTTCTCTGTTTCTTTTTTTGGGGTGTGCGTGTTGGGGTGTGGCCAGGGGCAGACGCCGGAGTACTATTACCAGCCTGAAGCCCCTCGACAAGCAGTCAAGCAGGCAAGCATACATGACCTTTTCATTGTTTTGGCCCATTAACAAAAGATTAGCACGATTTGACACTAGATTAAAACTATTTTTGAATCCGACCCATTTCAAAACGTCAGCGACGTGTTTTGGTTACACGGAAGACGCCATGTTCTCCGGCGCCTGCCCCTGGCCATCTCTGGTCAGTTTTTCGGACCGTCCACGTGGCAACGGCAAACGCCATGAACCTTGGCGTTTTGGACCGACAGGTTAACTAGCATGCGATGTGGTTGATCCAGATCCATGGTCAATTGATCCACTCGAAACCACGCGCAGGAAGGAGCAAACGTGAGTGATCACGTAGACTACTCCAGCTAGTGCCCATGTAGCCTCACGCGTGCCGTGGCGAAATCCGGTCTCCACACGCGCGCCCGCTCCCTCGGTCTTCGTCTTCGTCCTCACGATTGACTTAACTCCTCAGCAAACGACACACGCGTCCGCCCGCCCGCCCGACGCCCGTGTGCACGGCCGCACGCGCAAGAGCTCGACCCACTGTCCTGGGTTCACGGCCGCACGTATAGAAGAAAGCACGGGGAGAGGGGAAAGGATGGGATGAGCCGCGGCCGTGACCTCGCATGCTAGTTAACCTGTCGGACCTAAACGCAAGGTTCATAGCGTTTGCCTTTGCCACGTGGAGGGTAAAAAAAAAACTGACGCCCAGGGGCAGACGCATGGCATCTTCCGTGTAACAAAAACGCAATGGTTGCTGGCGTTTTGAAATGGATCAGACCCGAAAAAAAATTAAGCTAGGGTCAAATCGTGCTAATCTTTTGTTAATGGGTAAAAACAGAGAAAAAGCCCAGCATAATCAGCACACAGAAAGCATCACTCTCGGGGACATTGCCTACCTTGCGGCGGTGGCAGAGAAGAGCAGAAGACTCGAGGCGGATGCTGGAATTTTGTCTATTTGGGCCTAGCCCAATAACAGTTTCAGAAATTCCTAATAATTCCTAGAGGCCCACGCAACCCATTCGTGCAAGGCAAGAGGTGGAACTAAAGTCTAGTCCCACATTGCTAGTTTAGAGGGAGTTGGACCTCTTTATAAGGGAGGCTCCTTCCCCACTTGTATGAGCATGAGAACAAGAGGGACATCCACGCGCGCTCCTCCGCCGCCCGCCACGCCACGCCACGCGGGAATGAGCCGATATATGCAGACGATGTTTACCTTCTCTCTTTCAGATTGCATGACTTGCTTTATATTTGCTATTTTAGTCATGTTTTATCTACTATTTCTGTTAGCAAAATTATTTGGTAAATTGCTCACATTTCCAACAATCCAAAAACCTTATTATAGGCAATTTACCCCAAGTGGTTTTGCTGCTTCCATAAGAGGTGGCGTGTGAGAGTAGTCTTATGGTTTTAAACCATGAGCTGTTATGACGCCACTCTTGGCAAACCTGAAGGAGAGCAAGATGCCCAACAGGCACAAACTTTTCAGAAAATGGATACTCTGTTTAAGGCTGCTCTCTAGAGTGTTTTTGGTGAGAACATAGTTGATGCTTATGCGTCAATTGATAATGGAAAAGATATGTGGGACGCACTCGAGGCCAAGTTTGGGGTCTCGGATGCCGGCACTGAGCTGTACATCATGGAGCAATTCTATGATTACAGGATGACTGAAGAGCGCTCCGTTGTTGAGCGGGCTCATGAGATACAGTCATTTGTTAGAGAACTTGAGCACTTCAATTGCATGCTACCGGACAAGTTTGTTGCCGGGGGTATCATCACTAAGCTTCCTCCTTCATGGAGAAACTTTGCTACCTTACTGAAGCATAAGAGACAGGAGTTTTCCGTTCCGGATCTCATTGGTACTCTTGATGTGGAAGAAAAGGCGAGAGCAAAGGACACACGTGCTCGAGGTATTGAGGGAGGATCTAGTGCCAATCTGGTACAGAAGAAGAACTTTCGGCCCCACAAGTTCAAGAACAAGGGCAAGTTTGATGGTAAAGCAAAGTTTGATGGGAAGACCAAGGTTGTGCAACACACGAACTTCTAGAAGAAGAATGACAAGAAGAAAGGTGTTTGTCATGTGTGTGGAGATCATGGTCATTGGGCTCCTAGTTGCCCCAATCGCTATGACAAGCGTCATCCTGCGAAAGGCGGCAAGACCGCTAATGTTGTCATTGGAGACACTGACATGAAGGATGTTGGGTATGGTATATTTCCCACTATTCTTTCAGTATGTCATTCTCCTGATTGGTTGATTGACACGGGTGCTAATGTGCATGTATGCAGTGATATTTCCATGTTTTCGTCTTATCAGACCGCAGGGACTTCAACCGTGCTGATGGGCAACGGTTCAAGTGCTTCTGTTCGTGGTGTTGGCACGGTCGATCTGAAGTTTACTTCGGGGAAGATCGTGTGGCTGAAGAACGTGCATTATGTCCCCTCCGTTAATTAAAATCTTGTTAGTGGATCTCTTCTGTGTAGAGATGGCTATAAGCTTGTCTTTGAGTCGAATAAATTTATAATATCCAAGTATGGAACCTTTGTTGGTAAAGGCTATGAGTCAGGAGGCCTGTTTCGTTTATCCTTATCAGACGTTTGCAATAAAGTTGTTAATCATATTAGCAACAATAGTGAATCAAATGTGTGGCATTCACGTCTTTGTCATCTTAACTTTGGTTGCATGTCGTGACTAGCGAAGTTAAACTTAATACCTAGTTTCACCACTGTCAAGGGATCCAAGTGTCAAGTGTGTGTGCAAGCTAAGCAACCATGTAAGTCTCATGTGACTGCGGAAAAGAGAAATCTTGCACCACTAGAACTTATACATTCAGATCTATGTGAAATAAATGGTGTTTTGACAAAAGGTGGAAAGAAATATTTCATGACGTTAATTGACGACTCCACTAGATACTGACGTGTGCATCTTCTGAAATCTAAGTTTGAGGCTTTGAACTTTTTCAAGATCTATAAAGCTGAAGTGGAAAACCAACTTGATCGGAAAATCAAGAGGCTTAGGTCCGACCGTGGTGGAGAGTATTTTTCCAATGAATTTGATGCTTTTTGTGCGGAACATGGTATAATCCATGAGAGGACGCCTCCCTACTCATCTCAGTCAAATGGGGTGGCCGAAAGAAAGAACCGTACTCTAACTGATTTGGTTAACGCCATGTTAGACACATCGGGTCTCTCCAAGGCATGGTGGGGGGAGGCGATATTGACAGCATGTCATGTCCTAAATCGAGTTCCCATAATAAACAAAGAGATAACTCCATTCGAGGAATGGGAGAAGAAAAGGTTAAAACTCTCTTATCTGCGAACATGGGGTTGTTTGGAGAAAGTCAATATTCCAATTCCAAAGAAGCGGAAGCTTGGACCAAAGACTGTGGATTGTGTTTTCCTGGGATATGCTTTTCATAGCATTGGCTATAGATTCTTGGTTGTAAAATCCGAGGTACCTGACATGCATGTCGGTGCGATCATGGAGTCGAATGATGCGACTTTCTTTGAAGATATCTTTCCCATGAAGGATATGGATACTTCATCTAATCAGGAGATGCCTAGTTCATCGAATCAGGAACCAGTTACAATTATCGAACCTGCCATTTCGATGGAACACTTTGAAAGTCCTATGGAGGAGAACAATGAAGTTCCTATTAGGATCAAGAGACAGAGGACTGCAAAGTCCTTTGGTGATGATTTTCTTGTGTATCTCATAGATGACACTCCCAGTTCTATTTCAGAGGCCTATGCATCTGAAGATGCTGACTACTGGAAGGAAGTAGTTCGTAGCGAGATGGATTCCATCTTGATGAATGAAACTTGGGAGATAACTGATCGTCCTTATGATGCAAACCTATAGGATGCAAATGGGTATTCAAGAAGAAGGTTAGGCCTGATGGTACTATTGAAAATTACAAGGCTCGACTCGTGGCCAAGGGTTACACCCAAAAGGAAGGTGAAGAATTCTTTGATACTTACTCACATGTGGCTCGACTGACCACTATTCGAGTTCTACTTTCACTAGCTGCCTCACATGGTCTTCTCGTTCATCAAATGAATGTTAAGATTGCTTTCCTAAATGGAGAGTTGGATGAGAAAATTTATATGGAACAACCAGATGGGTTTGTAATAGATGGTCAAGAAGGGAAAGTGCGCAAGTTGCTGAAGTCTTTGTATGGACTCAAGCAAGCACCCAAACAGTGGCATGAGAAGTTCGAAAGAACTTTAATAGCTGCAGGCTTTGTTGTGAACGAAGCTGACAAATGTGTGTACTATCATCGTGGGCAAGCAGTATAGCACTGACAAGGTCTCCTCCGGTGCGAGAGATCTGGGAGGCACCAAGGGAGTATGAGTGGCAGTTGGTGGAAGCCCAACGCCGTGGAAGATGGTGGTGGGAATGGGGGATCACTGGATTGAGAGTTGGACATGAGCCTCATAGCGGAGAGTCGGGATTTCATCTTTTCAAAGTCACATAGGAGGTTGGAGGAGTGACGAGCAGGTGATTACCGGCCTATGAGCTATGGTCAGTTTTAAGGAATATGATACTTAGAGTGGGCCATAGTAGTTGGATGTTGACCCCACATATCATAGGAAATATTTTTATTTATTAAATTTTCATGGGTATCCATTGGGTTACCCATGGGCATAATTTCATACCCATACCCTACCCATATATTTTGCGGGTATGGATACCCATTACCCATGGGTACAAAATCTCTCTAAGTCTTACCCATGCCCGTTGTTTTCGGGTAGGGTACCCGCGGGTACCCATACCCATGGGCAAAACTGCCATCCCTACGCGAGACGGAGAACGGTGATTGCATGGGACCCATCGTGGTTAGGGTACACGGAGAATATGTGCATCCAAAGACGTCGCCGCTAGAGGAGAGTTGCCTCGTTTTTCACACAGGCGCAGCCGCGGCGTGGGACTAGGGATCTGTCCTTCTCGCTCCCTTTATTTATTTTTGCTTGACTTGAATGGTTGGTGGATTGCGGCGTCACTTGGATCGATCTGAAACTATAACCGCGCAAAGGTGTGGTTGGCTTACAGAGGGAAGAGGGAGATCCGTTTTTTTTACTTTTGTTTTTTTTTGTTGAATTTCCCTTAGGTTCTCGATGATGGAGGTTGAACGAAAGATTTTTTTTTATCACATGTCCCTTTTAGAGAGAGGAAGGCTTAGAGCATCTACAGCCGGACCTCTCAAACCCTCCCTCATACGCGCCCGGTCAGTGACCGGACCATCTCTCAAACCATGAGACCGGGGATTTTGCACATGCCTCCCTTTATGTTTCAAAAAAGGATGGATTCGTTTAGCCTCGCGATTTGAGAAGTAATAGAATCATGCAAAGAGGACGCGGTAAGTTTCAAGTTTGAGCGTCGAAACTTGTGATTTTGCATACGAACATTATATTGCGGTTTTCTCGCTCGCTTGTGTGAAGTTTCATAGATAAAACTTTAAGCGTTTTCTCTTTTCTTTTTTATCTTTTGTCGGTCATAGGCAGAAAGAAAACGTGGCTAATTAAGTTTGAACGTTGAAACTTAACATATATTTCTTGGAAAGTCATCATGGTCAGTCACGAGAAACACAAATATGAAAATAGGAGTTAATTAGGACTTTCCGTTGAAAAGATACACAAGCTAGTTTGAAAATCGAATTTGCTCCAACGCATAAACACGGCAGCGTGCCGGATGTCGTCGGCGGTTCCATCCTGCATGCATGCATGCATGCGTGGTGAAGGGAGCGATGGAGAAAGAAAGAAAGAAAAAGGTGTTTTTGAGACAATGATGAAATTAAACGACGTGCCTTGACGTGGAATCAAAGAGAGAAAGAAACGAAACGAAACGAAACGTCCTTTTTCTGTCACGTCACGCGCCGCGGCCGTCGTGGGAGAAACAAAGAGTCGCACACACTCGCGTTTCTTCCCACCATCGATGCACGCGCGATCAGCAGTCAGTCATACGCGAACTGTCAGCGCGTTCTTTGCTGCCCCGCCCCGCGCAACTCTGCTCACGTGTGAACCGGCCACAGCAGAGCACGGCAAGCTTTCAGGGTAGCGCGCGAACGCGGTGGGTCTCTTAGTTCAATTTGCATATTTGCCTTTTTGAGAACTCAATAGTGAACAGCAGCTAGTCTGCAAACTTGTGTAAATGACTGATAATTATGTTCCCATCTCATCATCATTATAATTAATTATTAGCTGGCTCTTCTTTTTGCTATTAATTAGATCGTGTCAACGTTCATTTCCTCATTGTTGTTCTGTTAATAGGAAAAATCTTTGAAGAAGAAACGATTGTTGAAGGCGAAACCATTTGTTCAAGCAGGTTTGTTTCCTGTGTGCTTTTGTGTAAATATCTCAAATTTGAATATAGCAATCATCTCCATTTTTTATTCTTAGGTGGCCATGTACAAGTTCATATGCAAACCCGGTAAATTTTCTCCGAGACAAGAACAACCATGAGAAGAGGGATTCTCCATCTTCAGCAGCTCATTCCTCTGCCAAGAACGATTCTCCATCTGTGGAAGCTGAAGCTTCACTGAAGAATAATGCAAGTGTTTTGGCAACAGAAAACAATCTAACACCTGGCAAGAGACGGGCATCCAAGGACACCTGATGGGCCAACCATCCATTCAATCTGAATACATGCAACAACCCGAAGCATGCAAGTTATCATGAAATAAAAATCCGTGCAGCAGATGTATTGTATGTTGGCGATGCTGAGTCATTTCATTGAACCAGTTTCAGCAGCATATGTTGTGAACGATTTGGTGTCTTAAGTCTCGAGGTATATGCTACCTGAAGCATGCAAGTTATCTTGCAAAAACAATCTGCCCCGCATGTTAGGTGATGCTAGATTCATTTCATTGAATCTGTTTCAGCAGCATTTGTTGCGAACAGTTATTTTATTCTCGATATTTTACTCTGAGTATCACTGTGCACTTCGAATTTAGTTTTGTGATGTCCAAATGGGAAGCATGCTGATGGTGGCGTAATGTTTCTATTCTTCATCTCTCTTGGTTTTTCGGCGAACACTCATCATCTCTTGTTTATGTTAAATTTCAAAGCTTGCGTTTTCGTTTCCCTGATTTCCCTGTGCACTGTTATAGCAATTGTAGGCCAGTGTCCTCTCGTTCCCTTCACTTGCTAGCCGTTTCAGAACTGTTTCTGCAATCAGTTATGGGTGCATAGACATTATTCTCATCTACATAACCATATACTCCCTCCGTTCCAAATTACTTGTCTTGAATTTTTCTAGATACGGATGTATCTAGACTCATTTTAGTGCTAGATACATTCGTATCTAGACAAATCTAAGACAAGTAATTCGGAACGGAGGGAGTAGATACATAACCATTTTGTAGCGGCCTTATTTACATGAAAGTGGATGCATAGGCAACATCTGAAAGGTGACTATTGATAGATCCATCATCGGACAGTATATTGTGCTTGTCCCGGCTGTCCACCCATGTAACTATGCATCAAAAAAATATTCAGAATAACATTTATGGCTAAGAATTAGAATAATATCTTTGCTTTATGGTATCAATTTTCGTAAGACAAAATACTTGAGTAAAGAGACTGCAATTAGACTGGGATAGCGATAATGCCCCACTCATTCATCTGCACAAACTTGATTACCAGTAAAGGCTGCTTAAAGCTCCTCGAGTTGCCCATCCAAAGAGATGGGAAGCTTGAGCGTAAATTTCAACTCCACACAGAACCAAACCATCAAAAACAGCCTGACACGGTAACGCAAACTCTGTCGTTCCAGATACGTACGTACTACGGATACATGATATCCACAACTAAGACGATCAACTGATACACTACATTCTTGGTGTGATTCAGGTAAGTTGTAATCATCGATCGACCATCCCCGTTGCATGTGTCGTGGGCATGCGCAAATTATAGAGCACAGATATGAACACAAACATATATATAAAGGTTGTACTAAATTACAGTGCTTCACAGTTCACACAGATTTTTTTTCTTCCAGGGGTAGCAGTTCAGAGGAACTTTACCCACAGAGATAGATGGCAATTTTTGATAGATAGACGGTAAAAAAAAAAGCCTTAATGTTCAGATAACTAATTAATCAGCCAGACAGAGCTCAGGCGGCGGCTCGGTGCCAAACACCTTGAGGTATGCCTTCCTGTAAGCCTTAACGTCAGCTTCCTTGGTGTATTCCTCGTAGTCGTCGGGGAGCTCGGCGTAGCCCTCCTCCTCCACCTCCTCCTTGATCTCCTGCTGGTACTCGAAGAGTTCATCCCTCAACTTGTTGAAGAAGCTGGAGGACTTGAACATTGTGAAGCGGGGAGGCTTCTCCCAGGACAGGATGTCGTTCACCATCTCTACAGGCATCCTCTTCTTCTTCTTCTCCTCCTCCTCCGACCGGGCCTTCCTGAACCCCTTTTTCCCATCAAGACGCCCGGCCTCCTCCTTGGGAAACCGCTTCTCTTTACCACGGCGCGACGATCCCTTCTCTCCACCACGACGCGACGGCATGGGCACCTCCTGCGAGCGGGCACGGGAAGAAGACCCCTTCTTGTTCTTCGCCGGTGGAAGGGGGGTAGTAGACTCCTCCTCTTGCCGCGCCGGCACGGTCATCGCCACCGCCGCCTCGTCCTCCTCAGGCACACCAGCCAACGGATCTTTCTCGCCGGCAGTTGCCATCGCTCGATCCAAGCAGGTTAGGTTGGGTGTTTTTCGTTCAGGAGTCTCCGTCTTGTAGACGGTGTCGGACCAGGCGATCGTGGAGTCTGTTCGACTGTTCCGTCGTATCGGCCCAGAACTCCAATTGGTCTCCTCAGGCCGCACGAAGTTCGGTTAAGCGCTATGACGTGGCCCGGCCCAACGCTGTCTCTCCTCACCGACACAAAAGGAAGAAAGAAAAACAAAAGGAAGAAAGAAAAGGAGCTAATATTGATGCAACGTGATACACACTGTCTCTCCTCACCGACACAAAAGGAATAAAGAAAAACTAGCTAATATTGATGCAACTACTGTTCTGAGTGTTCAATCAGCCGATCCGTCTGGGCATTGGTACATGGGAACTTGCTAGAGCTAACCCCAAGTCATGGTTTTTCTCTATGTTATATCAATGGTGGCCTAGCTTCAGGGAGCTCGTTTTCAGATTTCATTTTTCTCGAGCGTGATTTTTTTGAATTTATTTGTGAACACAGATACACATGTATAATACATACGTGCAAAATTTCACAGTATTATATTTTCACATGTGGCGTGCAGAAAAAGGGAAAAACTGTATTTTTAAATGGGTCTTTTATTTTTGTTGTTGGGCCGGCATTTTCTTTTTATTGTACATCCTACAAATCATAACATTTTTAAACGAAATTTAACACATTCTTGCGGAATACATATATGTTTCCATGTATTTTTTTTCAGATTTTTTTTTGAAATCAAAATATGCTTTTTGATAATTTCAAAATATTGAGCTCCCTGGAGCTCGGCCTCAATAAATCCGCACTCGTCTGTTTGGTAGTTACTTTGTGGGCGATCTGGACGGCGAGGAAAAAAGGCGATCCATGAGAGTATTTTCCAAACTCCTTTTGCTACGCATGAATTTATAAATTGGTATATCTCCGAGCTCGATGACTGAAAAAGTTTAAGCTGATAATACCATCCGTGCATGCGGCGGCGGCGGAGGATAATACTCCGGTTTTGGAATTTCCTCGGGCAGTGTATGTAAAGAACAATGTGGACGGCGGAATTTCTAGGTCTGAGACGACTGGTGTTGCTGCTGCGATATGCAGGGATGACCAAGGCTTTTACTTGGGTGCTTCAACTCTTGTTTTACTAGGGGTCATAAACCCTACTACTCTGGAAGCGTTAGAGTGTGAAGAAGGCCTTGCGTTGACAATGGATCTAAACCTCTAAACCTCCAGAGATTACACATTGTGTCGGATTGCCAAAGTGTGATCAATGATATTGCCGCCAAGCAGGGTGGAAAATATGAAGGTGTGATCAGGGAAATTGTAGCATCAAGACCCTCATGCGCTCTTTGTAATTTCGTCCATGCAAAAAGGGACTCAAATTATGAAGCCCACAATCTAGCTAGGTTTGCTTCTACTCTAGTTTAGGGGAGGCACACATGACTGGCCTCCCTCGTGATACTCTTTTGTATTCTGATGATCATTAATCAATAAAACCTAGTGGATTGTGCTAAAGAAACTTCTGTTCAATATATGTATTATTACTTTTTCTTTATTTTCTCATCTGAACTGCGGTTCAGTATTAATCGAATAAACATCATCATTACAAGAAATCATGAACGCAAGAAACAAAATACAACCCCCTCCTAAAGGAATCCTCCACCACACATGTTGATGGTACACCTAACTTATTGCAGCTGGAGGTTTGCACCATCGTCGGAACAATAAAGTTGAAACTCACTAGTCTGTGTCAACAATGTCGGCGATGTCAATCTCGGAGGATTCATGTCCAGACAAAGAAGAAGATGGTGTTGGGTCGGTCACACATAGATGTACGGCTAGCTCGATGGAATAGCAAAATCAGCGCCGCACCAATGGTCCAATGTCCACTCGATCTAGCCGCAGGTTCCAGCGCCTCACGAGTCGCCGGAGCTGTAGAAGAAGTTGAAGAGCCTTTATTAAGCGATCTCGTCACCACCCCAGGAACGGCCGAAGCAACGGACAACGAAGACCTACCAAAAGCTAACATCACGTATTTTCACTTAATACAGAAGTAAGGTGGTCGTGCGTCACAATGGATTACCCATTGGTGTGATGTAAATTACACGTTAAACTCACATGCATAGAAACCTAGCTTGCCATGAGGGGATGCCATCTGCAAGTATATGAAATTACCATAATTCATAACGATTGCAACATCTGAAGGAATGACCAAACTCCTAATCATGCCATGTCCCTTCCGGCTTCTACGTACTACCCTCCCACTAACCAACTCTGCTCTCAGTGTGCCTTCCATCCCCGACAATGTGTTGTGACCCGGTTCCTCGATCCACCAATCCTAATTTGATAAGTAAATCACAGGTGTTGTGCAAAAACGGGTAGGAATATGATGGGAAGGCATATGGACCAGATGCACGGAGTGAATCTTGCAAGACAGTCACCACGCCCATTTCAATAATATTAGTGTTTTAATGTTTTGAAATATTTCCTTGCGGAGGCGCAATGACATGTACGACATGTGGTGGCGAGCTCAGTGTCATGGGATTGCCCACATTCGGATACATTGTGATTAGGTGAACACCAATATCATTGTCGGTGAGGGTGGAATGGAGGATAGGCATTAAAGGTGGGGTGATGTGTTGAAATATATGACATGTGTTGGAAATATGCCCTAGAGGCAATAATAAAAGGATTATTATATTTCAATGTTCATGATAATTGTCTTTTGTTCATGCTATAACTGTATTATCCGGAAATCGTAATACACGTGTGAACACTTAGACCCAATGAGTCCCTAGTGAGCCTCTAGTTGACTGGCTCATTATGATCAATAGATAGTCATGGTTTCCTGACTATGGACATAGGATGTCGTTGATAACGGGATCACATCATTAGGAGAATGATGTGATGGACAAGACCCAATCATAAGCATAGCATAAAAGATCGTATAGTTCGTTTGCTAGAAGCTTTGCCAATGTCAAGTATCTATTCCTTCGACCATGAGATCGTGTAACTCCCGGTTATCGTAGGAGTGCCTTGGGTGTATCAAACGTCACAACGTAACTGGGTGACTATAAAGGTGCATTACAGGTATCTCCGAAAGTATCTGTTGGGTTGACACGGATCGAGACTGGGATTTGTCACTCCGTATGACGGAGAGGTATCTCTGGGCCCACTCGGTAATGCATCATCATATTGAGCTCAATGTGACCAAGGTGTTGGCCACGGGATCATGCATTACGGTACGAGTAAAGTGACTTGCCGGGTAACGAGACTGAACAAGGTATTGGGATACCGACGATCGAGTCTCGGGCAAGTAACGTACCGATTGACAAAGGGAATTGTATACAGGGTTTGATCGAATCCTCGACATCGTGGTTCAACCGATGAAATCATCGAGGAGCATGTGGGAGCCAACATGGATATCCAGACCCCGCTGTTGGTTATTGCCCGAGAGTCGTCTCGGTCATGTCTGCGTGTCTCCCGAACCCGTAGGGTCTACACACTTAAGGTTCGGTGACGCTAGGGTTAGTAGGAAGTCAAGTATGTGACCACCGAATGTTGTTCGGAGTCCCGGATGAGATCCCGGACGTCACGAGGAGTTCCGGAATGGTCCGGAGGTAAAGATTTATATATGGGAAGTCCTGTTTCGGGCATCGGGACAAGTTTCGGGGTTATCGGTATTGTACCGGGACCACCGGAGGGGTCCCGGGGGCCCACCGGGTGGGGCCACCTGCCCCGGGGGGGCCACATGGGCTGTAGGGGGTGCGCCTTGGCCTGCATGGGCCAAGGGCACCAGCCCCACATAGGCCCATGCGCCTAGGGTTCAAGGGGGAAGAGTCCTAGGAGGGGAAGGCACCTCCTAGGTGCCTTGGGGGGGAGGGAAACCCCCCTTGGCCGCCGCCCCCCTAGGAGATTGGATCTCCTAGGGCCGGCCACCCCCCCTTGGCCCTCCTATATATAGTGGGGGAGAGGAGGGACTTCATACCTTGAGTCCTTGGCCTTTGGTTGCCTCCTTCTCCCTCCCCAACACCTCTCCTCCTCCGTTGTGTGCTCAGCGAAGCCCTGTCGGAGTACTGCTTCTCCACCATCACCACGCCGTCGTGCTGCCGGTGGAGCTGTCTTCCTCAACCTCTCCTTCCCCCTTGCTGGATCAAGAAGGAGGAGACGTCGCTCGTCCCGTACGTGTGTTGAACACGGAGGTGCTGTCCGTTCAGCACTTGGCATCGGTGATCTGAATCACGTTCGAGTACGACTACATCATCACCTTGCAAGCTTCCGCACGCGATCTACAAGTGGTATGTAGATGCAAACTCTCTCCCATGACTCGTTGCTTAGATGAACTCATAGATGGATCTTGGTGAAGCCGTAGGAAAAATTTTAATTTTCTGCAACGTTCCCCAACAGTGGCATCATGAGCTAGGTCTATGCGTAGTTCTCTAATGCACGAGTAGAACACAATTTGTTGTGGGCGTTGATCTTGTCATCTTACTTACCTCTACTAGTCTTTTCTTGCTCAACGGTATTGTGGGATGAAGCGGCCCGGACCAACCTTACACGTACGCTTACGTGAGACCGGTTCCACCGACTGACATGCACTAGTTGCATAAGGTGGCTGGCGGGTGTCTGTCTCTCCCACTTTAGTTGGAGCGGAATCGATGAACAGGGCCCTTATGAAGGGTAAATAGAAGTTGACAAAATCACGTTGTGGTGATTCGTAGGTAAGAAAACGTTCTTGCTAGAACCCAATCGCAGCCACGTAAAAGATGCAACAACAACTAGAGGACGTCTAACTTGTTTTTGCAGCGATTGATCATGTGATGTGATATGGCCAGAAGTTGTGATGAATGTTGAATTGTGATGTATGAGATCATGTTCTTGTAATAGGATTCACGACTTGCATGTCGATGAGTATGACAACCGGCAGGAGCCATAGGAGTTGTCTTTATTTTTTTGTATGACCTGCGTGTCATTGAAGAACGCCATGTAAACTACTTTACTTCATTACTAAACGCGTTAGTCATAGAAGTAGAAGTAGTCGTTGGCGTGACAACTTCATGAAGACACGATGATGGAGATCATGATGATGGAGATCATGGTGTCAAGCCGGTGACAAGATGATCATGGAGCCCCGAAGATGGAGATCAATGGAGCTTGATGATATTGGCCATATCATGTCACAACCATATAATTGCATGTGATGTTTATTATGTTTATGCATCTTGTTTACTTAGGACGACGGTAGTAAATAAGATGATCCCTTACAAAATTTCAAGAAGTGTTCTCCCCTAACTGTGCACCGTTGCTACAGTTCGTCGTTTCTAAGCACCACGTGATGTTCGGGTGTGATGGATCCTTACGTTCACATACAACGGGTGTAAGACAGTTTTACACAGCGAAAACACTTAGGGTTAACTTGACGAGCCTAGCATGTGCAGACATGGCCTCGGAACACGGAGACCGAAAGGTCGAACACGAGTCGTATGGAAGATACGATCAACATGAAGATGTTCACCGACGATGACTAGTCCGTCTCACGTGATGATCGGACACGGGCTAGTCGACTCGGATCGTGTAACACTTAGATGACTAGAGGGATGTCTAATCTAAGTGGGAGTTCATAATTTTGATTAAGAACTTTATTATCATGAACTTAGTCTAAAACCTTTGCAAATATGTCTTGTAGATCAATGGCCAACGCTAATGTCAACATGAACTTCAACGCGTTCCTAGAGAAAACCAAGCTGAAAGATGATGGCAGCAACTATACGGACTGGGTCCGGAACCTGAGGATCATCCTCATAGCTGCCAGGAAGCAATATGTCCTAGAAGGACCGCTAGGTGCCGCTCCCGTCCCAGAGAACCAAGACGTTATGAACGCTTGGCAAACTCGTGCTGATGATTACTCCCTCGTTCAGTGCGGCATGCTTTACAGCTTAGAACCGGGGCTCCAAAAGCGTTTTGAGCATCACGGAGCATATGAGATGTTCGAAGAGCTGAAACTAGTTTTCCAAGCTCATGCCCGGGTCGAGAGATATGATGTCTCCGACAAGTTCTACAGTTGTAAGATGGAGGAGAACAGTTCTGTCAGTGAACACATCCTGAAGATGTCTGGGTTGCACGCACGTATGACCCAGTTGAACATTAACCTCCCAGATGAGGCGGTCATTGACAGAATCCTCCAGTCGCTCCCACCAAGCTACAAGAGCTTTGTGATGAACTACAACATGCAGGGGATGGTAAAGACCATTCCTGAAGTGTTCTCGAGGCTGAAATCAAGAAAGAACATCAAGTGTTGATGGTCAATAAGACCACTAAGTTCAAGAAGGGCAAGGGTAAGAAGAACTTCAAGAAGGACGGCAAAGATGTTGCCGCGCCCGGTAAGCCTGTTGCCGGGAAGAAGTCAAAGAATGGACCCAAGCCTGAGACTGAGTGCTTTTATTGCAAGGGGAAGGGGCACTGGAAGCGGAACTGCCCCAAATACTTAGCGGATAAGAAGGCCGGCAACACCAAAGGTATATTTGATATACATGTAATTGATGTGTACCTTACCAGTACTCGAAGTAACTCCTAGGTATTTGATACCGGTGCCGTTGCTCACATATGTAACTCACAGCAGGAGCTGCGGAATAAACGGAGACTGGCGAAGGACGAGGTGACGATGCGCGTCGGGAATGGTTCCAGGGTCGATGTGATCGCCGTCGGCACGCTGCCTCTACATTTACCTACGGGATTAGTTTTAAACCTCAATAATTGTTATTTAGTGCCAAGTTTGAGCATGAACATTGTATCTGGATCTCGTTTAATACGAGATGGCTACTCATTTAAGTCTGAGAATAATGGTTGTTCGATTTATATGAGAGATATGTTTTATGGTCATGCTCCGATGGTCAATGGTTTATTCTTGATGGATCTCGAGCGTAATATTACACATGTTCATAGTGTGGATGCCAAAAGATGTAAAGTTGATAACGATAGTCCCACATACTTGTGGCACTGCCGCCTTGGTCACATTGGTGTCAAGCGCATGAAAAAGCTCCATTCTGATGGACTTTTAGAGTCTCTTGATTATGAATCATTTGACACATGCGAACCTTGCCTCTTAGGCAAAATGACCAAGACTCCGTTCTCCGGAACAATGGAGCGAGCAACCAACTTGTTGGAAATCATACATACCGATGTGTGCGGTCCAATGAGCGTTGAGGCTCGCAGAGGATATCATTATGTTCTCACTCTCACTGACGACTTGAGTAGATATGGGTATGTCTACTTAATGAAACACAAGTCTGAGACCTTTAAAAAGTTCAAGGAATTTCAGAGTGAGGTAGAGAATCAACGTGATCGTAAGATAAAGTTCCTACGATCAGATCGTGGGGGCGAATACTTAAGTCACGATTTTGGTACACACTTAAGAAAATGTGGAATCGTTTCACAACTCACGCCGCCTGGAACACCTCAGCGAAACGGTGTGTCCGAACGTTGTAATCGCACTCTATTGGATATGGTGCGGTCTATGATGTCTCTTACCGATTTACCGCTATCATTTTGGGGATACGCTCTAGAGACAGCTACATTCACTTTAAATAGGACACCGTCTAAATCCGTTGAGACGACACCGTATGAATTATGGTTTGGGAAGAAACCTAAGCTGTCGTTTCTAAAAGTTTGGGGATGCGATGCTTATGTCAAGAAACTTCAACCTGAAAAGCTCGAACCCAAGTCGGAAAAATGCGTATTCGTAGGATACCCTAAGGAAACTGTCGGGTATACCTTCTACTTAAGATCTGAAGGCAAGATCTTTGTTGCCAAGAACGGATGCTTTCTGGAGAAAGAGTTTCTCTCGAAAGAAGTAAGTGGGAGGAAAGTAGAACTCGATGAAGTACTACCTCTCGAACGGGAAAGTGGTGCAGCGCAGGAAACCGTTCCTGTGATGCCCACACCAACTGAAGAGGAAAACGTTGATGATGATCAAGGTACTTCAGATCTAGTTGCTACTGAACTTCGAAGGTCCACAAGGACACGTTCCGCACCAGAGTGGTACGGCAACCCTGTCATGGAAATCATGTTGCTAGACAACAATGAACCTTCGAACTATGAAGAAGCAATGGCGGGCCCGGATTCCAACAAATGGCTTGAGGCCATGAAATCCGAGATAGAATCCATGTATGAAAACAAAGTATGGACTTTTGACAGACTTGCCCGATGATCGGCGAGCGATAGAAAATAAATGGATTTTTAAGAAGAAGACGGACGCGGATGGTAATGTTACCATCTATAAAGCTCGACTTGTCGCTAAGGGTTACCGACAAGTTCAAGGGATTGACTACGACGAGACATTCTCTCCCGTAGCGAAGCTTAAGTCCGTCCGAATCATGTTAGCAATTGCCGCATACTATGATTATGAGATGTGGCAGATGGACGTCAAAACGGCATTCCTTAATGGACATCTTAAGGAAGAGCTGTATATGATGCAGCCGGAAGGTTTTGTCGTTCCTCAGAACGCTAACAAAGTATGCAAGCTCCAGCGATCCATTTATGGACTGGTGCAAGCATCTCGGAGTTGGAACATTCGCTTTGATGAAATGATCAAAGCGTTTGGGTTTACGCAGACTTATGGAGAAGCCTGCGTTTACAAGAAAGTGAGTGGGAGCTCTGTAGCATTTCTCCTATTATATGTAGATGACATACTCTTGATGGGAAATGATACGAAACTCCTGGACAGCATTAAGGCCTACTTGAACAAGTGTTTTTCAATGAAGGACCTTGGAGAAGCTGCTTATATATTAGGCATCAAGATCTATAGAGATAGATCGAGACGCCTCATAGGTCTTTCACAAAGCACATACCTTGATAAGATTTTGAAGAGGTTCAAAATGGATCAGTCCAAGAAGGGGTTCTTGCCTATGTTACAAGGTGTGAGATTGAGCTCGGCTCAGTCACCGACCACAGCAAAAGATAAAGAAGAGATGAGTGTCATCCCCTATGCTTCAGCCATAGGATCTATTATGTATGCCATGCTGTGTACCAGACCCGATGTAAACCTTGCCGTAAGTTTGGTTGCAAGATACCAAAGTAACCCCGGCAAGGAACACTGGACAGCGGTCAAGAATATCCTGAAGTACCTGAAAAGGACAAAGGATATGTTTCTCGTTTATGGAGGAGACGAAGAGCTCGTCGTAAAGGGTTACGTCGACGCTAGCTTCGACTCAGATCTGGATGACTCTAAGTCACAAACCGGATACGTGTATATGTTGAATGGTGGAGCAGTAAGCTGGTGCAGCTGCAAGCAGAGCGTCGTGGCGGGATCTACGTGTGAAGCGGAGTACATGACAGCCTCGGAGGCAGCGCATGAAGCGATTTGGATGAAGGAGTTCATCACCGACCTAGGAGTCATACCCAATACGTCGGGGCCGATCAAACTCTTCTGTGACAACACTGGAGCTATTGCCCTTGCCAAGGAGCCCAGGTTTCACAAGAAGACCAGGCACATCAAGCGTCGTTTCAACTCCATCCGTGAAAATGTTCAAGATGGAGACATAGAGATTTGCAAAGTGCACACGGATCTGAATGTCGCAGATCCGTTGACTAAACCTCTCTCGCGTGCAAAACATGATCAACACCAGAACTCTATGGGTGTTCGATTCATCACAATGTAACTAGATTGGTGACTCTAGTGCAAGTGGGAGACTGTTGGAAATATGCCCTAGAGGCAATAATAAAAGGATTATTATATTTCAATGTTCATGATAATTGTCTTTTGTTCATGCTATAACTGTATTATCCGGAAATCGTAATACACGTGTGAACACTTAGACCCAATGAGTCCCTAGTGAGCCTCTAGTTGACTGGCTCGTTATGATCAATAGATAGTCATGGTTTCCTGACTATGGACATAGGATGTCGTTGATAACGGGATCACATCATTAGGAGAATGATGTGATGGACAAGACCCAATCATAAGCATAGCATAAAAGATCGTATAGTTCGTTTGCTAGAAGCTTTGCCAATGTCAAGTATCTATTCCTTCGACCATGAGATCGTGTAACTCCCGGTTATCGTAGGAGTGCCTTGGGTGTATCAAACGTCACAACGTAACTGGGTGACTATAAAGGTGCATTACAGGTATCTCCGAAAGTATCTGTTGGGTTGACACGGATCGAGACTGGGATTTGTCACTCCGTATGACGGAGAGGTATCTCTGGGCCCACTCGGTAATGCATCATCATATTGAGCTCAATGTGACCAAGGTGTTGGCCACGGGATCATGCATTACGGTACGAGTAAAGTGACTTGCCGGGTAACGAGACTGAACAAGGTATTGGGATACCGACGATCGAGTCTCGGGCAAGTAACGTACCGATTGACAAAGGGAATTGTATACAGGGTTTGATCGAATCCTCGACATCGTGGTTCAACCGATGAAATCATCGAGGAGCATGTGGGAGCCAACATGGATATCCAGACCCCGCTGTTAGTTATTGCCCGAGAGTCGTCTCGGTCATGTCTGCGTGTCTCCCGAACCCGTAGGGTCTACACACTTAAGGTTCGGTGACGCTAGGGTTAGTAGGAAGTCAAGTATGTGACCACCGAATGTTGTTCGGAGTCCCGGATGAGATCCCGGACGTCACGAGGAGTTCCGGAATGGTCCGGAGGTAAAGATTTATATATGGGAAGTCCTGTTTCGGGCATCGGGACAAGTTTCGGGGTTATCGGTATTGTACCGGGACCACCGGAGGGGTCCCGGGGGCCCACCGGGTGGGGCCACCTGCCCCGGGGGGGCCACATGGGCTGTAGGGGGTGCGCCTTGGCCTGCATGGGCCAAGGGCACCAGCCCCACATAGGCCCATGCGCCTAGGGTTCAAGGGGGAAGAGTCCTAGGAGGGGAAGGCACCTCCTAGGTGCCTTGGGGGGGAGGGAAACCCCCCTTGGCCGCCGCCCCCCTAGGAGATTGGATCTCCTAGGGCCGGCCACCCCCCCTTGGCCCTCCTATATATAGTGGGGGAGAGGAGGGACTTCATACCTTGAGTCCTTGGCCTTTGGTTGCCTCCTTCTCCCTCCCCAACACCTCTCCTCCTCCGTTGTGTGCTCAGCGAAGCCCTGTCGGAGTACTGCTTCTCCACCATCACCACGCCGTCGTGCTGCCGGTGGAGTTGTCTTCCTCAACCTCTCCTTCCCCCTTGCTGGATCAAGAAGGAGGAGACGTCGCTCGTCCCGTACGTGTGTTGAACACGGAGGTGCTGTCCGTTCAGCACTTGGCATCGGTGATCTGAATCACGTTCGAGTACGACTACATCATCACCTTGCAAGCTTCCGCACGCGATCTACAAGTGGTATGTAGATGCAAACTCTCTCCCATGACTCGTTGCTTAGATGAACTCATAGATGGATCTTGGTGAAGCCGTAGGAAAAATTTTAATTTTCTGCAACGTTCCCCAACAACATGGACCTACTGAGAGCTTTGAGTTATGCTTATTCAGCAAGAAACAAAATCAATTATTTCCCGTAGCAACGCACGGGTATTTTTGCTAGTATCAATCTATATCTATACCTAATCAATAATAAAGGGAGAAAGATTTCTTAGTTCTCCTTCCTCACCCATTTATATACATTAATTTTGTGTTAACCATAAAGATTGATGATTGAGATTTAAAAGGAGGAAGGCTTCTCTATACCTAAAAAAGTTTGGTTTCGTCAAGCCCTTCCCATGATCGATACCGGTACCTCACATACTGCTAGTTTTCCTTTGTTAGTCTTTATACTTTCGAACTCAGTTTGACTTGGTTTATACGTATCCCACGCACGCCTAATAATCTTCTGGGCTGGCTGCAACATAATTTCATTGTTAGGAATAATAAGCATAGGAAAAAGCAATAGATGATAGACATAGTTGCTTGTAGATGAAAACGGCTCAAGATGTACACTACCGCGGGATCCAAAAGAACAACAATGGAGTTGCAAACCGAGAAAGGCAAATACTGGCAGTGAAATTTGCACGAATGCGATTTTAAATTATGTGAGCAAACACAGAACTTCATGACTTACGGAATTGCCTCGCTATGCAAACCAATGCAGATAAACATAGGGATCGTCGAATTGATAGCAATAAGCCCTGTTTGAAGAGGTTCGCATACCGAACGCCTGGAAATTATACTTGGAGCGGGAGGTTCAGTTAAGCGAGATTCAGAAGCTGTAATGTCGCCTTTCCCATCAGTAGGTTTAGCCAGAGCATTTACAACACAACCCAAGTAAGCCTCGCTCATGGGTATCTGAGCAATTTTTCCTGTTGCTTTTACAAAACTTCCCTCTTGTATCATCAACCAGTCGCCCATTTACAATCCCAACATTTTTGGATTCCAAATTCAGAGCAATACCCCTAGTACCTGCTGCAAATTCGACAAATTCACCTGACATTATTTCACCAAGACCTATAATACGAGCAAATTCCATCCCCTACTTGAACAGAAATCAAACATACTCTCTCCATCCCATGATGTAAGACATTACATTATGGGACAGGGGGAGTATTATATCGCACATGAAGCAAGAAGAATGTCTTGGACACAAGGGAATACATATTAACTACACCATCTATTTCTTTATATATATATATATATATATATATATATATATATATATATATATATATATATATATATATATATATATATATATATATAAGCTGTATTTTTTTGTCCACAATGACCCAAGGCACATAATTGAGAATAATTTTGGGCGAAAATATCCTTCACTAATTAGGAAGTTAGCAGATTACTTAGCAGCAACTAAATAACCAGTGAACTAATAAAAGGCAACTGAATCCCGCCGCGCCAGAATAAAATCAATTGGTGGGATGGAAGAGAGAAAAATATGAGTGCATGCAATCAGCAAGAGAGATTCTCTTTTACTATCATTCTATTGGGGACTACGTGCTACTCATGAAAGGCATGTACTTGATGGTGGAAGGACACACGGAAAACTGAGAGAAAAAGGAAAAAAAACTTACATTGTGAAATTTTTAGGAAAAAATACACATTATATAAAGAAACGGAGGGAGTAATAACATAGAGAGATTGCTCCAACATATGAGTGCATGACATGCAGATAAGATAGATAGAAATTTTAGGGTAGATACTAATACAAATAATACAAACTACAGTGCTCCACTCAATACTACTAGGGATAGATAGACGGTGAAATAACAGTGCTCCTCCGATCTACTGGAATTTAGCTGGCGGTTCGGTGCCAAAAACCTTCAGGTACGCCTTCCTGTGAGCTTCACGGTTGATTCGCTTGTTGTCTTCCCGGAAGTTGTCGGGGATCTCGACGTAGCCCTTCTCCTCAAACTCAGCCTTGATCTCCTGCTGGTACTTGAAGTTTTCGTCCCTCAAGTTGTTGAAGAAACCGGCGTACTTGCTCTTCTTTCGGTCGAAGCGGGCAGGCTTTTCCCAGGACAGGATGGACCTCACCTCCTCTTCAGACATCATGTTCTTCTCCTGAAGAGGACCCTTCTTGCACTTGCCATGGCCCCCCTGCGAACCGGCCTTAGGAAGCCTCTTCTGTCGACCATGACGCCCTTGCATGATCACTGACTCCTCCTGCGAACCGGCCTCCGGAGACCCCTACTGTCCACGACGACGACGCGTCGGCTTGGTCGCCGCCGCCACCACCTCCACCTCCTCCGACGAACCGGCCGAGAAAGAAGGCCCCTTTGGAACCCTATAAGCTTCCGACTCGAGGCGATTCAGATTGGGGAGGAGACGACGCCGCGTCTTCTTCCATCTTATAGGGAGCGGCGGAGGCCAGCCTTAGTCGGTGTCGGCTCGCTCTTGGGCTCCAGCTGGGCTTCTCGTGCCACGCCAGGAAAGATGAGCGCCCGATGCGGCCCGGCCAGCCCAGCGCCCAGACGCACGATTCTCGTACGAGATAGACCATCCATCCTCTCGCCTGAAGAGACATTGTAATGGGCCAGCCCAGTAGCACTGTTTGTTCAGCTCATTTTTTGTCCGCTCGCTTCATTACTATTGTTCTTTCACTCACTTTTGCTTATATTCTAAAAAATATATCTAAAATACACATATTCCTAAAGAAGTACTTAAGTATTGAAAAATAATATTTATGCAATGTTAAAAAAATACCGGTGCAACTTTGACCAAATTTTGATTGCATTTGAAAAATTGTTTCAAATCCGCATTGGAATAATATGTTTAACACAAATTAAAAAGCATGTGTTTGAAAAATGGATAACCATATAATTGAATGATTATAAACTTATATATATATAAATGTTTCAATGTATGCAAAAGGTACAATGTGTATGAAAAAAGTAGACATCAAAACATGTATTTAAAAAAAATCATGGTCTTTGAAAACAATTAGTAAAAAAATATTTTTAAATTGCTAAACATTAATGAAAAAGTGTTTCTGAAATATACAAAGAAAGAACAACGTCTATAAAAAAATAGACATCAAAACATATATTTGAAAGAGGTTAATACTGTATTTTAAAAATGTTAACACAGTGTAAAAAATTGTTAGCATAGTCTAATTAAATGTGGATATGCTTCGAAAAAGTGTTTTAAATTTTATTTGAAAAAAATCTTAACATGTATTCAAAAACATGTATTCGAAACAATGTTAACCATGTGTTGAAAAAGAACTTACATGCAAAAAAATGTTTCAGGTATATACGGAAAATGTCCAATCTATATGGAAAAAAGTAGACATGAAAACAAATATCTTAAAACATGATTAAAATATATATTTTTTCATGTGTAAAGAAAAATAGAAAATATGTATAAAAATGTAGAAATGAAAACATATCTTCAAAAATAATGTTAATCATGTATTTAAAATATGGTAAACATGCATAAAAAATGTTTCTTGTGTATAGAAATGTTCAATTTGTATGAAAAAAGCAGGAATGAAAACATATATATTGAAGGAAAAAACCAAAAAAACCAAAGAAAAAAAGCAAGCTTATGAGAAACATAAAGAAAACATGTAGAAAAAGAAGAGAAAGAAAAAACAATGAAAACCGTAAAAGGAATAGACAAAATAAAGAAAAAAATCAATAAATTGAACGAGCCCAGTCAATGTACAGTAAATAATAAGGAAAAACTAATACGGAACAACATCCGAGCGAGCGACCGAACCCAGCAACATAGCAAGCGGCCGAGCAAACATTCACTCTAATGGGCAAGCCCATACCTGCCGACGCCTTAGTACGAATCACAGTAAGCGATATATAGCTGTAGAGAGCAACTTATCAAGGAGTGCTTCTTTCGGAGGACAGTAAGGGTCATTTTTGGTGGGCTGGGAGGTGCCACTTAGCACGCTCTCATTCGCCGCCACGTGTCGTGGGTGCTCCCTTCGGGTTTTTTCTGTATGCATTTTCAGCTTTTAGACCAAAATATTTGGGTTTTTCAGTTTTCCCCTTATTTTCCCTAGATTTTGGACAAAAAAGTCAAAACAAAAAATTATTTCCAGGAAAAATGTGTTATTTTCTTCTTTTGCGAGAGAAACAGATTTACTTCTCGTAGAAGCACAGATATGCTCCGACGAGAGGCATAGTCGTGCCCCTCAGAAAAGAAAAAAGAAGCGTGTTTTCTTTTTTTTTCCTTTCGCAAGAAGCACAGATATACTTCCCCTGAAAGCATGGGTTTTCTTCTGCGAGGGGCTCAGTCATGTCTCTCGGGAAAGATAAAAAATGTGTATTTTCCTTTCACGAGAGACGAGACACAAATTTACTTCTCATGGATGCATAGATTAACTTCCACAAAAGGCACAGTCGTGAGTCTCGAAAAGGAAAGAAAATACGGGATTTGCTTTCGCGAGAGGCATGGTCATACATCTCGAAAAAAGGAAAATAAATGTGTTTTCATTTCTTTTACTTCCGCAAGAGGCGCATATATACTCCTCATGGAGGCACGGATTTGCTTCCGCGAGAGAAACAATCATCCCTCTTGAAAAGGTAAAAAAGACGCATTTTCCTTTTTTTTCCTTTTCGCGAGAGGCAAAAATTTACTTCGCAAAGAGTCACGATTTTTCTTCCGTGAGAGGCACAGTTGCACTTCTCGGAAAAGGGAAAAACGTGTATTTGTTTTCACTAGAGGTACATATTTTCTTTTCTTGGAGGCACAGATTTGCTTTCGGAAAGGAAAGAAACGTGCTCTCGGTTTCTTTTTTTCATCTATTTTTTCTCATGAGAAAAAAGATCATTAAAACATATCAACATGGGATCTAGTTTCACAGATATCGAGGCGAGGAATCCAACGGCGAAAACGGTTCGAGATCTGAATGCACGGTTTAAGAGATAAAATGTTTTAAATAAACGAATCTACGAATGGAAAACTCGTAGGTTACGACAAGACTTGTTGCAATCATAAAAGGTGGGAATGACCTTTGCAAAGAATACTCATTAATTAGTGATTTTGATAGCTATAGCACTATATGTCGCTTGTACCGATTCCTAATAGGAATCACCTATAGCTGATGTTTAGCAGGACGGCCTAGTAGTGCAGTATTTTTGCGCTCTGTAGGTTTGCTTTGCTCCAGTTTTGTACTTCTTTTTTCTTTGGTTTTATTTATTTTCCATGGATTTTTATTTTATTTTTTGTTTTGTTTTCTTTGCTTTCTCATCGGTTTTCGGGCTTTCTTCTCTTTATTTCACGTCGATTTTCTTTTATTTTTTCTTGGTTTTCTTTGTTTTTTTTCTTTTTTAGTTTCTTTGTCGGGTTTTATCTGTTTTTGTCCAAGTACATGTCTACTTCTTTTCAGTATACAATGTACATTTTAAGAGCATCTATGAAACATTTTATGATACATATTGAACATTCTTCAACTACATAATGTATATTTTTCAATACATTTTTTGAACACCTTTTCTAATACACGGTAACATTTTGCCAAATACATGTTGCACATTTGTAATGGAAATAAGCATTTTTTAAACTACACAATTATTTTTGCCTTGTTTAATTTTTTTCAAAATTATCATGATTTTTTTTAAAACATGTGATATTTCATTAAAATATAATGTCTATTTTTTATAACCTACGCAAACATTTTATGCATTGTATATAGCATTTTAAAAATGTCTCAAACATTTCTATGAAATGCAGGAACAATTTCCTAAATTGTCACGTACATTTTTTAATGGTATGAAACATTTTTTTTTACATTACACAAATATTTGTTTTACATTGTATACACATTTATAAAAAAGTTTTTTTATAAACACGGAAACATTTTTTATTGGCATGAACATCTTTTATTACAACTATGTTCACATTTTTACATTAGTTTAACATATAATGAATTTATGTTTTTGAACTTTGTTAATTAATTTTAAAGTTTTGAAGTCCTCCTAACTTTCGAACTTTATAAAGCGCAACCATTCTTCTTGATATTCCAGTGCATAGATAAATTTTGTTGGTAGCATTACAAATAACTAAGTGCATTGCCGACATTCTAACTTTGATTGTGGGAAGTAGATTTAAAATTGTGTCACCAAAAATGAACAAGACATTGATCGATGCATAGAACATGTTATTAGCCCCTTTGCAACCTCTTACTTCCACAAATTAAATATATGTGAATTAGTCAACTGCCATTACAGTTTTGATGGACCACATAATATGTACTTCCTATGGATTTCAGCCTGCACTTTATGATATGTGAAATTCCAGTTCACCAGTGGTGCATAAGATCAAGACGACTGACTTATTTGCTTTGTTTTGGTTGTCTATTAGCAGCATGCATCAGTACTCATCACCTCAACTTTGAAAAAAACACCTCAGTGACAAATGCTCATTTAACCAAGAAACTCTTTTTTTTCACTATGTTTACTTCAGTCGAGATATATTTGATCACTTGTATCAATAAAGGAACTTTTATTTGTGTATTTTTTTATCACTTGTATATTTGATACCTATACCAATATATTTGATCACTTGCACCAACAAATGCTCATTTTACCAACAAATATGTGATAACTTGTACCAATAAATATTTTCATCTAACCAAATCTCAAAATATTATGTATGTACCACCCCTCAAAAAAATATGAAGTATGTACCTGATAGGTGCTCAACCTTTGTGTCTCTTGATCCGTTTGAGTATTACGCATTACTTTATTATATGCTCTTATGGTTGGTTGCTTCTCATCATATTTCGAATGGAATTTGAACTACCCTAGAATTTTGTCACATTTCTTGGTTGAAGAGAATGTAAGCATTCCTTGAGAGAGATAAAGGCGTGAACTTCCTCGGATGTATAACATGAATATATGAAACAAAATACTTTTTTCTCAATACTTTCAATACACTATAGACGATGCCCTCACATTTGCAAGGGCCACTTTGCTAGTTGGTTTAATCTAAGAAAGAGCTCCCTTTCTCTAGCTGGAGTCTGCGTCTAGAAGAAATAGCTTTCCCGTGACTATCAGGCAGAATTGTCAAAGATACTGGACCTCGCCCCTGCCGTTCCGTCCTGCACAAACTGAACGGCCTGACAAGTGACCTGGCAAGTTCCTTTCTTGGCTGAAGCCGGTCGGAGGCATATTAGGACTTTGCTTGCTGTTAGATACACATAGTTAGCAACTTAGCATAAAATGATACTTCCTCCGTCTCAAAATAAATGTCTCAACTTTGTTATAACTTTGTATCAAAGTTAGGACACTTTATTTTGGGATGAAGGGAGAGTATCCAATATTGTTTCAGGGTGTTGCACGTACCACTGATTCGAACCATGATTAACATGAGAAGTGTGTGGTCAGATTTAGCCAAACAAACACAAAAATCTAGGAGTCCACTACAAATCCGATTTCAGATTATTTTTTTACCATGACAAATTATGTTCTCCAACGATGGCAAGTTTAGTCGGCGTTAGCGAGCATGAAAAATCCGCCTCATTTCATTTTTCATCAACAAATTATCGTACTTGCAAACTAAAAATCTGAATCGGATGTCAGATTTTTTTAGTGTTTTCGAGGATATATGTGAGCTCCCTTTCTCTGTTTTTTTTTTGGTGTGTGTTGGGGAGCTTCCTTTCTCTAGTTGGCGTGTGCGTCTGCAAGAAAATAGCTATATGAAAGCGCGTACATATTTATGTACATCTCATAGCGGGATTGTCTCGTCGTCATGCTGGTGAGATGACTAAATATTCCGTTGATTGGTTGCCAAAGAAGTGTAGTTGTAGCTAGCTGAGCATCGATACTTCTTCTTTTTTGCGGGTACTTTTTCTTTTTAGCTGAGCACCGATACAACGACACGGGTATGGCAATATGGGATACGGCAAATTTTAAAACAGCAATACGGCGAGTATATATAAATAATTAATAAAATGTCATGTAACAAAAACAAAACCTAATAAAATCTGTGACATGAGATCAAAATACTACAATATTGGTTGTCTAATTGCATCAATATTGGTTGCATGGTTACAGTAGTACTATTGGTTGCAGGACGTGTGTCACCGCCTTCAACATCAATACTATTGGTTGCACTGCTATTTGTCCCACCAGCCTCAAGCCCCTCAACAACAATCAGGCAAGCATACATGACTTTTTCATTGGTTTGGCCCATATAACAAAAGAATAGCACGATTTGACTCTTCGAATCTGACCCATTTCAAAACGCCAGTAACCATAAAGTCAGTAACCATGGCGTTTTGGTTACACGAAAGACGCCATGGTCTTTGGGGTCTGCCCCTGGCCATCTCTGGTCAGTTTTTCTGACCGTCCACGTTGCATACCGGGCACAAACCAGGGATCCATGCATGTACATGCCCATGCCCATGGGCCGCGGCCGTGACCTCGCATGCTAGGTGGATGGTGCGTCGACAAGAGAAGTTCTGCGAAAGTGTGGTCTTCGGAGGTGTCTGGCGTCGGTCGAGATGCGGTGCTGTGTATCAGTTTAGGATACGCTTTTTGCGTTGTAGCTTGTGTAGCGGTGGTGTTCGTCTGTGGTCTTGTTGGGTGTGGTGTTCGTGCTACGCTCATTGTTCGCATTGAGTGATAGCTTTTTTATAATTAAATTCTACCTTCTATAAATGTATGGTATGCCTAGGCGTACTTTCAGAAAAAACATTAGATGTGAGATATTATCTCATATTTAGATGTGACATAGTCAAACCCTAATTTTAGAGGTTGGCGGCCTGATGGGCGGTGCACAGATATTACAAATAGTGCGATAGTCCTAGATAGATAGATAGATAGACGGTAAAACAACAAGGCCCTGCGGCGAGTTCGATCAGGCTGAGCAGAGCTCAGGCGGAGGATAGGAGCCATACATCTCAAAGTACGCCTGCGTGTACGCGTTGTCGTTGGCTCGGGTGATCCTTTCCTCGTGGTCGTCGGGGACCTCAACGTAGCCCTTGTCATCCAGCTCCTTCTGGAGCCTCCGCTGGAAATCGACAAGATCGTCATGCAACTCGTCAGTGGTGGCACCCTTTCGGTTGGCGGTGGGAGGCTTCTTCCAGCGGAGGATGTGGTCAACCCACTCGCTCGGCATCGTGTTCCTCGCCGGAGCCACCTTCGACTTGGCATGGGCACCACACGCCGCTGAGTTGAGTTGTACCTCCTCGTCCTTCTTGCAGGACCCTTTCTTCCCATCAAGACGCGCGGGCGCAGTCGCCATCTCTCGGTCTAAGCGATTTGGGGATTTTTCGACCGATTTGGAACCCTAGCTTCCTACTCGAGGCGATTGAGATTTGGGGAGGTGACGGCACCGCGTCTTCCTTCTACTTATAGGGGCGGCGGAGGCCAGCCCTAGTCGGTGTTGTCTTGGTTGCCCCAGGGCTCCAATTCGGCCTCGAACACGGCCTTCCGCGTTAAGAATATGAAAGCGGACGTGGCCCGGCCCAACCCGCGTCGCCCACCTCCTCTATGATTTTCTGACCAAGCCTATTGATTTTTTCTTTTCTTTTTCTTTGAGCTAACCAAGCCTATTGAATTTCTATTTTTTTTTGGATATAACATGTTCCACGCGAGCTATGTCTTGCACTTTTAATTCAAAACAAAAGCATGAGCAAAAGGAGATCGCGCAGGTTTCGATCCCAGTACCTCCAGGGAGAAGTCCGGCGTTGCCAGCCACTCTGCCTGCTTCTCGCCCGTGCCTAGTGGTAGGGGGGTGTCCTTGTCGAGGGCTTGTTCGGTTAATCCCTCCTACAAGGGGATTGGGGAGGACTCAAGGGGATTGAGGTGGGATTTGACTTTTAGGGGGTTTAATCACTCTCAATCCCTTTCAAACCCCTTCAAATCTCAAGGAACCGAACAAGGCCTCAGGCAATTCCAGATGGTTTTCTCAGGTTTTCTCTTATTTATTTTTTCTATTCCTTTTTTCTCCACATTTTATTATTATTATTTGCATTTGTTTCTATGATTTTATTTTTATTATTTACTTTTTTGGTTTATTTTCATTTTTTTGTTTCTTTTCTTTCTTTTGCTTTCATTCTATGTTTTTTGTATATGTCAACAACAGTTTTGTAATACACATTTGACATTTTTAAATACAGATTTAACATTTCTTTAACATATGGCCAATATTTTTTCTATACATATTTCTAATATTTGTAAATGTTTGATTAACAATTTTTTGAATACTAGGTCAGCATTTTTATATACATTTTATAAATGCTGGAATAACAATTTTCAAATGAAAAGTTTAACTTTTTTAATACATTGTCAACATTTTTTCTATACACATTTAACATTTTCTAAATGCTTGACTATTAACATTTTTTTAGCACTTGTTCGATATTTCTTCAAATGCTTGATTAATTTTTTTATTTACATGATAAAAAATATCATCATTTTTTTAATACATTGTCAACATTTTGTATACACATTTAACATTTCCCAAAATTTTGATTCACATTGTGCAAATAATTGTTCAACATTTTTTTTCAAATGCTTGATCAACATTTTTATATACATGATAAAAAAATTCATCATTCATTCAATGCATAATCAACAATTTTTCTATACATGTTCAACATTTTTCAAATGTTTTTGTAAAGTGCTTTTGTAATATATTTTGAATATTTAAAATTATAAACAGGAGTACAAGAATAAAGCAAAAAATGAAAACAAAAAACGTAAAAAAAATAGACAAAGAGGTCGTGGCCTCCCGCGCGTGTGGGCCGGGCTCATCTTGCTCGCTCCTTCAGCGAGTCAGAAGCTGGACTCGCTAAAGCCAAGATATAGGGGTGCCCCCTGTTCTACCCTATTTCATCAAGCCTTTCCGGATCAATCGAGTTTCACTTTTGTCAAGCCTTTCTCGATCGATCAATCACTAGCACATGGACAGGCCCTAGCGTTCGATCTTTTTCTTTTCTTCTCAAGCACATGAGCCGTCCACCACGTCCGTCACCCCTCCCCCAACTACTCAAGGGTTCTATTCCCTCAAAAAAAAAACGACTCGAGGGTTATGTTTCTTTTTACATGGCCGACTTTCTCCATCCACAACTCTTTAGTGTATGTGTTATAAAAAAAGGGGAACACTTAAAATCCGTCGGCCGACGGAACGCTCGATTGGTCGCTCTTGAGTGTTGCGCATGACGAGTCGGTCCTAGGCGCCGCTCAGCTCATCCTCTTTTTTCACTGCGCAAGACCTTATCTCTTCACAAACCACACATATGTGAGCAATCTATAGGCCACTCATCCAAAAACGCTTGCTCCATGTGAGAGAGAAGAGAGCACGCACGTCGATGCTCGGATCCTCATGGCCATCAGTGTCAAAACCAGCTGACCTCGAGTAGGGGGTCCCGAACTGTGGATCTTGGATCGATGGGCAACAGGAAACGCATAGACACAATTTACCCAGTTTCGGGCCCTCTCGAGGAGGTAAAACCCTACGTCCTGCTTGGTTGTATTGATGTATGTGTATGACAATTACAGAGTTGATCTACCACGAGATCGGATGAACTAAACTGTAGGTGGGTATGGTAATAATAGTTCTCCCCCACGGGTTAAATCCTATGGTTTATATAGACACTAGGGTACCTAGGGTTACACATGATCGGTCGGAGAATAAACATGCCGCTTTCGCTAAGAAGACTTGGATGATACGCCAAGCCTTCGGAGATCTCCTTCCATAGTACGGGGTCGCCTACAATCCGGCCCTCCTTTGATGAATCAAGAGGGGCCCACCAGTCCGGCCCATGAGAGATAGGTCGGCAGCCCGAGGACCCCTTAGTCCAGGACACCCTTAGTAGCCCCCAAACTTGCCTCCAACGCCCAGGTTGAAATCTCCTTCTGCTCCATGCTTCTTAAAGTCTTCGGCTTGAGGGGCGAGTTCCTCCCTTCACCTATATTTGGCTGATGATTGCTCGGCCACCTCCAACACTTCGGTCAGCGAGACATTGGGGAGCTCCTCGTATCGTTTCCTTCATCTAGTCTTAATGACACCGCTCGATTTTCGTGCGTAAAAGGAAATCAAAAGGTTCGAGCGTCTTTCACAGAAATGCCCCTTATGAGCCAAGGGAAGACGCCTATTTAACAGGCTAAGGGCGTGAAAGTTCTTGCACCCCACTCCCGAATCACCAAAAAGCCAGATTCAACAAGTGTTGAACAATGGTGAGCGCCCCAGGCTCCTCTTCACGCTCTCACGACCCCCTTGAAGGTGACTGGGCGAGCTGCTTCATTTCCCGAATGGGATTGAGCAGCCTTGAGGCGCAGGGGTATCTACCTACATCAGATCTCACATCCACCCGCCCCGAATTGACTTCTGTGAATGGGAGGCCTTTGCGGAAAACTTCCCCGCCCCACGGAGGGGGGGGGGGGGTATGCTTTGCGCCCTTTCTCTTACGAGGTTTAGGCTTCCCCCATCCATCCCTTCCCGATGGGTTTATTAGAATTCTATGAGATCCAACTCCACCGTGTCACCCCGGGGGCCATTCTGCATATCCCGGGCTACATTGCCCTATGTGAGATGTTCCTGGGTTGTGAGGCCCACTTCAAGTTATGGAGGAAGTACTTCTGTCTTGTCCCTCGTACCCGAGAAGGGGCAATTTACAACACTTTTGATTTTTACAGGAGTAGTAGATAGATAGACCGTGGATTTTTTAGGTTTGTTTTAGTGAACTTGCTACTTGCTTGTTGGATGGGTCCCACAAAGAAGAGGAAATGCAGACTAATATGTGGTTGGATGGTTAGGAGGACATTGATATCCCAATCCCACCAGAGTTTAAGTCTTAAACTTGACACTGGTGCTCGCTTTATTGCTGGATTTATTTCAGGCTTCCGGCTTTGTTCATTCAGTGGGAGGATACGATCCCGTCGATTGCAAGGCGTCTTTGGTGACTTGGTAAAATCTCAGGATGCTATGCAGGCTCAATCTCCGGGACGTACTCACAGGGATAGCGTGTGCGCGCGTGCGTTCATAGGGGTAGTGTATGCTCGTGCATATGAGCGATTTCGATTGTATTGCGTTAAAAAAACAAAACAAAAAGGAAATTGGTCTTTTTAGGGGTAGAAGAGGATTTTTTTTGGAGACAATTGGTGCGGGGCGTGGGCGTGGGCGTGGGAGGGATGCAGCGCGGGCTGGGCCGAAATTCACCCGAAACTCTCGGCTTCTCTCTACTCGGCTATGTGGAGGCAGAGATCAAGGGTGGAATGGCTTACAACGGGAGACAGGAACACCAAGTTCTTTCACCTACGAGCAAGTATTCGCCGAAAGAAGAATATGATCAAAGCTTTGAAAAATTCGCTTGGGGTGCTAACAGATGATCCGGAGGAGCTGAAGGCCATGGTAAATGATTTCTATAAAACTTTATATACCACGGAAGGGGTGAGCAACATGGAGACGGTATTGGACAGTGTGCCATCAAAAGTAACGCCGAGTATGAATGAGATGTTGTGTGCCCCGTACTCTAGCGATGAGGTCAAGACTGCTCTGTTTCAGATGTTCCCGACCAAGGCGCCGGGTCCAGACGGCTTTCCGGCACATTTTTATCAGCGACACTGGGAGCTTTGTGGAGCGGAGGTGACGGAGGTAGTGCTACGGATTGTTAGAGGGGAGGACAGCCCGGAGTGCATCAACGATACCATCCTTGTTCTTATTCCCAAGGTAACAAATCCTACCATCTTGTCACAGTTTAGACCCATTAGCCTATGCAATGTTCTATACAAGGTGGCATCCAAAGTTATTGCAAACCGGCTCAAGCAAATCTTGCCAGAGATCATATCAGAGGAGCAATCGGCCTTCGTCCCAGGAAGGCTCATCACGGATAACATTATAAGTGCATGTGAGTGTCTCCATTTTATGAAGCGGAGTAAAGCAAAAGCCAACAACTATTGTGCACTTAAGCTTGATATGATGAAAGCATACGATAGGTTGGAATGGGACTATCTGGAAGCCATTATGGGTAAGCTTGGGTTTGCACCAGCCTGGATAAAAACTGTTATGAGCATGGTGCGGTCAGTTTCCTTTTCGGTGCTCTTTAATGGTGAAAGGCTTGATCATTTTATGCCAAGCAGAGGTATAAGGCAGGGAGATCCGATATCCCCTTATCTCTTCTTAATTGCAGCAGAGGGCCTTTCGTGCCTCCTGAAAACCAGTTCTTTGTCGTCAAATATTGTTGGATTAAAGGTGGCACCCATGGCCCCGTCCGTTAACCACCTTCTTTTCGCAGACGATAGCCTGCTGCTTTTTAAGTCAGGGAATGAAGGGGCTGTAGCGGTATCAAACCTGCTGGAAACATATTGCTTGGCATCGGGGCAGAGGATAAATCATGACAAGTCTTCAATTTTTTTTCAGTAGAGGATGTCCGCAGGCGGTGAGAGATGATATGAAGAATGTTCTAAATGTGCATAACGAATCCCTAAGTGATCGGTACCTTGGAATGCCAACAGAGGTTGGTCACTCGAAGAACGGCACCTTCAAATACTTGAGGGATCGAGTCTGGGAAAAGGTGAGAGGCTGGATGGAAAAGCTATTATCTTCGGCAGGGAAAGAGGTGCTGATAAAGGCAGTGGCCCAAGCAATACCAGTTTACTCGATGGCATGTTTTCGGCTTCCCAGGGGACTATGTGAAAGTGTTACTTCGCTAATCAGACAATTCTGGTGGGGGAGTAAACAAGGAAAACGGAAGCCCAGTTGGGTGGCGTGGGACGTGATGACCTTACCCAAGAATCTCGGTGGACTTGGCTTTCGGGATTTGGAGCTCTTTAATTTGGCCCTACTAGCTCGGCAGTCCTGGCGTATGTTGCAAAACCCCTTGTCTTTGAGCGCGAGGATCTTGAAAGCAGTATATTATCCCGACACAAATTTTTTTGGTGCAGCTTTGGGACCACACCCCTCACAGATATGGCGCGCTATATTAGATGGAAGAGACATCATGGTGCAGGGCCTGGTGCGTAGAATTGGAGACGGAGAGACAACACAAATTTGGGAGGAGAACTGGCTGCCGAGACCAAGTATGAAAAGGCCAGTCACATCTCTGGTTCCTGATCCGCCGACGAGAGTGGCCGAGCTGATAGATCACACTACAGCAACCTGGAACGAGGACCTGGTCCGTTCGGTGTTCATACCTATAGATGCGGCAGCCATATTACAGATTCCTCTCTGCACACGACGGACTGATGATTTTTGGGCATGGTCAGAGGATCGGAAGGGTATTTTCACAGTGCGATCCGCTTATCGGATGATTCAGCAAACAAAGATCAATAGGGAGGCATGGCTTTATGAGCAGGGGGCCTCTTCTGAATCCATGGGCGACCAAGAATGGTCCGAGCTGTGGCGAATCAGAGTCCCTTCAAAGATTAAATTTTTCTTATGGAGGCTGGCTAAGCATTCAGAGCACCGGAACATGGCAACAACCAGAGCTTGTTGCCTATGTGGGGCTGTTGATAATTGGCGCCATGCTCTGGTGGACTGCACGGTCTCAAGAAGCACTTGGGCACTTTCTTAGAAACTGTCCTTGACAAGCTAAGTACATGCAGAGAAGAAAATGCAAAGCGATGGATTTTTGGTATGCATGAAGCCCTGAATCAAGAGGATTTCCTGTTTTTTGTTGTTACATTATGGGCGTTGTGGGGAGCACGGAGAAAGGCCATGTATGAGGACATTTTCCAAACACCGTTCGCCATCGACGGATTCGTCAAGTCCTTTATAGCGGAGCTAAAATCCCTCCAGGTTCCACGGTCTGCCGGAGACAGGGCGCCCACTCAGCGTCCTTCTCACTGGATTGCACCACCTGTGGGGCTGATAAAAATCAATGTTGATGCTGCGGTTGGCCGAACACAGGGAGCAGTCGGAGCGATATGTAGAGACCGGGATGGATTCTTCTTGGGCGCTTCGACAGTGGGGTTCCCCAACTTATCAGACCCAGGTACCCTCGAGACGTTGGCCATCGGGGAGGCAATGGCGTTAGCAGAAGACCTCTATGTCAGAAAGATCCAAATTACTTCGGGCTGCAAGGTGGCAGTAGGCGATATTCATCAACACTTCAAAGGAAGCTACGATGCAGTAGTGCATGAAATAATAAATCTCAAGTCTAGTTTTGATACTTGTAATATCGTTCACGAATTTAGGAGCTCAAATGTAGGCTCACAAGCTTGCAAAGCACGCTCTATCTCTTGGAGTTGGCCGCTATGTTTGGTTAGGCCAACCCAACGATCTTGATTTCGTCCCTGTAAACGTTGTGACGACTTAATAAAGCTTTGCAGTTTGTCTAAAAAAAAAAAACTCGGCTATCTCCCTGTCGCCCGGACCCGGTGGGGAAAATCTTTCCCTCCCCTCTCCTCTCCGCCGCCCGCCCGCTCCCGCTTCCGCTTCGCTCCGCCGTCTCCAATCCCTACCCAAAAGAAACCCTCCTCCGCGGGGCCCCGCCCCGCCCCCGCCGCCGCGTCCGGAACGGAGCGAAAGTGAGGCCGGGTCAGGCGTGGCCTGGGCGGGGTTTCGGATGCTGGCAGCAGTCTAATGGCGCAGGCCGCCGTCGAGCCCGCGGCGAGCGGCGGCGCGTTCATCGGGAGGCCGGCCGAGGTCCCGAGGATGAAGCGGAAGACCCCCTCCGAGCTGCGAGTAATGCCCCAATCCCCCCCGCCCCCCCCCCCCCCCCCCCCCCCTGTTTTTTTTACATAATACCTCCAATCCATGCTTAGTTCCTTGTCGCTACAATCCAGAGATGCAGCACTGCAGTTATTTTGAAACGCGACGCCGAACAAGTCCCAAACAAGATCTTGCCGTAGCGCTGCAGTTATTTTGAAAGAAAGGGGTTTATTACCCATATCCAACCGTTTACGGCGCTTAGGTTTCAGCCAGAGAGTAGCTGCGCCAGAATTTAGCCAAGCGTTTGATGCAGTGCTGCATTGTAATCTACTAACTGGTATACATGCATATGTACAGCTAAGTGCGCTGCGAATTAACCACATTGTCAGTTTTTCACTTATGAATGCGTTATGAAGATCCATAGGCTCCGTATTTCATCGATTCTAGGAGAGTGATTTGATCTTACAAAGGGGAAACATGGGGCCTGCTAGAGCTTCGTCTCCACTTCACATCGCCATGTTATCACACACTAAAAATGCAGCAAATCCTGCTGCAAGCATTATATGCTACAAGGTCGCAGACGAACACTGAAACTTGTTCCGTTCATTGATTCCTGCAGGATGAGCAGTTGAAGCGACGCGTGTCTGAAAAGGTTGCCAATGATCAGTCACTCCCTTCCGCGGCGTTTGATAGGTATAAAGTGTTCTGTTGTAATCATGTATCGTGATGTTCCTCTCCTCTTGTGTTTGCTTTGTTGGGAAATTTGATGCCTGACTAATCTTTGCATGTGGGTATAGGCCAAGCAATGGGCCTCGGAACCCAGAACAGCAGAAAATATCCAAATACATCAGCACTCGTGTCACAGAGGTGTTCCCAGTTAAAAAATCCAGAAATGTTGGGAAAGAAAATTGTAAGGTTAGACGTTGTGTCTTGTTAAAGAAAATGATGCTCATTGCTCTCCAAGTATTTGATAGCATCATGTTGAACCATTTGTTTTGTCATATAACTTGTAATAATGTCTTGAAAACAGGATGCTTTACTGAACAATGAGAAGGCTCCCAAGTCTGCTGATGCTGTAACGGCTTCACAGTCTGCAGAATCTCCGTTTCCACGGTAATTATTTTACCAGAGGCAGTTGATCTTGTTTCATGCCATGCCCATGCTCTTATTTGGATTGTTTTTCCCCCCAAAATTCAGCAGCAATGGCGACTCTGCGCAGTTGGATTCTTCTGTTCCATCGCTTGCGGAAGCAGCAAAACCAGGTTTTAGGAAAGCTGAGAAATGCAGCAAGAATGCTCTGCGGAGTGTATCAGAGCTTCACATTGGCAATGAGAAGCAGGCTGGCTCTAGCAAATTCGACATGGTAAGGAGCGTCCACCTAGTGCACTACAGTATATGTATATATTACCTCATCCTCTAATCTTTCTAGTGCTTTGTGTAGGACAAAGTGATGAAAGGGTTCGGAGCTCGTGGTGCTTCTGGAGCTTCCAGTGGAACTAACATACAAGCTGGTGATGTTCCTTTGAAGTGTCCAGAGGTGTGCCCTTCCATGATCACAATACCAGGAAAAAGAGCTCCTTTGGATCTCACCTTGAAGACTACCCTGCAGTTTGTTTCATCATCTTCTGTGAAGTGGTGCGTATGCATTAGCTTCTCTTGCATTTCTTTCTTGTTTTCATTTAGAAAATGCACCCTTCCCAGAGAAAGTTAATGAGTATCTTGATTGAACCGGTGACATGTCTTAGATTGACACTCTGAAAATTAGATATGGAAATGATATGCGTCTCTTAGTCATTTAGTCTCATTGGATGCTTACTACACTTGCAATTTTTTTTCCAGAAATTTCAATTAAGTATTGGTGTCTGTATGATCCAGTGCTCCAAGTGATATCATGTCTAGTACAGCATACGGTCGCTAGGGAAATTATTGAAATTTACTTGCAAATTGAACCCTGTCGTCTTTGTTTAGTTTTGTTTAGATTTTCTGCCTCAAAGGCCCAAAGTATAATAACTCTTGCCTGCAACAGGTGTCACAATTTGAGTACAAGTTGTAGGGGCAGTGTTGCTGGAGGTAGGTCTCAAAGTTCAGGACGCACGAGGCAAGAGAGCAACAAGGAATTCTTGTTCTCGAAGGCACTGCAGTCATGGGTGTATCCACAAGCCATATTACCTGCTCCCATCGTATCTGCTATGCTCTCATCAACTGCACGAGGAGGTAATTACTAGACCTGACCTATTGTCTGCTTTTCAAGATAAAATATCCGCGTACTTTTGTGGATGTATCTCTTTACCTTTTCTCCTTCTGGCATGTAGAAAAAGAGTTCATTCACAAAAGGTATCAGGATTGGGAAGATTCTTTTCAGAATCTTTACTACATGTTCCGGAAGAATCTGTTGAATATCTTCTATGGTATCTTCTTGCTCCTCAGACCTCAATCCTTCATAATAATTTGATAAGTCATATATATGGAAAATTTAACTGTTTTTGTACATGTACAAAGAATTTTCAACATGTTAAGATTCCACATTTGTCTCAAGATCACCTTTGATTGCAGTTATATTTCATTTTCCTGGGAGGTATTTAATCTTTTAGGTTCTACTAGACTGTTACTCTATGGCTCATCCTCGTTCATCTTACTGAACATCACTTCTGTTATTGTAGTTTATACGGCACAATTTGTTGCTCTATTTATCCGCGGGAACTGTTTGGAGAAGCAGTCCTGTAATGCCTACTTATCACAATCTACACGTGGCATGAGGTCACTACTACGAAAACAGGTCAGTCCTTCATTTTGTTTTTCTGACCTCATCATCGTTTCACATTCCTTTTTAAAATCCCTATTACAGTACCACATTTCTGTTAGAGACCAACCATTATGTACATTACTGCTTGCAACTTCTAAGTGTTACTTCACTCAAGTAGATCGACTTATTGGTTGGCAAGTCTATTCTAGATTTCTTTATTTTCCACCCATTTTTTTGGGGACTTATGACATATGAGTTACAACATCACACTAGTTCCACATATGAATAAAGCTTTAATTCTTTTCTGATTAAACCCAATGCTTCTTCTGTTTGCCCATTTTACTGAAAGAAACATCTTTTTGGTTGTTGAAGTCAATTTTCTACCCTTATTTGGTAGTATTTCTCTGTAAACTAATATAAGACGTTTTAGGTCACTACTTTAGTGATCTGAAATGTCTTATATTAGTTTACAGAGGGAGTACCATAATATGAATGAAATATTAGCTTGGTATGTTGGTCCCTAGGGTATCGAATTGCTCCAGGCCAATCTAGGCCGTGTTGATGTCAAGCTTTGTACTGGATTAAAACATCATTATCATTTATGATCATAATTGTGTGACCATATGACTGCATTGTTGCAGGGTGTTTGCTTTTCTATGCCCCTTTGCAAGGCCGAAATGGAGCAGGCTACCGAAGACGACCTGATCGAATTCTCAAAAATCCGAACACTCAACCTGGGCCAGGTTCTATTTGATTCTTCAACTTGCCTTTATTTGCTCTGGTAAGGCCGCATCTACTAACTGATTTTGATTGTTTTCTATTGAATGGGCAGACACTTCATATAGATGCTTTATCTGAGGTCGACAACACCACGCAGTCGCTCCTTTCGTTTACTGGCAATAAGAGCGTTCATGGCTTATATGATGTCTTGTTGAACTACAAGTAGGGCGCTTAATCTGTAATAATCACTCTGTTCCTTCTAACCCCCTGGGTTTTCATGTTGTGTAATCTAATCTTGTGATTTCTTCTTCCAGGTCCTTTCTGAATTCATTATCTGCAACAGACGTCCCGGTGCTATACTCACCGGTGCCATTTCAAAATGGTTGCCTCCATAGTCCGGAGGTAATTTCATTTCCATCGACTTTGTTTTTCTTCCTGCCTGCTTCCTTAGGCAGCAAGCAAAATGGTTTTGCGTGCTCACATTTATGCCCAGTTATTAACCACGTGGTGCTACTATTGCACAATTATCGTTAGTGTCGAGTATTTTGTTCACTGGATTCTCTGTTAACAAGTCGCAGAACACTCCGTCTAGAAGCACCTTATTCATCCACTCGAATTCGGACCAGCTACACCATGCCTTCCCTGTGTTTCTGCAAAAACTCGGAAAATCTTATACCCTCCCTGAATACATTGTCTTGCAGGTAATATGCAGGGAGATGAGGAAAGCCGACAGCGGTCTGGCCTCGTCCAGCGGTTTCAACGACGCAGGAGAACCTGGATCAGAGGTGTCTGATCCTCCTCTCGCGGCGGGCAGCATGTGCTACAGCATGGAGATAAAGGACGCGGCTCTCCCGCCCTGGGTCGTCTCGGGCGTCTGCGCCGCCATGACCTCAGACACGGACCGCTTTGATCTAACGTAGGCACCACTGTTCCTCCCTGTCATCATCTATCGCCCGTCGAGACCTCTTTTTCTGCATGTGCTGAAAATAGGCATCGCCCGTGCTTCTTTTGTTTGTTGCAGGATCGCGACGGAGCCCTCCTCCATGGGCCTGAACGCGGCCTTGGCATCCCTAGGCGCCGGCGCCCAGTCGAAGATGACGGTGCCATCGGAAAGCGTCTGTGAGGCCCTGGGCGTCCCCGGCGCCGTCCTGGTCCCCTCGCTGCGCTCGGCGGCGCTCCGGGGACTGAGCTACGAACGCGGCGAGTACCTCGCGCGCACGACCGCGTGAGCTCCCCCCGAGAGGCGCCTAGGGGCTCGGTGAGGGCGGTGCTTGTGCGGGCCCGCCATTTTTGGTGCTCCAGTGCGGGCAGAAGAAGCAGAAGGCTCCTCCGCGCCATGCCATGATGTTGATGTAGAGTAGAAGTAGAAGCCCGATCGAGGAAAGAGAGGCTTGTAGGAGGAGGAGGAGGAGGTATATCCAAGTTGCAGCTGCTCAGCTTTTGCGCTCCGGGTAGGAGGGTACTAGTGGTAATGGAGGAGCCTAACTTTTGAGGCTCTAGATGTTATTACCCTTGGCTGACTGGTAACTAGTCTGGTAATTGATGGAAAAGGGAGCTTTCTTCAGTTGCTCCGTCTGTCTGTGGCTGTTTTTCTTCTTCTTCTTGTTGTTTTTTTTCCCCTTGGCTTCCTCTCTTGTTTTGACTGCAAGGAGAGGCTTGCCAGTAAACCGAGCACAAGACGAGATGCTTGATTGATGGCTTCCTTTACTTGGCTGTCAAAGAGAGGCTGTGTACTTGCTTTGACACTCGCCTGTCGTTTTGCGCCGTTTGGGGTTTTTTGGCGGGAAGAGGAGAGGGCCGCGTTTGACGTCTGCTTGCTCCGGTTTTGAATTTTTGGCGGGAACCGAGCAGAGAGAGCTGGGGAACTGCTTTTCTGCTTTCCTTGATCCGAGACGGTCCCTTTTCAGCTTCCTTTTCCCCACGAATCTCCTCTCTCTCTCTCTCTCTCTCCCTCCCTCCAACACACCACAGCAGAGGAGACACAGGATCAAGCCGAGCGGCCTCTCTCGCTCTCGTGTTCCTCCTCGCCTGGCAAAGCAAAGCTGCCACCCAACAACCATCCTTCCCCTCCCCTTCCCTTCTTCTCTGACCGGACCTGCAGCACACCACCCTCGCCGCCTTTGTCTTCTTATACCCATCGGCCTCCCCACTTTCTTGCAACGCGATCCGCCCTCCCTCTCTCCCCACCGCTCCTGCGGCGCAACTCCATCCACCGTCCTCCTCCCCTTGGCGGCCTGCTCTGCTCTGCTCAAAGCCATGAGCGCCACGCCCATCCACGCCTCCGCCGTCCTGCGCCGCCGCGCCATCGCCGACGACCTCGGCCTCGACGCCCACGACGCTTACTGGGCCGCCGCGCCCCGCCTCTACGACTTCTCCAAGCACCACCTCTTCAAGCACAACGACGACCGCCAAAGCGACAACCACGACAACCTCAAGCCGGACGCCGCGGAGCACGACGACCTCAACCCCAAGCCGGAGCACGACGGCCACGACCTCCCCAACCCCAAGCCGGAGCACGACCAGGACCTGCCCAAGAAGGAGCACCAGCGCGACTCGACTCCTCGCCCGGGCCCGCTCTCACCTGCACCGCCAGCGCCGTCCCCGCGGGCGCCTGCGCCTCTGCCGACGAAGCCCACGAGCGCCCACCTCTGCCTGCTCGCGCTGCAGGGCACCGGCCTCGGCTGGGGCGTGCGGAAGCGGGTCCGCTACGTCACCTGCCACCGCGCCGCGCGCCACGACGATCGCCGCGCACGCGCGCGCCCTTCGCCCGCCGTCGTCGCCGAGAGCGCGCACGATCGCCGTCCCGCGCCCGCCACCGGCGTCCACCAGAGCAGCGCGGACGCGGACGCGGACGAGGGCAGCTCCAGCAACGTCAAGACCAAGGACCTTCTCGGGCTGCTTGGGGAGACGCGGGCGGACGCCGAGGAGGGAGGGGAGAGCGGCCGCCTCGAGGAGGAGGAGCCGGCCGTGGAGGAGGAGAAGACGACGAGGAGGCGGAGGAGGAGGAAGCCCGGCAGTGTCCACAGCTTCAGCCTCCCCAAGCGGAGGGTCCGGAAGCCCGCTCCCGCTCCAAAGCTCGAGGTTTTCGTGGACGCCGACGCCGACGCGGGGCCGGAGGCAGAGAGCGAGCGCAAGGTGGTGGCCAAGAGGAAGAGGAAGGACGTTCGTCGCCGTGGCCGGGGCGTCGCCAAGCGCGCCAAGAAGGCGGCCCCGCCGGTGCCGGAGGAGGAGCGCAAGGTGGTCAAGGCCGAGAAGAAGAGGAGCCCGCCACCGCCAGAGGAGGAGGAGGAGCGCAAGGTGGTCAAGAAGGAGAAGAAGACGAACCTGCCGGAGGAGAAGAAGGGCGAGCGCACGGCGGTCAAGACGGAGAGGAAGAGGGGCCCGCCGGAGGAGGAGCGCACGGCGGTGGTGCTGGTGGCCGTCAAGAGGGAGAGGAAGAGCAAGGCTCCTCTCCGCGGCCGCGCCGTCACCGTCACCGTCACGGAGGAGCCGGAGACGAAGCCCGCCCGCGCCGGCGTCAAGGCCGAGGAGGCCGCCGCCGCCGCCGCCGCCTTGGCCGCGGCGCCACGCGGCATGGTCGACCGGTGGACGGCCACGCGCTACGCGGCCGCCGAGGCGTCCCTGCTCGGCGTCCTGCGCCGCTTCGGCGCGCGCCCCGGCAAGACCGTCCCCCGCGGCGAGCTGCGGCAGGCGGCGCGCAAGCACGTCGGCGACACGGGCCTCCTCGACCACCTCCTCAAGCACACCGCCGACAAGGTGCCGCGCGGCAGCGCCGACCGCATCCGCCGCCGCCACACCGCCGACGGCACCATGGAGTACTGGCTCGAGCCGGCCGAGCTCGCGGCCCTGCGCCGGGAGGTCGGCGTCGACCCGTACTGGGTGCCGCCGCCAGGGTGGAAGCGCGGGGACCCCGTGTCCGCCGACGGCTACGCGCTCAAGGCAAAGAGGCAGGTGGAGGAGCTCACCAAGGAGCTCGCCGGAGTAAAAAGGTCTCCTTTTTCCTTTTCTCCTGCCATCTTCCTTTGCAATTTCTTCTTCATCTTCTTGGATTGGTATAACTGGAGAATGCAGTGCAATACTGATACGATCTTCCATTGATTCTTGCATGTGACAAAGAAATGTTTGGGCTAAAGTTGATCATTTTTGCTGAATTGCTAATGTTACTACACTGTTAAGATTCTTGCATACAGTAAGTAGCAATGCTAGCTTTGTGTTGGCACTGAATTCTGTTGCTCTGAATTTGTGTGTGAAGGCACATGCAGCAGCTGGTGAAGGCACATCAAGGCACAATGAACAGTCAAGTGAAACCTGAGGCAGCCAAAGCCTGCATCTCTCATGAGCCTTATCAGGTGACCACACTTATCTGCCCTGAGATATGCATGCATCTCTTTGCTTTGCATCTCTCTGTTTGCATCATGTATGTTTGCTGTCAAAATTACATCTCCCTGTTCTGCATCATGTACATTTGTTGTAGTAATTTTTTTGGGGAAAATGTTGTATGCATGCATGGATGTAGCCCACCCCCTTAGTTGTGGTGCACACTTGTCAGCTGTCAGGGTTTCTGGTTCCATCTTCTGTGAATACTTTGGTATTGGAGTTCCAGTTACAGAAATAATTTTGACATTTGAGTTTGCTTGGATTGGAAGTGGAAGAAAGTCTTTGGTTTTGGTCTTGGTTTTGTGATAGACTTGTTTTTGGAGTTTCAATCACAGAAAGAAAGAAATTTTGACATTTGAGTTGCTTCCATGTGACAAGTCTTGGTTTTGGTTGCCTCATAGTAGTACATAGCAGTACTGCATCAGCAATTTGTGAGATGCAGGAGCAGGTTTGCCTTTCCAATGCATGGTACATTTGTACTAGCTCTCAATTTGTCTTCTCTGGGAAGGCATTGCAGAGACACCTGCAGTACACACCAATCTTTCTCAGCTTTGCTTCTCTCATTTCATTTTTTACACCTGATGTTAAGGTGAATGTTTAGGCAAAGCACCTTTTTATTTCCATTGATGATCTGCAGATATACCGCAAAGTACACTCCTTGACATACGTAGTTTTATTAATCATCAGAATGCATATCTCTTTCCACTAGTGCTGTAAGAATTGCAAAGTTTACATTCTTTTTGTTTGTTCCATGGAGCATTTCCTTAGCTGATCTTGAACTCATGATGATCTTATTTGCAGGACAAGTATGAGTGTGTGCTGAAGGCCAATGGCAATCTGGAAAAGCAAGTTCTGTCCTTGGAGGTACTGCTGCAACTCCTCAGCTTAAATTCATCATACTTATCTAGTTTATTTATCGAAAAAAAAATCATACTTATCTAGTTAGTTATCTTGCAAGAAATGCCTGCCAAGTAAAATCTGAATAATGAGATTCTACTTTCCTGGTTGAATTGTTGTCTCCACATTGTTGATCCTGCTGAAGCCATTGCTGTGGACCTGTTTTCAGGAGAAGTACGCCGGCGCGACACGGTCAAATGGCAAGCTGGAGGAGGAGGTTCTGTTCCTCAAGGTACATCTGAGTTTTAACCAATCATCTGAATTTTAACCAATCTTGCACAGCACCTGTTGTCAGTGCACAGCACCATGCATCTGCATTTCATGATGAGTTAATCATGTGCCTGATGTGGAGCTGACACTGAATGTGTTGTGCAGGAGAGGTATGAGGCTGTGCTTGAGAGGAACAGCAGGCTGGAGCAGCAGGTGGCTGCTCTGTCCACTTCTTTCCTGTCTCTCAAGGTACACACACTTGATTAATTTGCCAGTACCTTACTGAAGTTGCATGATGAATGATGAATAATTGTTTCTGATTTCTTGTCATGATAGCATTTGATCCAAGATTCCGATCTGTGCCTGATGATTACGTACATATTAGCATCAGATTTGAGGAATGATTTGGTAATTTTAATTTAGTGCTGTGTGTATGATGAACAGGAGGGCATGCAGTTTCTGAATGATGGGGAGCAGCAGCAGCAGCAGCTGCGGATCATGGGACCAGAGCCGCGCCTTCTTCTGTGCGCCAAGGAGTGCCGCCAGGCTGACAGGCAGGAGAGCAATGGCGCAGGCGACCAGCTCGCCGACGTCGACGGCCACGGCGGGAGGTGCAGGGAGTGGCCGGACGAGGCGCAGCCCTCGTCGCCGCGGACCCCGACGGCGGCGAGGGTCGCGTCCGTGGACGACGACGAGTGCGCGATGGCCGGCGGCCTGGAGCTCCCGCCCACGCCGCCGTCGGCCTCCTCCACCAATGCCGCCTCCTCCGCCAAGCTCCTGCTCCTCCCCGCCCCGGACTCGCCGGTCCAGCCCCCTCCGCAGCCGCCGGCCACCAGCAGCAGCGCCAGGGTTGACGCCGGCCTCCAGGCGGCGGCGCAGCCCCACTCCGGCGGCCTCGACCTGCAGCTCCGGCGCACGGCGCAGGACGCGTCGTCGCTGCCGTTCCCGTGCGGAGCCGCCGCCGGCCTGCCGGAAGGCGGGAAGACGACGACGGCCGGCGGCCGCGGCAGAGTGGGCACCGAGCTGGCCCTCGCCACCCCCTCCTACTGACCGACCCTCCAAGTTTTTGCGCCCCATCGCCATTGACGAGACGGATCGTAGCAAGACACCACCACTGCACAGGGAACAGGATAGAAGAAGGAAGAGGATGATGAAAGACAATACTCTGCATCGCTACCGCTGCTGATCAGTTAGGCGCGCGTTCGTTGGGTTCTCCGATCTCCATTGCCAACCTTAATTTTCATCTTGTTTGTAGCAGCATGTTCGTCGCCATTATGGATCAGACTTTGATTTTGAGACCCCGTCTTTCTGTATGTTGCTGTTTAATCTGCCCGTCATGGATCAGAAATTGGAGACAGCTTAACTAGTTTTTCTGATCCTCGATTAGTCTTGTCATCAGTTGCAATGTGTTCATACGTGTCCTCAAGAGGCTCTTTTCACTATTTTAACCCTTTTAGAAAACTTTCGCACAAAATGAACTCCACACAAAACTATTTCACGATCTGACCCTTTTGGCAACGTCACAAGCCGTGGCGTTTCTTCTCTATTTGGAAACGCCGAACTAGCTAGCGTTGCTGGCCTGGCCAGGACGCTACGTGGCAGGGCAGAAACGCCAAAGTATCTCGCGTTGCTGGAAACGCCAAGTGTGGCTGGCGTTGGTGCCCATGCAAGAAACGCCATGGGTGTTGGCGTTGCAAGTAGCTTGCTCATATTGTCATTTATTTATGAAGTGAAGAAACGCTAGCTAGTTCGGCGTTTCCAAATAGAGAAGAAACGCCACGGTTTGTGGCGTTACCAAAAGGGTCAGATTGTGAAATAGTTTTATGTGAAGTTCATTTTGTGCGAAAGTTTCCTAAATAGGTCAAAATAGTGAAAAATGCCTCCTCAAGATGATCATGGCAAAGTACAGAGACACATGGCTCACCGGCTCACGTTTGCATATCTCAGAGGACGCCTAGTAATAAACATCTCACATTTGATCTGTACACGCCCAAAACTTCTTGCTTCATGAGATGCAATGTTTCCCACCAAATTTCCCAAAACTGAAGATGAGAATAGAAACACGCGGATTTAGTAGAGAACAGAGCCGAGTCACCTCGATGACCGCCCGCCGGCCCCGCTGTCGCCTCGTTGCCTCCCCTGCCCGACGTCCAGCCCTTTCGGCCCCCGTCCCCGTTGCCGGAATCAGGTGAACCGCCGCCGCCGTCGCCATTGTTGTTGATTCGTTGGATTGCTTCTTTTCTTCTTCTTTTTCCGTCGGCCGTCGCATCTCACGTTGATTGCACACTGTTGTAGGTCATTCCCTCTCGTCGTCGCCGGACTGTTTGGCCAGAACGACACCGACTGGCCGGTGCACCACCACCGCACCGCAAGTGTTCGACGAATTGACTAGGTGAACTTTTTATCGTTTCTTTGTGAGCCGGGCCAAGCCGTTTGAATTGTAGATGAAGAGGTTGAGGGAGATGGCTTTGGAGGACTACTCGTCATCCGAAGAGGAAGAAGATGATGATGACTATGGCACTGTTTTAGGCATGATTTTCAATGATGATGTTCGGCGGCCGAGGAGAGGATCACAGTTTGGCCGCATGCACATCAACTGTGATAGATCGGAGGGTCATGCGAAGATCATGAGAGACTACTTTGCCATAAAGCCAACCTATCCGGAGAAGTACTTTTGCCTCGCTTTTGGTTGCACACAAATCTTTTTCTCACCATTGCAAAAGCCGTTGAGAGATATGATGATTGGTTCAAGCTTCAAAGAAATGCATGTGGAGAGATAAGTGCAAGCCCTCTGATGAAATGCATTGTGGCTGTTCAGGTCTTGGCATATGGGCGACTGTTCGAGTCTTGTCATATGGGTGTTCGGCCGATGCAATCGATGACTATGTCCATATTGGTGAAGACACAATCTTGGAGTCTGTTCGAAGATTCACTAAAGTAGTGATCGATGTCTTTGGCTCGAATTAATTTGTTGAATCTGCAATGTGTTTATTTTTCATTAACATATTTTACTGATAGTATGCCATGTCGTGGTCCTAAGACTGACAGTAGAATGGGGGGTAGGTATGAGGAGGAAAGATCTCAGCTATGGTGAAGTTGTACACACAGGATTTACGAGTTCAGGCCCTTCACAGTGGAAGTAAAAGCCCTACGTCTCGGTGCCCGGAGGTGGTCGATTGGATTATATGCGTGTGGTGTTACAGGGGGTGCGAACCCTTGTCCCAGAGGAGGGGGCGGTGAGGGAGTCCTGGATTAGGGGGTATCCGGACAGCCGGACTATATACATTGTTCGGACTATCGAAGCGTGAAGATACAAGACTCAAGACTTCGGCCCGTGTCCGGATGGGACTCTCCTTTGCATGGAAGACAAGCTTGGAGATCCGGATATTAGATTTCCTTCCTTGTAACCGACTCCATGTAAACCCTAGCCTTCTCCGGTGTCTATATAAACCGGAGAGGATGGTCCTTAGAAGGCCGATCACAATTACAATCATACCATCATAGGCTAGCTCTTAGGGTTTAGCCTCTACGATCTCGTGGTAGATCTACTCTTGTACTACTCATATCTTCAATATTAATCAAGCAGGAAGTAGGGTTTTACCTCCATCGAGAGGGCCCGAACCTGGGTAAACATTGTGTCCCTTGCTTCCTGTTACCATCAGCCTAAGACGCACAGATCGGGATCCCCTACCCAAGATCCGCCAGTTTTGACACCGAAAATGGTGCTTTCATTGAGAGTTCCTCTGTGCCGTCGCTTCAAGGCTTGATGGTGTCTTCAATCGTCAACAACACGGTCCAGGGTGAGACTTTTCTCCTCGGACAGATCTTTGTGTTCGGCGGCTTCACACTGCGGGCCAATTCGCTTGGCCATCTAGAGCAGATCGACAGCTACGCTCCTAGCCACCAGATCAGGTTTGGAAACTTGAACTACACGGCGGATATTCGCGGAGACTTGATCTTCGATGGATTCGGCCCTATGCCGGGAGCGCCGGACAATCACGACGGGCATGTCCTAGACCTGCTAGCGGACAATGCTCGGAACGTCATCCCTGCAATAGCCCCAGATCTAAATCCGGAACAAGTTGCGTTGCCAAAGGACGAAGGGGTCGACCCCGCCCCGCAGGCCGCATACTCATCGGTGTTGGAGCCAAACATAGGTCTCACCTCTGCCGAGACCTATAACCCCGGACCCCCGGACTTGTATCCGGTCGTTGGTTCCGGCCCGCGCACCCTCGAGCCAGCCGAGCCAGGCTGGGCTCCGGTAATGGAGTTTACCGCTGCGGACATCTTTCAACACTCGCCCTTTGGTGATGTGCTGAACTCATTGAAGTCTCTCTCTCTGTCAGGAGACTCCGGGCCGAACTATGTTCGGCTTGAGTGGGAAGCAAGCGACGAAGGAATTCGCTGCCCACCCACCACCCACTTGATTGCCACGATCGATGATTTAACCAACGATCTTGACTTCAACTCCGAAGACATCGACGGTATGGACGAAGATGTAGGAGAAGCTCCAGAATCTCTGGGGCGCGGGATCACTACCTTGTCACATGATATATACATGGTGGATACGCCCAAGAAGGACGACAACGATAAATCGGATGATAAAACAACCGAACAAAAGCCAAAATGGCGGCGTAGACGCCGCTCAAAGTCCAACAATAGTAAAAACTGTGACAAGAGCGCAAGAAGGGCTGATATACCAGAAGGCAGTAATGACCACACGGACCCAGCGATGGAGCAGGATGAGCCAGGTCACGCCAAACCAAGTTCAGAGCAAATATCCGATCACGATGATCCTGAGGGACGAGCTCACGAAACTGCCCCAGAACAGGAACGCAGTCCAGACGACGATGCATTCATCATCCCGGACGAACAAGTGGAACGAGATAACCTCCACCGAAAGCTTCTAGCCACAGCAAGAAGTCTAAAGAAGCAGAAACAACGGCTTAAGGCCGCACAGGAAAAGCTCAGTCGCAGAAGGCATAAAGTGCTAGACACTAAAGAAAGATATGGCGACGATCGCCATACCAGAAGCTACCCAAAGCGCAAGCTATTGCCAGAATTCGACGATGAGGCCGTTCCACCAAATAATAATACAACCAGGAGACCAGACGTACCGCGTCACAACCACAATAGAGCGGCTACTAACGTCGCGCACGATCCACATGCGAAGTCGGATAAGAAGGCCGGCACACCCAGGTCCATCTACGGATCTAAAGGACACACCCCGGCGAGGGACTATGGTCACCCAAATGCTAATACAAGCCAAATACCAGTTCGGAATAAACTCCGGACACAACAACAGCCGACTACATGCCACGACGCGCCCAGATACAGAGGGGCTGCACACCCCCTGTGCTTCACCGAAGAAGTACTGGACCATGAATTCCCGCAAGGTTTCAAACCTGTGAACATAAAGGCATATGACGGAACGACAGACCCAGGGGCCTGGATCGAGGATTTTATCCTGCATATTCACATGGCTCGTGGGGATGATCTCCACGCCATCAAATACCTTCCCCTCAAGCTGAAGGGACCAGCTCGACACTGGTTAAAAAGCCTCCCCGAGAACTCAATTGGGAGTTGGGAGGAACTAGAAGACGCTTTCAGGGACAATTTTCAAGGGACTTATGTCCGGCCTTCGGATGCAGACGACCTAAGCCACATAATCCAACAGCCCGGAGAGTCCGCCCGCAAGCTTTGGAACAGATTCCTCACTAAGAAGAATCAAATCGTCGACTGTCCGGACGTTGAAGCCTTAGCGGCATTCAAACACAGCATCCGCGATGAATGGCTTGCCAGACACCTCGGCCAGGAAAAGCCAAGGACAATGTCAGCCTTAACAAGCCTTATGACCCGCTTTTGCGCGGGTGAAGATAGATGGCTAGCCCGTAAAGGCACCAGCGACCCCAGCACGTCCGAAATAAGGGACGGCAATGGGAAGCCTCGGCATAATAAACACAAATGCCAAAGCAAGGAAGGGAGCCCGGATAACATAACGGTCAATGCCGGATTCAGGGGCTCTCAGCAAAAGAAGCCATTTAAAGGCAGTAAACAAGGACCGTCCGGTCTGAACAGAGTCCTGGACAGACTATGCCAAATTCATGGCACCCCGGAAAAACTTGCGAACCACACCCATAGAGAGTGCTGGGTCTTCAAGCAGGCCGGCAAACTAAATGCCAAACACAAAGGGAGGTAAACACCGAGTGAAGACAAGGACGAACCTCGCCAGCCGAACACTAGGGGACAGAAAAAATTCCCACCAGAGGTTCAAACAGTAAACATGATCCATGCGACTCACACATTCATGAGAAGGCAAGGATGCACGCTCAAAGACGCGCATGACGTAAAACCTATCGTACCCACATCTGACTACTTTATGTCTCGTCCGATCACTTTCGATCACACGGACGGCCGAACTAGTACAATGCGAAGGATCACATGCCTTGGTGCTCGACCCAATAATCAACAGATACCGTCTCACCCGTGTCCTCATGGATGGCGGCAGTAGTCTCAATTTAATATACGAGGACACTGTCTGCAGGATGGGGATAAACCTATCCAGAATTAGCCGAAGCAACACCACCTTTGAAGGGGTGATACTAGGCATTGAAGCCTACAACAGGGGCTCCGTCATACTGAGGGTAACATTTGGCCCCCTAGGCAACTCTAGAAGTGAGGAACTACCCTTCATCGTTGCACCCTTCCAAAGCAGCTATCATGCACTGCTCGGAAGACCGGCCTTCGCCCGCTTCAATGCATTGCCGCATTATGGCTACCTTACACTCAAGATGCCCGGTCCACGTGGCGCCATCACCGTTAGCGGAATCACAGAGCGCTCTTCACGCGCAGAGGAACACGCGACGGCCCTGGCGACCGGACTCTAAGCGGCCTCTAATACCATAAAACATGGCTGGTCATTAAGACCACAGACACGGTTAGACGATTCCGGTAGCCCGGATAAAATTCAACCGGACACCGTATATGTAATCCCATAGCGGAAACCAGGGGCTATCAACATTTAATGTAGCCCCAAAGCTTGGCTCAACCTTATTGACAGGCCATCATCTTACACTTTTACTATCTACCACATATTTATGTTGTATTCTCCTATGAGTTTTCCTTTTTTCACAGACAACGTTCGCGCGATACCCTTCTAGGATACGGCACAATGGAGACAAAGGCGCAGACGTGCAGCAGGGCCCCGTTCAACAGGTTTCTTTTTAGATTAAGCCCCTGTGTAAACCTTTTCTATTGCCTCTTGTTGTTTAAACCATCCCATGGGTTCCATACCCACAGAGGACACTGTCGTTATTGGCATTTCGCCACGACAGGTCACCGCATGTACCTGGAAACACAGGGTTCATATTGAATGGGCATTCTTGAGCCCATCTTCTGTTATAAAGTCCGAACACCTTCGGGAGTATTCGGCGTCACGAGTTTGGCCTTATATGCATCAGCTCCGAATCATGTCTTGGGTCAAATGTTGGGTTTGCCGCCTTACATTCCGTTATTATCGGCTAAGGCAGGCCAAAGGAGAACTACTGCGATTGTGCCCTGGTTATTCCGTATGAGCGCCTCAGTAGAGAAAGCTGAAAACTGACCGTCATGATACAACGAGAGACTGTTCAACCACTTGAAGACTCGCCGGAATCCCTAGGATTCCTCCGCATTAACGAAGGGCCGTTTACCGGCCATGTACACATGCGCCCGTATTCGGATGCCCGCGAAGGTACCAGGGGCTACATAGTAGGCCCACCATTATATCCCCACGGCTAAGCGAAAGTGTTAAAGCTATATAATCCGATTGCCTAGTTCGACGTGCGATCACCTCCTTAATGGACCAAGACATTTGATCAAGTGTGAGTAAGCATATTCTTCACGAACACCCCCACATTGTATGCGTGGGGGCTAAAGCCAACGACTGCTATCTTTCAGACTACTTATACATATAAGAATAGCCGCACAGGGGACACAATCATATTTTCAGGCAAAGAATATAAGTATAGCCTCATAATCAAAATAAACATTGTTTTTACAATAATTCGACTTATTACTCAAACAAAAAAAATCCTTCGAGCACTGTGCCTCTATTAGGCGAGCACCCTCTGTGACCTACGCCAAGTAGTGCTCGGCCGGATATTGGCCTCCAGCCGGATCCTGGGTCGCTACAATGGTGGCCTCCATTTCCATCCAATAGGGTTTAACGCGGGCAAGAGCCATCCGCGCACCCTCTATGCACGCCGACCTCCTCACGACGTCGATCCGAGTCACGGCCCCAAGGAATTGTTGCACCAAACCAAAATAACTGTCCGGCTTGGTCCCCTTCGGCCAAAGATGGTCTATTACAAACCGCATTGCAAGCCCGGACATCCTGTGAAGCTCCGCCATAGCAGTCACCTTCTCATTCAACGGCAGTGAGCGGTTGGGAGCATTGAACTGCGACCAAAAAAGCTTCTCCACTTCCTTATCACCTTGATCCTCAAAGAACTTGGCAGTGTCAGCTGTACTTTTCGTCAAGTCCGCATATGCGTCTGCAGGACTCCAACGCCCAGCTAGGGGAGCATACTTTGGATCCAAAAACTTGGTCCACAGTAGGTAGGAGCCCCCGGCCATGATTTTGTCGGCCTGATGAAGCTCCTCCCGCATACCCCGGATCTCGGTCCGCATCTCCTTGGCGGCATTAAGCGCCTTGTCCAGCTCGTCCGAACTAGCCTTACTCTCCTTTTCAAGGAGCACATACCGGTCGGCGGCATTTTTCAACTCTTCAGCCATCTTGGCCATCTTCTCCTTGCTTCGGCGACAAGCAGCCTGTTCGGCTCTCAACTCCTCGGCCGCCTTTAGGGCAGCCGCATTGCTAGCCCGAGCTTGTTACTTGGCTTGAGCGAGCTCGGCCCTTAGGGCCTCCACGGCAGCAGCACCATCTGCAGTGCATACACAAGGCATTAACGTCATGCCATTCTCGCATCTTCCTATACAATATAATAAGGGAAGCAGAGTACATACCCTGAGATCCTTCCAGTCGTCTGTTCACCAGCGTGATATCGGCATCAATAGATCCGATCTGCCTTCTCAGTTTGGCAACTTCAACAGACTGGTCGGCTGTCGGATCCTTGTATACCTACACATATATACAGCGCAACCATTAATGATTGATTCCCTGTTTGCTGCCTATGGTGGGTAACCAGAGTCTCAGGGGCTACTATCCATAGGGAGCACACCTAGCGCGTGCTTCTTAACAAAAAATATAGTGCATTTTTTCACCGCATACCTCGAAGCCTTTGAGCAGGCTTGTGAATGCCTCATTCAAACCGCTGGTAGCGGATGAAATCTTCGTGAGCATCGTGCTCATTAAAGAGCGGTGCTCCTCCAAGAGCGCGGCTCGCTCCAGAAAGCCTGTCAGTATGTTCGGCCGGACATCAAACTGAGCCGGACCCTTCCCTTCACCCCCCGTGGGAGCCAAATGCTCCGGGCTTAGGGTGACTGATGTGTTCGCTCCTGGCTTCGGCAGATCCAGACTCCTCCGTGACGACACCTCTGTGTCGCCCGCCTCATGAAGCGGAGTGGTGGGTGGAGTCTCACTCTCCATCATCTCCGGACGAAGATCCCCCGAAGACGAACTCTGTTGAGAAGAGCTGCTCGCCGGACTACAAAAGACGAAGTCTCGGTTACAGATCTCGGAGTAACGCCATACCTTCGAATTAATGATTGACTTACGGCTCGATGGAGGGCTGGCCCATTGGTGGGCACGACGTGGTAGGGGCGCCCGTCGTGGCAGAGCCCCCTAGTGAAACCTTCTTCCCTTGCTTGGGCGTCTCCGCCTCCAAGTCTTCGGGGGCCGCCCTCTTCTTCCCGTATGGGGAGGAGGCTTTAACCTCCCCTTCCTGGCTATCCTCCATAGTAGAGGTAGCGATTCCTCTGGTCTGGATGCGTGGTGCGGTTTCACTGCCCTCTCCTTCGCCCTTCCCTGAGCGGATTTTGCTGAGCGCCTGGTCAAGCATCTTTGCGATGGTTGGACCAGGCGAGCCTTCAGGAAGTGGCGCCGGACACCTGATTCTCTCCGCCTTATGGAGCCATTCCTGGCCACGGAGGGATTTTTAGAATTACAATTATGATAAATATAAATGAAGTATCCGGCTTTAAGGTTACTTACTCGGGCGTCTAGGCGATTGCAGCTTAGGCCCGCATCCTCGGTGGTGTCCGGACACTTTACTTGTGGTCAGAAGAATAATTTACACATTCCTTCGAGCTTCAGGCCGAAGAAGTGCTTAATAGTCCACGGACCCTCCGGATTAAACTCCCACATCCGGAGAGGCCGACATTTGCACATCAGCGTCCGTCGGATTAGCATCACTTGCATTATGCTGACAAGATTTATGTCTCTATCTATGAGCTCCCGGATACGATTCTGCAGTTCTGGTACATCGCCAGCAGGCCCATAATTCCGTCCTACGTCGGTCCAAGACGCTGACTGTGATGGAGGGCCCGAGCGGAACTCGGGGGCGGCTGCCCACTTTGTGCCTCTAGGAGCCGTGACATAAAACCACCTCCGTTGCCACACATCGGACACTTCCGGAAAGGAGCCCTCTGGCCATGGGGCATCGACGTTCTTTCTTATTACGGTGCCTCCGCACTCCGCATGTCGCCCCTCGATCATCTTCGGCGTCACATCGAAGGTCTTGAGCCATAAGCCGAAGTGTGGGTTGACGTGGAGAAAAGCCTCGCACACAATAATAAACAATGAGATGTGGAGGATGGCGTCTTGAGCCAGATCATGAAAATCCAAGCCGTAGTAGAACATGAGCCCCCTCACAAAGGGGTCGAGGGTGAGGCCTAGACCTCGGAGGAAGTGAGGAACGAACACGACGCTCTCATTGGGCTCCGGCGTGGGGATAACCTGCCCTGGAGCAGGAAGCCTGTGCTGGATATCGGCGGTCAGGTAACCGACCTCCCTAAGCTTAGTAATATCCTCCTCCTGGATTGAGGAGGCCACCCACCGGCCTTTGGCGTCGGATCTGGACATACTGGAGGATCTGGGGTGTTGAGGCTTAGGTTTTGAGTGCTGGAGCTCGAGGTACGAGAAGGGGCAGGAGAGGTGGAAAAGAGGTGTAAGCCTCGGCCCCTTTATAAAGAGGATGAATATCAAGAGTCCTCAACGTGACCGCTTGGGACTTATCTAAAATACACGGAGTCATACCAACGGTCGCCGTGGGGTCACACGCGCCCATATTGATGAGAGATCCCGCGATAAGAGGAACACAATCTCTGCTTTGGTGGAGCGTGCCAATAAAACCGCCTCACGACGCGAGTCGAGGTGGAGCAGGAAACACCGGTTCGTGTTGTACCAGGCCACGATGCAGGAGCACGACGTACAAAGACTGCCAGCTAAACGAATTTGCCATCTTGCAGATCCGGACACGATCTACGTGTTCGATAAATAACCTTGGAGTATACGGAGAAGGAACCCGCCTTGCAATGCCGAAGACAAGACTGCGCGCCGGACTCATCGTCATTGAAGCCTGGTTCAGGGGCTACTGAGGGAGTCCTGGATTAGGGGGTATCCGGACAGCCGGACTATATACATTGTTCAAACTATCGAAGCGTGAAGATACAAGACTCAAGACTTCGGCCCGTGTCCGGATGGGACTCTCCTTTGCGTGGAAGACAAGCTTGGCGATCCGGATATTAGATTTCCTTCCTTGTAACCGACTCCATGTAAACCCTAGCCTTCTCTGGTGTCTATATAAACCGGAGAGGATGGTCCTTACAAGGCCGATCACAATTACAATCATACCATCATAGGCTAGCTCTTAGGGTTTAGCCTCTATGATCTCGTGGTAGATCTACTCTTGTACTACTCATATCTTCAATATTAATCAAGCAGGATGTAGGGTTTTACCTCCATCGAGAGGGCCTGAACCTGGGTAAGCATTGTGTCCCTTGCTTCCTATTACCATCAACCTAAGACACACAGATCGGGACCCCCTACCCGAGATCCGCTGGTTTTGACACCGACAGGTGGCTTATATAGAGTGCACCAGGACCCCAGTCCACCTCCGTTACAGGGGTTCAATGTACATAAAGATGGGGCGTTACTGATAACGCCAGCCGTAAGTGCTATTAATGATCTTAAAGACTACAGAGTGAACGCCTGACCATTGCAGTTCTGAGTGACTCCTGGTCTTCAGTAGGTCGAGTGGTTTCTTGCATGGTCGAGTGGTCGACTGGTCGTGTGACTTCAGGAAGGAGGAGTATCCGAGTGGTTCGTTGGTCGAGTGGATTGCACTCGACATCTTTACTGGGTACCCCTTGTTGTCTCTTGAGCTTCTTTGCTTTTAGGGTAGTGACCTTAGGTAGGGCGTATAGGTCAGGCCTGTGACCCTACCCTAGGTCTGTATCCTCATCATTAGCCCCCGAATGGATTAAGGTCTGAGTGGAAGGAAGATTGAAGTTGATCTTGCTCTGGCCTGTGCACTTCACGAGTATTTATGCAAGATGGAAGACTCATGTTAGAACTTCAGCTTCGCTTCAGTCGCCTTGATCGATTCAGAAAGTTGCCGAGTGAATTTGCAACATAATCTGTCGAGTGTTGTTTCTGGGCGAAGAATCTTTTGGCGCGATTGGTTGCGGCGTATCCCGGATCTCACGGGATTCAAAATTTCGGGGAAGCGCGTGGGATGGAGCGTGCCGAGGTAAGCGGGATGGATAAGCAAGAGTGCCTCGATCTTTGTGCCACCTTTTTCGCCACGTACCCCGCGCCGACTATTGCGGGATTTGATGGGATCACCTGGGCCCATACGTCAGCCACTCGGAAGTGGGCCTTTATAAGGCGACGGAGCCGAGGCGTCTACACTGTGCGCGTCTGTTTTCTCCCCTCTTCCTATGCTTCTCCACTACATCCAGCTCCTCTGCTCTTGACGCCGCTGCTCCACCACCATGGTGAAGGACAAGACGGCGACGCTAGAACATGCGAAGAAGGTGATGGGGGCGGTGAAAGGCAAGAAGCAGAATCACGGGTCGTCGTCGCGCTTGGCGTTGCCGCCAGGTTGGATCCAAGGTGATTGGATCCGGTCTTTGCTCCGGCAGGAAGATCTGGACGAGCTGGTGGAGTCCGGGCTGATCGCCAAGGGTGCAGCGAGGCTGCCGGAGGGGGTGACGGAGCCGCAACCTCGACCAGGTGAGTGTGTACTGCTCGCCACCCATGTCGACTAGGGCTTCTCGCTTCCTCCGCACCCCTTCTTACGGGGCTTCTTGAACTTCTTCGGTGCCCAACTCCATCACTTTTCTCCCAATATCATCACATACCTTGCTGCATTTTTCAACTCTTCAGCCATCTTGGCCATCTTCTCCTTGCTTCGGCGACAAGCAGCCTGTTCGGCTCTCAACTCCTCGGCCGCCTTTAGGGCAGCCGCATTGCTAGCCCGAGCTTGTTACTTGGCTTGAGCGAGCTCGGCCCTTAGGGCCTCCACGGCAGCAGCACCATCTGCAGTGCATACACAAGGCATTAACGTCATGCCATTCTCGCATCTTCCTATACAATATAATAAGGGAAGCAGAGTACATACCCTGAGATCCTTCCAGTCGTCTGTTCACCAGCGTGATATCGGCATCAATAGATCCGATCTGCCTTCTCAGTTTGGCAACTTCAACAGACTGGTCGGCTGTCGGATCCTTGTATACCTACACATATATACAGCGCAACCATTAATGATTGATTCCCTGTTTGCTGCCTATGGTGGGTAACCAGAGTCTCAGGGGCTACTATCCATAGGGAGCACACCTAGCGCGTGCTTCTTAACAAAAAATATAGTGCATTTTTTCACCGCATACCTCGAAGCCTTTGAGCAGGCTTGTGAATGCCTCATTCAAACCGCTGGTAGCGGATGAAATCTTCGTGAGCATCGTGCTCATTAAAGAGCGGTGCTCCTCCAAGAGCGCGGCTCGCTCCAGAAAGCCTGTCAGTATGTTCGGCCGGACATCAAACTGAGCCGGACCCTTCCCTTCACCCCCCGTGGGAGCCAAATGCTCCGGGCTTAGGGTGACTGATGTGTTCGCTCCTGGCTTCGGCAGATCCAGACTCCTCCGTGACGACACCTCTGTGTCGCCCGCCTCATGAAGCGGAGTGGTGGGTGGAGTCTCACTCTCCATCATCTCCGGACGAAGATCCCCCGAAGACGAACTCTGTTGAGAAGAGCTGCTCGCCGGACTACAAAAGACGAAGTCTCGGTTACAGATCTCGGAGTAACGCCATACCTTCGAATTAATGATTGACTTACGGCTCGATGGAGGGCTGGCCCATTGGTGGGCACGACGTGGTAGGGGCGCCCGTCGTGGCAGAGCCCCCTAGTGAAACCTTCTTCCCTTGCTTGGGCGTCTCCGCCTCCAAGTCTTCGGGGGCCGCCCTCTTCTTCCCGTATGGGGAGGAGGCTTTAACCTCCCCTTCCTGGCTATCCTCCATAGTAGAGGTAGCGATTCCTCTGGTCTGGATGCGTGGTGCGGTTTCACTGCCCTCTCCTTCGCCCTTCCCTGAGCGGATTTTGCTGAGCGCCTGGTCAAGCATCTTTGCGATGGTTGGACCAGGCGAGCCTTCAGGAAGTGGCGCCGGACACCTGATTCTCTCCGCCTTATGGAGCCATTCCTGGCCACGGAGGGATTTTTAGAATTACAATTATGATAAATATAAATGAAGTATCCGGCTTTAAGGTTACTTACTCGGGCGTCTAGGCGATTGCAGCTTAGGCCCGCATCCTCGGTGGTGTCCGGACACTTTACTTGTGGTCAGAAGAATAATTTACACATTCCTTCGAGCTTCAGGCCGAAGAAGTGCTTAATAGTCCACGGACCCTCCGGATTAAACTCCCACATCCGGAGAGGCCGACATTTGCACATCAGCGTCCGTCGGATTAGCATCACTTGCATTATGCTGACAAGATTTATGTCTCTATCTATGAGCTCCCGGATACGATTCTGCAGTTCTGGTACATCGCCAGCAGGCCCATAATTCCGTCCTACGTCGGTCCAAGACGCTGACTGTGATGGAGGGCCCGAGCGGAACTCGGGGGCGGCTGCCCACTTTGTGCCTCTAGGAGCCGTGACATAAAACCACCTCCGTTGCCACACATCGGACACTTCCGGAAAGGAGCCCTCTGGCCATGGGGCATCGACGTTCTTTCTTATTACGGTGCCTCCGCACTCCGCATGTCGCCCCTCGATCATCTTCGGCGTCACATCGAAGGTCTTGAGCCATAAGCCGAAGTGTGGGTTGACGTGGAGAAAAGCCTCGCACACAATAATAAACAATGAGATGTGGAGGATGGCGTCTTGAGCCAGATCATGAAAATCCAAGCCGTAGTAGAACATGAGCCCCCTCACAAAGGGGTCGAGGGTGAGGCCTAGACCTCGGAGGAAGTGAGGAACGAACACGACGCTCTCATTGGGCTCCGGCGTGGGGATAACCTGCCCTGGAGCAGGAAGCCTGTGCTGGATATCGGCGGTCAGGTAACCGACCTCCCTAAGCTTAGTAATATCCTCCTCCTGGATTGAGGAGGCCACCCACCGGCCTTTGGCGTCGGATCTGGACATACTGGAGGATCTGGGGTGTTGAGGCTTAGGTTTTGAGTGCTGGAGCTCGAGGTACGAGAAGGGGCAGGAGAGGTGGAAAAGAGGTGTAAGCCTCGGCCCCTTTATAAAGAGGATGAATATCAAGAGTCCTCAACGTGACCGCTTGGGACTTATCTAAAATACACGGAGTCATACCAACGGTCGCCGTGGGGTCACACGCGCCCATATTGATGAGAGATCCCGCGATAAGAGGAACACAATCTCTGCTTTGGTGGAGCGTGCCAATAAAACCGCCTCGCGACGCGAGTCGAGGTGGAGCAGGAAACACCGGTTCGTGTTGTACCAGGCCACGATGCAGGAGCACGACGTACAAAGACTGCCAGCTAAACGAATTTGCCATCTTGCAGATCCGGACACGATCTACGTGTTCGATAAATAACCTTGGAGTATACGGAGAAGGAACCCGCCTTGCAATGCCGAAGACAAGACTGCGCGCCGGACTCATCGTCATTGAAGCCTGGTTCAGGGGCTACTGAGGGAGTCCTGGATTAGGGGGTATCCGGACAGCCGGACTATATACATTGTTCAAACTATCGAAGCGTGAAGATACAAGACTCAAGACTTCGGCCCGTGTCCGGATGGGACTCTCCTTTGCGTGGAAGACAAGCTTGGCGATCCGGATATTAGATTTCCTTCCTTGTAACCGACTCCATGTAAACCCTAGCCTTCTCTGGTGTCTATATAAACCGGAGAGGATGGTCCTTACAAGGCCGATCACAATTACAATCATACCATCATAGGCTAGCTCTTAGGGTTTAGCCTCTATGATCTCGTGGTAGATCTACTCTTGTACTACTCATATCTTCAATATTAATCAAGCAGGATGTAGGGTTTTACCTCCATCGAGAGGGCCTGAACCTGGGTAAGCATTGTGTCCCTTGCTTCCTATTACCATCAACCTAAGACACACAGATCGGGACCCCCTACCCGAGATCCGCTGGTTTTGACACCGACAGGTGGCTTATATAGAGTGCACCAGGACCCCAGTCCACCTCCGTTACAGGGGTTCAATGTACATAAAGATGGGGCGTTACTGATAACGCCAGCCGTAAGTGCTATTAATGATCTTAAAGACTACAGAGTGAACGCCTGACCATTGCAGTTCTGAGTGACTCCTGGTCTTCAGTAGGTCGAGTGGTTTCTTGCATGGTCGAGTGGTCGACTGGTCGTGTGACTTCAGGAAGGAGGAGTATCCGAGTGGTTCGTTGGTCGAGTGGATTGCACTCGACATCTTTACTGGGTACCCCTTGTTGTCTCTTGAGCTTCTTTGCTTTTAGGGTAGTGACCTTAGGTAGGGCGTATAGGTCAGGCCTGTGACCCTACCCTAGGTCTGTATCCTCATCATTAGCCCCCGAATGGATTAAGGTCTGAGTGGAAGGAAGATTGAAGTTGATCTTGCTCTGGCCTGTGCACTTCACGAGTATTTATGCAAGATGGAAGACTCATGTTAGAACTTCAGCTTCGCTTCAGTCGCCTTGATCGATTCAGAAAGTTGCCGAGTGAATTTGCAACATAATCTGTCGAGTGTTGTTTCTGGGCGAAGAATCTTTTGGCGCGATTGGTTGCGGCGTATCCCGGATCTCACGGGATTCAAAATTTCGGGGAAGCGCGTGGGATGGAGCGTGCCGAGGTAAGCGGGATGGATAAGCAAGAGTGCCTCGATCTTTGTGCCACCTTTTTCGCCACGTACCCCGCGCCGACTATTGCGGGATTTGATGGGATCACCTGGGCCCATACGTCAGCCACTCGGAAGTGGGCCTTTATAAGGCGACGGAGCCGAGGCGTCTACACTGTGCGCGTCTGTTTTCTCCCCTCTTCCTATGCTTCTCCACTACATCCAGCTCCTCTGCTCTTGACGCCGCTGCTCCACCACCATGGTGAAGGACAAGACGGCGACGCTAGAACATGCGAAGAAGGTGATGGGGGCGGTGAAAGGCAAGAAGCAGAATCACGGGTCGTCGTCGCGCTTGGCGTTGCCGCCAGGTTGGATCCAAGGTGATTGGATCCGGTCTTTGCTCCGGCAGGAAGATCTGGACGAGCTGGTGGAGTCCGGGCTGATCGCCAAGGGTGCAGCGAGGCTGCCGGAGGGGGTGACGGAGCCGCAACCTCGACCAGGTGAGTGTGTACTGCTCGCCACCCATGTCGACTAGGGCTTCTCGCTTCCTCCGCACCCCTTCTTACGGGGCTTCTTGAACTTCTTCGGTGCCCAACTCCATCACTTTTCTCCCAATATCATCACATACCTTGCTGCATTTGTGTCTATGTGCAAGAACGTTTTGGGGTGTCGACCGCACTGGGGTCTTTTCAAGCATATTTTCACCATCAGTTCTGAGTCGGTGAAGAAAGAGAACACGAGTGACGAGAAAACACATGTCATTCACATGTGTGGGGGTTTGGGTATCCAAAAGAGGCAGAGGAGCTCTTTTCCTTCCATGACTCTCCATGAATCGGTGAGGGGATGGCAGTCGACCTAGTTCTACTGCCAGGACCTCGCAACTCCAGGTCAGTCAACCGAACTTCCCCACTTCACCTTTGATCGTGTTCAGACTCCTTCCTCGCTGAAAGTGACTGCTGCTGAGAGCGTGGAGACGAACATGCTAGTTGAGAGTGTGGTCCAACTGATCAATCAGGGCGTCACTAGCACGGACCTGCTGGAAGTATTCCTCAGCCGACGCATCCAGCCTCTCCAGGCCCGTGACCATCCCATGTGGATGTACTCTGGGGCTGACGACACTGCTCGGGTTCATCCAGAAGAAGTACCAGCCAAGACAGTGGCCCTGTGGTTGAAGAGCATTATAGGCAACAAGGACAACCCCAGAGGAGCCAGGAGAGTCATCCCCTTCAGTGATGACAATCAGCCAGACAAGGTGTGTCCTCCATTCCGACAGTTTTTGAATACACATTCTGACTGCTCTTGAGCCCGACTGACTTTTACTCGACTTCTTGTCTCGTAGGTTTTTACTGACATGTATTTGATGCCCAATGGTGAACAAGTTCTGGAGCAAGGCCAGGAGGGAGAGGCTAGTGTAGAGGAGAGCGACCAATTGGAATCTTCAGACGAAGAAGACGAGGAGGAAAGCGAGGAGTCTGATGATGAGGAGGCGTCGACTCGCCGCCTCGCTCTGAACGCCGATCCAAGCAACACCATGACCCAGCGGGCGGGCGCAGTAAGAACATGGCCCCAAGCACCCAAGCGCAGAAGCGCACTCGGACGTCGACTCCGGAGTCAACAGAGAAAGTCGCCAAGCAGCCCAAGGTTGCTCCTCCAAAGGCCCGGAAGACTCTGCCGAGGATCAAGATGGACGTCCCTGTTGCCTCAGGGTGAGCATCTTTCCTGTGTTTATCTCTGACGACTGATTCTTCTGTTCTGACCGAATGGATCATGTACCTTTCCAGCCCAACCTCTACCGCGACTGACATGGATATTTACAAGGCTCCAGGAGATGAGGAAACTGATGACGCGGCCACCTCCCGAGCTGGTAAGTCCGCTCAACCAAAACTTATTTTGTCGATTGAGTTGTCGGTCAGTTGATTTTCTGATGTTTTTCTTTTTGTTGCAGCTCCACGAGACATTGTCGTGCTTCTCGATGACGAAGGAGAAGAAGCGCCTCTGAAGGAGAGGAGGAGGAGAGGCAAGGGCTCAGGCGGGAGAGCGCTTGAGGTTCAAGTCCCTCAGTCGACACCGGCGCTTAAGACGGTGGTCGAGCAATCCGGAGATCTAGTTCGGACCAACATCACATTCGCTGACCCGCTGACGACTGATCGCCCATCAGGGTCGACTGCTCCGACTCCTGCCGCTCTAGTGCAACTCCATGCGTGTGACCCCGTGGCTGCTTCGACCGCTTTGGCGCCATCACTCTTTGCTACATACCAAACTCCGGACGACTTGCCAAGTGCCGCCAGGGAGGCTCTTTGCCAGGTGATCTTGTTATGGAGCAGGTGAAGGTGATGCACGAGACCAGTCAGGTGGCCTATAATGCCAGCACTGCTCTGTAGACCAATGTTAAGGTCAGTTACCTCCCGACTGAACTTTTGAATGATGAAAAACTGCCGCTGTAGCTTCGCTACCCATATGTGCATCTACTATCATGGGTCTGTGTTTCTTATCTGATCACCCACTGGGGTGTGCCTGCCTTGGAGTTTAACAAGTCTTCTACTCCACTCGACTCATGCTAAGTCGAGTGTTTTGTCCAAACCAGTGGGGGCACGCAGAGTGCACCCACTGGGTGTAGTCCCCGAGACCACAGTCGACTGCTGGTCAGTCGGCTGGGGTCTGAGAATCTATTTTTTTTGACTCACGCTGGGCAGACCATGCTAAGTGTTGATCCAAACCAGTGGGGGCACGCTAAGTGCACCCACTGGGTGTAGTCTCCGAGACTACTGTTGAATGTTTGATTCGGCAGTAGTCTTAGAGTAACTTTTAGTGTGATTATCTTTTGTTTTTGTCGACTGATATCTCTCTCTCACTGACTGCAGAGGTCTTGTGATCTTGGGGCTCAACTTTCTGAGTTGAACAAGAAGCAAATCAACCTCAATCTTGATCTTGAACTGGCGAAGAAGAACCTCAAGACTGCTCAGGAAGAAACAACCATCATGGGAGGTAACCAATCGACACCTGTCCACCTTGTGGCTCGCACCTTTCAGTGTTTTTTCTTTCAGTCTCTTTGAACCGAGTGACTTCACATGAACAGATGTGCATAGTGAAAACTGTCAGCTTCAAGCTCGTTTGAAGAATGTTGTTTCTTTAGAGAAAATGAAGGAAGCTCTGGAGAAGAAGGATCCGGATCTTGCTGCTGCTCAGAAGGAGGCGCGAGAGAAGACAACGCTTGCGGACAAGAAGCTGGCTTCGGTTGGCAAGTTGGAAGAGGAGAACTCGAAGCTGAAGACTGCCATCTCTGAGGCCAATCGGGAGGTTGAGAAATTGAAGAAGGACAAGGAGAACCTGACCAATGAAGTCGGAAGCCTCAAAGCCAAAACGGGCGAGCTGGAGTCCTATCTGGGACAACTTGCTACAAAACTGGTCCTGAAGCTTGAAGGTATCATCGTCTGACTGATTAATTGCCGTCGATTGGAATGTCTTGTTATAGTGTCGACTCACCATTTTTCCTGATTGTGCAGAACTTTGCCAGGACTTTGAGGCTGAGATTGGGCGGGTCGTGACGGGTCTCGACCCCATCAATTGTCCTGTTAAAGATGATGTTACGATGAACTTGCTGCGGTTGGAATCACGCATGGACAATGCTATTGCTTATCTGGCTCGACTGAAGGCGGCGATGACTTGGGTTGATGCTGATCTCTGGCCTCAGGCGGAACTTTCACAAGATCTCGAGTCGCTGATGACTCGACTGAGTCAGATCCCTGGCCGAGTGCAGGAATCAAAGAAATCATCTGCTCGCTGTGGCGCTGATGTTGCCCTGTCATTGGTCCGAGTGCACTGCAAAGATGCCAGAGAAGACAAGCTGGCGGCCCTCAAGGTTGTGAATACTAAGAAGCACACGTTCCAGTCCTTCATGGACACCTTCCTTGAGGCTGCCACTCGCATTGTAGACATCATTGACCTCGACAGTTTCTGTGATCCAGCCAACCCCTCTCCTGACGAGTGACTGAAAAACATTATGTCTCACACTTATTTACTTCGGGATGCCGAGTGATTGTGTAATCGTTAAACTCTTTCAGGCTTCATGCCTGAGTACTCTTGCCCGCTGCAGTTCTAAACTTTTGGCGGAGTTTATGCGAACTTTAATTTCTTTGAATCATCGTGGTTTTTGCTCTGTTTCTTACACTGTTTCTGATTGTCCCTTGGTGCCGAGTGGATTTGATTTTCTCACCCTTTGCCGAATGGAAGTACATTGTACTTGTGACGAAGCTCAAATGCGGTGTTCAGTCGACACCTTGTCATCCTTGCGGGTAGGACGGAACATTGTACTTGTGGCGTAGCTCAGAGGTAGAACTCAGTCGACGCCTCGCCGTACTTACGGATAGGGACAGAACATTGTATTTGTGGCGTAGCTTAGAGGTAGGACTGAGTCGATGCCTTTCTGTCCTTACGGATAGGGACGGAACATTGTCTTTGTGGCGTAGCTCAGAGGTAGAACTCAGTCGACGCCTTTCCGTCCTTACGGATAGGGACAGAACATTGTATTTGTGGTGTAGCTCAGAGGTGGTGCTCAGTCGCCGCCTCGTCGTCCTTGCGGATCGGGTTGGAGCGCACATAGAACTTATGGCGCAGCTCAGAGGAGTAGGTCGCACTCAACCTGTACCTCGTCGTCCTTGCGGATCGGGATGGAGCGTATGGCTAAGTCCCCGAGCGAGAAGATTGTTCTCACTCGGAACGTATTTTTAAACCTAGGCGAGTGCGGGACCGCAGCTAAGCCCCCGAGTGGGAGGATTGCTCACCACTCGGTAGGTTTTTTCAAACTTAGGCGAGTACTGGACTGCAGCTAAGCCCCCGAGTGAGAGGATTGCTCACCACTCGGTAGGATCTTTCAAACTTAGGCGAGTACTGGACTGCAGCTAAGCCCCTGAGTGAGAGGATTGCTCACCACTCGGTAGGATTTTTCAAACTTACGCGAGTACTAGACTGCAGCTAAGCCCCCGAGTGAGAGGATTGCTCACCACTTGGTAGGATTTTTTGAACTTAGGCGAGTACTGGACTGCAGCTAAGCCTCCGAGTGAGAGGATTGCTCACCACTCGGTAGGATTTTTTTAACTTAGGCGAGTACTGGACTGCAGCTAAGCCTTCGAGTGAGAGGATTTCTCGCCACTCGGTAGGATTTTTTCAACTTAGGCGAAACAGATTCGCAGCTAAGCCCCCGAGTGGGAGGCTTGCTCGCCACTTGATAGGATTTTTTCAACTTAGGCGAAACATATTCACAGCTAAGCCCCTGAGTGGGAGGCTTGCTCACCACTCGGTAGGATTTTTTGAACTTAGGCGAGTACTGGACTGCAGCTAAGCCTCCGAGTGAGAGGATTGCTCGCCACTCGGTAGGATTTTTCAAACTTAGGCAAGTACTGGACTGTAGCTAAGCCCCTGAGTGGGAGGATTGCTCGCCACTCGGTAGGATTTTTTCAACTTAGGCGAAACAGATTCGCAGCTAAGCCCCCGAGTGGGAGGCTTGCTCACCACTCGGTAGGATTTTTTAAACTTAGGCGAAACAGATTCGTAGCTAAGCCCCCGAGTGGGAGGCTTGCTCACCACTCAGTAGGATTTTTTCAACTTAGGCGAAACGGATTCCCAGCTAAGGCACCCACTGGGGGATTTAGAACATGTAAAAAAGGAACAACAATCATTCAGGAGACTGTAAAATCTTTTATAACCAGACTAGAAGGTATCTCTTATTACATCTTAACAGTCTGAATGCTTAAGTGTAAAAGGGGCGGAGCAGCTCCGCATTCCAAGCGCGTGGCTCGTCTTTATTGTGCTCGACGTTGTAAAGTTGGTATGCTCCATTGTGGATCACTTTGGTGACAATGAAGGGGCCTTCCCAAGCAGGAGTGAGCTTGTGTGGTTTCTGCTGGTCCACCCGAAGAACCAAGTCACCCTCCTGAAATGCCCGACCCCTCATGTTTCTGGCATGGAATTGACGCAGGTCTTGCTGATAAATGGTCGACCGGATCAAGGCCATCTCTCTTTCCTCTTCCAGGAGATCAACTACATCTTGCCGAGCCTGTTCTACTTCATCTTTTGAGAAAAGTTCGACTCGGGGTGCATTGTGAAGCAAGTCACTCATAAGTATAGCTTCAGCTCCATAGACTAAGAAGAATGGAGTTCGGCTAGTCGACCGATTAGGATTTGTTCTCAATCCCCAAAGTACTGATGGAAGTTCATCGACCCAGGCGCCTGCTGCATGCTTGAGGTCACGCATCAATCGGGGTTTCAATCCTTTGAGAATCAATCCATTTGCTCTTTCAGCTTGTCAATTCGACTAAGGATGGGCGGCTGAAGCATAGTCGACCCTAGTGCCTTGGGAAGCACAAAAGTCTCTGAACTCGTCATAATTGAAGTTTGACCCATTATCAATGATGATGCTGTGCGGAACACCATATCTAAATGTTAATTATCTGATGAAACTAATAGTTGTACTTGCTTCAAGGTTTTTGATGGGCTTGGCTTCAATCCATTTGGTGAACTTGTCGACTGCTACGAGCACATGGGTAAAGCCACTCCTGCCAGTCCTCAGAGGTCCAACCATATCTAATCCCCAGACAGCAAAAGGCCAGACAAGTGGAATAGTCTTCAGAGGTGACGTGGGTTTATGGGACATGTTAGAGTAAAACTGATAGCCTTCACATTTATCTACTATTTCTTTCACTATCTCGTTAGCACGTGGCCAGTAAAATCTGGCTCAGTATGCTTTAGCCACGATGGTCCGAGAGGACGCATGGTGACCACAGGTCCCCGAGTGAATATCATTGAGGATCATTCGGCCTTCTTCAGGCGTGATGCATTTCTAGTTGACTCCTGTTACACTTTCTCTGAACAACTGTCCTCTTATTACAGTAAAGGCTTTGGATCGTCGGACGATCTGTCGAGCCTCTTATTCATCCTCTGGAAGTTCTTTCCTAAGAATGTATGCAATGTTATGGCACTGTCCAGTCGGGAGTGACGACCAAAACCTCCATGATCAAGTCGACCACGGCTGGGACTTCGACTTCAGTCGGATCTGTGGCACTCTTAGGCTATGGGGGCTCTTTAGTGAAAGGATCTTCCTGAACTGAAAGTGAGTGAATATGTTCCAAAAACACATTGCTGGGAATGGTCTCTCTCTTGGATCCTATCTTTGCCAATTCATCTGTAGCTTGATTTTTCAGTCAGGGTATATGGTGAAGCTCCAACCCCTCAAACTTCTTTTCCAACTTTCTTACTGTGTTGCAGTAACCAGTCATAGCTGGGCTCCTGACATCCCACTTTTTCATTACTTAATTAACCACCAAATCTGAGTCACCGTAGACCATGAGGCGACGGACGCCGAGTGAAATGGCCATACGCAACCCGTATAAAAGCGCTTCATATTTAGCTTCATTGTTGGAGGAATCAAAATGAATCTAGAGAACATAGCTGAGCTTGTCCCCACGGGGGGATACCAATACTACCCTAGCACCGGAATCGTTCAGCATCTTGGAGCCATCAAAGAACATGGTCCAATGCTCCGAGTGAACTTGAGTCGGTAGTTGCTACTAAATCCACTTGGCAAGGAAATCTGCAACTGCTTGGGACTTGATAGCTTTCTTTGCCTCAAACTTGATATCCAATGGAAGGAGTTCAATTGCCCATTTTGCCACTCGACCAGTTGCATCTCTGTTGTTTAGAATTTCAGATAATGGTGCATCGCTGACGACTGTAATGGAGTGATCCGAGAAATAGTGTGCAAGCTTCTTCATGGTCATGTAGATTCCATAAACAAGCTTCTATAATGCAGATATCTCTGCTTGGATGGAGTCAAAACTTCAGAAAGATAATACACTAGGCGCTGAACTTTATAGGATTTTCCTTCTTCTTCCCGTTCGACCGTGAGCACTGTACTGACAACTTGTCAAGTGGTTGCAATATAAAGCAGTAAAGGCTCTTTGCTGATTGGTGCAACAAGCACTGGCTGGATGGAAAGTAGGGCTTTGAGCTATGCAAACGCTGCGTCAGCTTCATCAGTCCACTCGAATTTATCAGATTTCTTCATCAGTCAGTAAAGAGGTAAGGCCTTTTCACCGAGACGAGAAATGAATTGACTCAAGGCACCCAAACAACTAGTAAGCTTCTGAATGTCATGCACATGCACAGGGCGTTTCATTCAGAGGATGGCACCGACTTTCTCTGGGTTCGCGTCGATCCCCCATTCGAAAACGAGGAAACCGAGTAACTTTCCACCTGGGACTCCGAATGTGCATTTCGACAGATTAAGCTTGATATCATACCTTCTTAGGTTGGCAAAGGTTTCTGCAAGGTCGGTCAGCAGGTCGGAACCCTTACGCGACTTGACCACAATGTCATCCATATATGCTTCCACATTCCGACTGATTTGAGTGAGCAGGCACTTCTGAATCATCCTCATGAATGTGGCGCCAACATTTTTGAGACCAAATGGCATGGTGACATAGCAAAAGCACCCGAATGGGGTGATGAAAGCCGTTTTTATTTCATCGGGACCATATAGTCGGATCTGATGATACCCGGAATATGCATCTAGAAAAGACAAGCACTCACACCCCACAGTCGAGTCGACAATCTGATCGATGCGGGGGAGAGGGAAATGTTCTTTCGGGCAGGCCCAATTGATATGCTTGAAATCGATGCACATACGAAGTGAATCGTCCTTCTTAGGGACCATGACCACATTGGCAAGCCACTCGGAGTGGTAGATCTCTCGGATGAACTCCGCTGCTAGGAGCCGAGCCACTTCCTCACCAATTGCTTTTCTCTTCTACACAGCGGACCGTCGAAGATGCTCTTTGACGGGTTTTGCCTTCGGATCGACATGCAAACGGTGCTCAGCCAGTCCCCTGGGTATACCCGGCATGTCATAAGGTTTCCATGCAAAGATGTCCCAGTTCTCACGGAGAAACTGGATGAGCGCTTCTTCCTATTTGCTATCGAGCGTTGTTGAGATATGAGTCGGTGCAGCATTGGGATCGGTCGGGTGAATATGAATCGGCTTCGTTTCTCCAGATGACTGAAATGCAGAATCTGTGGCAGGCTTCTTGGCTCGGAGCAAATCACTCGGATCTGCATTTTTCTGATACTCTTGGAGTTCAACTGCTGCCATTTGTGCATCGGCAATTTTAGAACCCTTCTGGAAGCATTCCTCTGCCTTCTGCCGATTGCCAGTGACTGTGATCACTCCTCTGGGGCCAGGCATCTTCAGCTTGAGGTACACGTAACATGGCCGAGCCATATAACGTGCATAAGCAGGCCTACCCAAATAGCATGATAGGCACTCTGGAAATCCACTACTTCAAATGTCAACTTTTCTTTGCGGTTATTCTTGGAATTGCCAAAAACCATGTCAATGGCGATCTGACCGAGTGATTTGGCTTTCTTTCCAGGGATAACGCCATAAAAACTCATATTGCTTTCGCTAAGCTTGGACATCGGACTGCCCATCCCTTTTAAGGTTTCAGCATAAAGGATATTCAGGCCGCTACCACCATCCATTAGCACTTTGGTCAGTCAAGTGCCTTCAACAACTGGGTCGACCACCAACGCTTGCCTCCCAGGAGTGGATATACACGTCGGGTGATCAGACTGGTCGAATGTGATGGCCGTTTGTGACCATTTCAGGTATGAGGTCGTCGTTGCTGGGGCAACCATATTTACTTCTCTCTTGATAACTTTCAATCGACTTTTGCTCTCAACATCAGCAAAAATCACCAGAGTGGAATTGACCTTAGGATAACCATCGTCTTCCTCTTCGTCCTCGTCCTTGTCTGACTCCTTTTCCTTTTCACTGGGCTGTTTCTCTCAGAATTGCTAGATCAGGAGTCGACATTGCCGAGTGGTGTGCTTAGGATAAATCAGATTACCCTCTTCATCCTTCTTCGTATGAATGTGACATGGTAAATCCAACACATCATTTCCCACTTGATCCTTTACCTTCTTAGGGGTCCAGGGCCCCTTAGGTTTTCCTTTAAACTTTCCTTGAACTACTGTCGCAGTTTCACCAGGCGCTGCATGTTCAACCTTATGTTTCTGTTTCTGATTGGAATTGCCTCCACCGACGTCCTAGCCGACTGGTTTACCCTTTCCACTGCAGAGTCGATCCTCTTCTTTTCCGTTAGCATACCGAGTGGATATTTCCATCATCCGAGTCAAAGACATATCTCCAGTCCGACCGAACTTCAGGACCAGCTCTCTATATTTAACGCCTTCCTTGAAGGCACACACTGCTTGGTGCTCAGATACATTTTCCACTGTGTGATGCAAAGTGGTCCACCTCTGAATGTAATCCCTTAGAGTTTCACTCGGTTTTTGTATGCAAAGCTGCAATTCTGTTAATCCTACTGGTTGCTTGCAAGTGCCCTCAAAAGTCCTGACGAACACTTGGGCAAGCTCCTCCCAACTGAATATACTGCCAGGAGCTAATTGAGTCAACCACGCCCTAGCTGATCCTTCCAACATCAGAGGAAGATGCTTCATGGCCACCTCATCATTACCACCACCAATCTGCACAGCCACTCGGTAATCCTCAAGCCAAGTGTCAGGCTTGGACTCTCCAGTGAACTTGCTAACTCCAGTCGCCAACCTGAAGTTAGGAGGGATCACTGCAGCCCTGATGGCTCTGCTGAAACATTCATGACCCAAAACATGAACTCTTCTGCTAGTCGGACGGTCTCTGTCAAGGCCCTCCCTGTGCGCTCTGTTCCGGTCGATTAGACCTTGAACGAGAATAGATCTCGCATCAAAGCCTGGCTCTCTTGGGTCGGCCGGTACTCTACGCTCGCCACTGTAAGGGTGCCTGTCATCATATTGCCGAGGCACATATGATCCACTCCTCGGAGAAGGTGTGGGCAGTCGACGACGGTCATCACGGCCGAGTTGGTGATCACATTGCCCATGGTTCCTGTACTGATCCTGCTGATGCCCACGACCTTCACGCTGCAGGGGTGATCTTGGGCCGTGGGCCGACTGAACTGTATCCGCCATCACATACCTACTATGAATCCTATTCCGCGACTGAGACAGTGCTATGTTCTGTTCTCCTGCTGCCCGGAGTAAGGCCCGGATCTGCATCAAACCTCTGCCAGCCTCCGACTGGGAAGGATGAATTGATTCTTCTATACAGGCCGCAACTGTGAGATTTTGAATCGGAGTGTGGTATACCTTAGGTTGAGGCGGAAAAAGCTGTCGTCGACTGGAGTCCGGGATCCGCTCCCGAGCACGCTTGTTGAGTGCATGCTGAAGGTTCTCCAGTAAAGTGTGCTGAGCCAAATTAGCCAGGCGCACCTCTTCCAAGGCCCAAGCCTCGGGGGTTTCCCCAACGATGGGCATGTGGAGTGTATCCATGTCGCGGCGACGAAGTTCTTCTGTCTGCTGTGAAGAGAGGGGTTCGGGACGGTACTCCTCGTGAACGCGCGATGGATCGCCGCCACCATCACCGCCGTCATCACGGTGGAAGCCAGCGGACTATGTGGTTTGTCAACCATCAAGACTTCAGCCGCAGGGTCGCTACTATCACACTCAGATGCGGTCTCTACGGAGCCAGTCGATAGGTCAAATAGGCTGTAGAGAGTTTCGTCGAGCTCGATTGTTGCGACTTGATGGGTGGCCGACTGGCGATCCACCGCATGTCTCACACGCCGCTGAAGCCGCGACCGACCGGATCACTTGCGACAGTGAACAGCGGGGAGTGAGGACACCACGGGAGCCGACCGATACTGGGTCGACGGCTGCCGGAGAAGGACGCCGCGTACACACGCGCGAAAGTGCATCGCCCCATGGACGTGGAGCGCCTCAATGTCAAGGAGAGCTTCCTGAAGCCAGGCGGAGTCATCGGCGATGAAGACGAGCGCGCCGAGACGGATCTCGCGGCCCTCAGCCAATCCGTCATCGGAAACCATGATGGTAGGGATCGGAAAAATCGCAACTTCACCAAAAAGTCGCTAAAACACCTGCCCCAAGGTGGGCGCCAACTGTCGTGGTCCTAAGACTGACAGTAGAATGGGGGGTAGGTATGAGGAGGCAAGATCTCAGCTATGGTGAAGTTGTACACACAGGATTTACGAGTTCAGGCCCTTCACAGTGGAAGTAAAAGCCCTACGTCTCGGTGCCCGGAGGCGGTTGATTGGATTGTATGCGTGTGGTGTTATAGGGGGTGCGAACCCTTCTCCCAGAGGAGGGGGTGGCTTATATAGAGTGCGCCAGGACCCCTGTCCACCTCCGTTACAGGGGTTCAATGTACATAAAGACGGGGCGTTACTGATAACGCCAGCCATAAGTGCTATTAATGATCTTAAATACTACGGAGTGAACGCCTGACCGTTGCAGTTCTGAGTGACTCCTGGTCTTTAGTAGGTCGAGTGGTTTCTTGCATGGTCGAGTGGTCGACTGGTCGTGTGACTTCGGGAAGGAGGAGTATCCGAGTGGTTCATTGGTCGAGTGGATTGCACTCGACATCTTTACTGGGTACCCCTTGTTGTCTCTTGAGCTTCTTTGCTTTTAGGGTAGTGACCCTAGGTAGGGCGTATAGGTCAGGCCTGTGACCCTACCCTAGGTCTGTGTCCTCATCATGCCAACCCTCACTTAATCTAATCAATAACTACCTTATATGTGTTGCAGGAAAACAATGGGAGGCACTGTGATTTACCATCGAGGTTTGCACATGCATGGTCCTTTGTCTAATAACACATTATTGCGTAATTGCAGGAACCATTATAATATTTAGTTTTTTAACAATTTGGTCTTGCACATCTAGGTCATGCTGTTAGAGATTTTGACCCACTATTCGACTTAGTTTTTGCATTGGGCAAATGAGATGTCCATGAATATTAGTCAAGTCAAGAAACTTAGAAAAATTGTTAGGATAAAAAAACTAGCAACATAAAATAACAAGATCTTTGTCTGCACAATGAAGAAGACATCAGTGAACTACATGATGGTACTAACTCTTATACCTTGTCTTTTTATTCCTTTGCTCCATTTCAAATTTTAGATAAGATATTTATGCATATATTTGTTTTCAGGCCTTTCCAAAGCAGTTCACTGATGATTATCTCTCAAACTACCTGTATGGTCAAGAGGCGAGGAAGGTGCTCATACAACACCCACGGTACAATGTAAAAGTCTTCCTCAAGAGGACGAAAGATGGGCAATCAATCATCCATAGTCACTGGCCTAAAGTTGCAAGGACCTTCAACATCATTGAAGGCTCAATATTCGCCTTCTGCTTCAGCAGTTTTCCAGATGAGATTCATCTGTCTATCTACCATCTATGATACTATTTTCCAAAGGTTTTAGATAATGCATGTGAAACTTGATATGTTGTGTAATGGGGTAGCTAGCTATATACCTATATGGTGTAACTGAGTGCTGAAGCTATATGATGTTCTACTCTGATGTATTTCAATTATGAAATCCTGGTTTCGTATTACAAAAATGAAATATATAGTGTGTTTAATATGAAATGTCAATTTTATTACTAAATTGATTAAAAATAATAGGACAATTTTTCTATTGCAATTATTATTGAGACAACACCATCGGTGATGACTTCGGACAACCCACACAGTTTCTAGGAAGTAAACATGTTGGATCAATGAACAATCACACACGACTTCCTCTGGACAACTGTTTGCGTTAGGCCACCTTACACAAATGTTTTCCACATAAAAAGTGTGTGTGATGGACAGCCTATGCCACACAGTTTCTTGAAGGCATCGTGCGTGATGCATTCAATACGCAAACGATAAGTTTATTAATATCGTCCGCAATGGCAACACTGTCATAGACGATGTGATTGGGAAAATTGTTAGGTGATGTACCTATGAACGAAAACGTTCTTTGGGATTCACTATGTGGGATGTATAAACGAACGAAAACATTTCTCTTAGATTCACTATGTGGGATGTACATACAAACAGAAACGATTGGGCCTGTATAATTGTGTGCGATGGCTCGCCCGATCACACACGAGCTCTTTTTGCCCCACGTGTGTGACCGGAGGGCCTATCACCGATGGTTTCTGGGTCGTGTGGGAAGGACCCCCCTATCGCACACATAAGCAAGGCGACGGTTTAAAACTCCATCGCGGAAAGGGGGTATAAACCGTTTTTATAGTAGTCACATGTTCTAGTGAAAGCAAGTAAAAGCAAAGTGTTGGAACAAACCAACACGAGTGTTTTGAAGCTCCTCGAGCTTAAATACAACCTCATTATAAATTATTCAAATACCACCACATCTTGATTTAGAAGTGGTGATAACCTGCCCCAAGCTTAGGCTTTTGCAAGCCCAGACCGGCGAGACCATTGCGACGGTTGGTCAGGAGCCTACTCCTGGCTCGAGTTGGAGAAGCTCATGTTCATGTAGGCGTACGTGCCTCAAAGAGACTCCACGAGGTTGCTCATATCTTGGATAGATCTATGGAGGCCGTTGAGGTCCGCGTATGTGTTGTAGTCTTCTTGTTGTGGCTGCTCCTCTTCTTCGTCGGCGGCGAGTTCTTCTTCATCTACTTGTTCTGGTTTTGGGCCTTCTTAGTCAAAAGTTGCATCTCCTTCCTATGCAACATAATGCAATTGTCCATGCTCGATGGAGAAACGGTTAGGCATAGGAGTAGGAACAAGTCTGCTACTCCAGAAATTCTAATGCAATGACGGCCATTATGAACCACTACCATTCCAGTGCTAGTAAGAACATGAATATTAACAAGGATGGTACCGAAAATGGGGCAAAGGTGATGGTGCCCCCATGTTTGGTTTTGGTAATTGATGACATTCTCTAGGACTAATGGTTGCCTTGAGCTATATTTGAAGGGTTTATCCATAGGAATTTCTTGAAGTCCATTTGTTGGTTTCAAGGAGATTATGTGATGACCATGGTGCTACTCAAGGAATTATCTAAATATTGGTCATAGAGAAGACATGATACAAGGTTGATCAAGACTAAGTCAAAGAGTGAATCAAGTTTATCAACACACAAGCATACAAGATGTACTAAGAGGGATCAAGTGATCCCATGGTATGATAAGCATTGTCCATTACGCTTTGTGTACTAACCCATGGTCTACGTGAGAGTTCTATGTGGGGTTAGGTATGTTTCCATGGGCTTGCGTCAAGAGGAAGATCACATACAACCCATGGAGGATGACATCAAGTGGTGATCGTCTTCAAGATTGCAGTGTGCAAGTTCAAGTGGAGCATCACGAAGAGATCATGCTTGAAGCTTGCCCTCCATTGTGGTGAAAATGGACTTGTGAAGATGTACCGAAGAGTGGCTCACCCATAGTAGAGTATGGGGGAGCAATCTACTTGTCTTCATCGAGCCAACGCAATCAAGAAAGGTGGTCCAACTTGAGGAAGTCAATATCATCATCTTCTAGCTCAAGTGGACTATATGCAAGGCAATGTTTTCCCTTGATAGGTTTTCTATTTTACTGGTCTCATGGTGGTAGTCGGGAGACCGGGTTATATGATCGATTGTCGTACTATCAAGGTGGGCTCTCAAGTAAGTAGCTTGATCGTATCATTCATAGAGAGCTCAAACCATTGCATCCTTTCATAATCTTTCTTGGTTCTTGTTTGGTGTTTTTATTTGTGAGTTTTAGAGCTTATGGTCATCTTCATGAAAAGCTCGAGTTCATCGAAAACAGAGTTCATATGCATCTTCTATGATGTTTTCTATGTTGGAGTTTTTCCCAGTTCTTGTTTCATAGAGGTTTCACATCTCTATATCATTGGCATTTTTCTACCGCCACTTCTTACTATAAGAGTAAGTTTTGCTAGCCAAAATTTCGTACTAAGTAGAAATACTACTTCTCCAGCCAAAAACCCTTTAACCCAGTTTCTTGCCATGAGATTCCACCATATCTACCTATGGATTGAATAAGATCCTTCAAGTAAGTTTTGGTCGGTGCAAAAAGCAATAAAAATTTCTCCTAAATATGTATGATCTTTTTTATTGCAAGGGAAAATACGCTCTCTTTTTTGAGAGACAAGAGTAGAAGAGCTCAAATAGAAGGATTACAATCTAGGGTCAACAGAAATCTTAATCTATAAGTGATACGTCTCCAACGTATCTATAATTTTTGATTGTTCCATGCTATTATATTACCTGTTTTGGATGTTTATGGGCTTTACTTTACACTTTTATATCATTTTTGGGACTAACCTACAAACCGGAGGCCCAATGCAAATTGTTGTTTTCTTGCCTATTTCAGTGTTTCGAAGAAAAGGAATATCAAACAGAGTCCAAACGGAATGAATCCTTCGGGAGAGTTATTTTTGGAATAGAAGCAATCTAGGAGACTTGGAGTGCACGTAAGGGAAGCAACGAGGAAGCCACGAGGCAGGGAGGCGCACCCTACCCCCCTGGGCACTCCCCCACCCTCGTGGGCCCCTGTGGCTTCCCTGACCGACTTCTTTCGCCTATATATGTCCATATACCCTAAAAACATCGAGGAGCACAATAGATCAGGAATTCCGCCGCCACAAGCCTCTGTAGCCACCAAAAACCAATCAGGACCATGTTCCGGCACCCTGTCGGAGGGGGGGATCCCTCACCGGTGGCCATCTTCATCATCCCGGCGCTCTCCATGAAGAGGAGGCAATAGTTCACCCTCGGGGCTGAGGGTATGTACTAGTAGCTATGTGTTTGATCTCTCTCTCTCTCTCGTGTTCTTGATTTGGCACGATCTTTATATATCACGAGCTTTGCTATTATAGTTGGATCTTATGATGTTTCTCCCCCCCTACTCTCTTGTAATGGATTGAGTTTTCCCTTTGAAGTTATCTTATCGGATTGAGTCTTTAAGGATTTGAGAACACTTGATGTATGTCTTGCATGTTCTTATCTACGGTGACAATGGGAAATTCACGTGATCTACTTGATGTATGTTTTGGTGATCAACTTGCGGGTTCAGTGACCTTGTGAACTTATGCATAGGGGTTGGCACATGTTTTCGTCTTGACTCTCCGGTAGAAACTTTGGGGCACTTTTTGAAGTTCTTTGTGTTGGTTGAATAGATGAATCTGAGATTGTGTGATGCACATCGTATAATCATACCCACGGATACTTGAGGTGACATTGGAGTATCTAGGTGACATTAGGGTTTTGGTTGATTTGTGTCTTAAGGTGTTATTCTAGTACGAACTCTAGGATAGATTGAACGGAAAGAATAGCTTCGTGTTATTTTACTACGGACTCTTGAATAGATCGATCAGAAAGAATAACTTTGAGGTGGTTTCGTACCCTACAATAATCTCTTCGTTTGTTCTCCGATATTAGTGGCTTTGGAGTGACTCTTTGTTGCATGTTGAGGGATAGTTATATGATCCAGTTATGTTATTATTGTTGAGAGAACTTGCACTAGTGAAAGTATGAACCCTAGGCCTTGTTTCCTAGCATTGCAATACCGTTTACACTCACTTTTACCACTTGTTACCTTGCTGTTTTTATATTTTCATATTACAAATACTCATATCTACCATCCATATTGCACTTGTATCACCATCTCTTCGCCGAACTAGTGTACCTATACAATTTACCGTTGTATTGGGTGTGTTGGGGACACAAGAGACTCTTTTTTATTTGGTTGCAGGGTTGTTTGAGAGAGACCATCTTCATCCTACGCCTCCCACGGATTGATAAACCTTAGGTCATCCACTTGAGGGAAATTTGCTACTGTCCTACAAACCTCTATACTTGGAGGCCCAACAACATCTACAAGGAGAAGGTTGCATAGTAGACATCAAGCTAATTTCTGGCGCCGTTGCCGGGGAGGTGAGTGCTTGAAGGTATATCTTTAGATCTTGCAATCGAATCTTTTAGTTTCTTGTTTTATCACTAGTTTAGTTTATAAAAGAAAACTACAAAAAAATGGAATTAAGTTTGCCTCATACGCTTCATCTTTTTAATACCTTTCGTGAAAATGATGGAAAGGAAAATTGTGCTCAAGTGCTATAAGAAGAAGTCTATAAAAATGTTTGGTACTAAATCTTTGAATGATGAGCATGATTGCAATGTTGTTAGTATGAACTCCTTGAATATCCATAGTACTATTGATGATTGCACTAGTTATGATGAAAATGTCTCTTATAAGCATGTCAATTTCTGTGGAGTGCATTGGGTTTGCAAGTATACACCAAATAGGGAAGATAGATATTGCAAGAGGCATAACCATTTAGAAACTAAATGGTTGCAAGAAAGGCTAGATGTGTGTGCTAAAAATTTAAAATTCCTTCGCCATACTTGTGAACTTTGCAATGAACATGGTCATTTACATCTCCGATGCAATTTGTTTCATGATCGAATCATGTCCAAGAATTGTGATGATTTGATTTCCCTTGCACATCATAATGAACTTAGTTTGCTTTTGGGTTATGAAGAAATGAAACGCTTAATTAAGGACCTTCCAGAATTTTCCCATAAGAAATTCCTTGATATTGATCTAGAGGAGATTTATATGTATTGTGCGGTGAATTGCATTGAAAATCCTTATATTGCCAATTACATAAAGAAAGGAAAGCAAATAGAAGATGAAGAGAATACTAATGAAAGGGAAGAGACTTCCCAATAATCTCCTATTATTTCTTATGATGAATCAGGAAACGAGGAGGAGCTTTCTATTCAACCAATCTCATCAATAAGGAGCTCAAAAAGGAGGGTTAAACCCACACATGATGTGAAGAAGAAAAAGAAAAGACGGAGAAGCAAAGGTAGAAAGGTATCCCTCCCAAATTATGTTTCTCCTATTACTCATTGTGATGATGATAATTGCTATACTATTGGTGCTATCCATACTATTAATGATGAGAGTGATTATGCTTATGATATGAAAAGGACCAAGCTTGGGGAAGCTATGTTTGATGAGAATGACATATTTGAGAATATATTTGCTGCAATTAATGTTTGTCCCAAGCTTGGGGATGCTATGTTTAATGAATATGATATTTTTAGCCTCCCAAGTTTTGATATGCAAATTTGTTATGATGATATCATGCCTCCTACTTATGATGATTATATTGATGAAAGTAGGTTTGGAAGAGTGTCAACTTTAGGAAGTAATGATCCCACTATTTTGGAGGATGTTGAATCTTATTGTGATGAATATGAAAGTGGATTTGGAGAGGTCATGACTTTATTTAGTGATGATTCCACTATCTTGGAAGAGGTTTCAATCGATTATGATGAGAACAAAGTTGCTACTTATGATGATTATTGTGATGAAACTTATGCTATAAAAAGTAGTGATGATTATATTTATAAAAATTGTCATGATTATGATTACCCTTTTTATGAACATTACTCTTATAATGTGGAAACAATTTATGTATTCGAGTCTCTTATGATACTCCCACTATCCCGAATGAGAAGAATTTTGCTTATGTGGAGAGTAGTGAATTTTCTATGCAAGTAGATCATGGAAAGAATGATTTAGGTGCTGGTTATATTGTTGAATTCATTCATGATGCTACTGAAAATTATTATGAGGGAGGAACATATGCTTGTAGGAATTGCAATAATATCAAGTTTCCTCTCTATGTGTTGAAAATTTTGAAGCTATGCTTGTTTTGCCTTCCTATGCTAGTTGATTATTGTTCCCATAAGTTGTTTGCTCACAAAATCCCTATGCATAGGAAGCGGGTTAGGCTTAAAGGTGCTAGCCATATTCTTCATTATGCTCTCTTTATGTTTCAATTCTTATCTTTTATGTGAGCATCATTGTCATCATCATGCCTAGCTAAAAGGCATTAAAGAAAAAGCGCTTGTTGGGAGACAACCCAACATTTACCCTTACTATTTTTTGGTGTCCACATGATTATGCTACTGTAGTAATCACGTTTTATAGCTTTTGTTTCAATAAAGTGCCAAGTAAGACCTTTAGGATAGCTTACAGTGATAGTTGTGTTGATCCTGTTGAAAATCAGAAACTTTTGCACCCAGTAAATTAGTTTTTATAATTCACAGAAACGTGATTTTGATCTGATTCTTTTTTATCTCGATTGGTACACAAATTTCTTAGGACTTCCTAATTTGGTAGAATGTTTGGAGTTCCAAAAGTATACGTTTGATACAGATTACTACAGACTGTTCTGTTTTTGACAGATTCTGTTTTCCATGTGTTGTTTGCTTATTTTGATGAATCTATGAGTAGTATCGGAGGGTATGAACCATAGAGAAGTTGGAATACATTAGAAATTACACCAATATGAATTTAGAATGAGTTCATAACAGTACCTAACTGGTGATTTGTTTTTGTCTTATACTAATGAAGCTTACGAGTTTTCTGTTGAGTTTTGTGTTGTGAAGTTTTCAAGTTTTGGGTAAAGATTCGATGGACTATGGAATAACGAGTGGCAAGAGCCTAAGATTGGGGATGCCCAAGGAACCCCAAGGTAATATTCAAGGACAACCAAGAGCCTAAGCTTGGGGATGCCCCGGATGGCATCCCCTCTTTCGTCTTCGTTCATCGATAACTTTACTTGGAGCTATATTTTTATTCACCACATGATATGTGTTTTGCTTGGAGAGTCATTTTGTTTTATTTTGTTTTGCTTGATTTTTGAATAAAGTACCAAGATCTGAATTTCTTAAATGTTAGAGAGTCTTTACATAGTTGCACAATTATTTGACTACTCATTGATCTTCACTTATATCTTTCGGAGCAGTTTGTCGTTTGCTCTAGTGCTTCACTTATATCTTTTAGAGCACGGCGGTGGCTTTATTTTGTAGAAATTTTTAATCTCTCATGCTTCACTTATATTATTTTGAGAGTCTTAAACAACATGGTAATTCGCTTAAAACTATCATTGGAAGTTAATTGGATGCTATGATCAATTCGATGCTTGATAATTGTTTTGAGATATGGAGGTAGTGATATTAAAGTCATGCTAGTTGGGTGATTATGAATTCAAAGAATGCTTGTGTTGAAGTTGGCAAGTCCCATAGCATGCACGTATGGTAACCGTTGTGTAACAAATTTGAAACATGATGTGTTCTTAGATTGTCATGCTTATGAGTGGCGATCGGGGACGAGCGATGGTCTTTTCCTACTAATCTAACCCCTAGGAGCATACGCGTAGTGCTTGGTTTTTGATGACTTGTAGATTTTTGCAATAAGTATATGAGTTCTTTATGACTAATGTTGAGTCCATGGATTATACGCACTCTTACCTTTCCATCATTGCTAGCCTCTTTGGTACTGTGCATTGCCCTTTCTCACCTTGAGAGTTGGTGCAAACTTCGCCGGTGCATCCAAACCCCGTGATACGATACACTCTATCACACATAAACCTCCTTATATCTTCCTCAAAACAGCCACCATACCTACCTATTATGGCATTTCCATAGCCATTACGAGATATATTGCCATGCAACTTTCCACCGTTCCGTTCATCATGACACACATCATCATTGTCATATTGCCTTGCATGATCATGTAGTTGACATCGTATTGTGGCTAAGCCACCTTCATGATTTTTCATACATGTCACTATTGATTCATTGCCCATCTCGGTACTCCGCCGGAGGCATGCATATAGAGTCATATCTTGTTCTAGTTTTGAGTTGTAACTCATGAGTTGTAAATAAATAGAAGTGTGATGATTATCATTATTAGAGCATTGTCCCTTAAAAAAAGAGAAAGGCCAAATAAAAAAAGGCCAAATAAAAAAAAGAGAAAGGCCAAAAAGAAAAGAAAATAGAAAGCCCCCCCCCCCCCCAAAAAAGGGGGATGATGCTACTATCTTTTTTCCACACTTGTGCTTCAAAGTAGCACCATGTTCTTCATATAGAGAGTCTCATTTCTTATCACTTTCATATACTAGTGGGAATTCTTCATTATAGAACTTGGCTTGTATATTCCAACGATGGGCTTCCTCAAAATGCCCTAGGTCTTCATGAGCAAGCAAGTTGGATGCACACCCACTTAGTTTATTTTGTTGAGCTTTCATACATTTATAGCTCTAGTGCATCCGTTGCATGGCAATCCCTACTCCTCATGTTGACATCATCAAAGCACATCTCCGTAGCCCGTTGATTAGCCTCGTTTACATGAGACTTTCTTCTTTTTTGTCTTCTCCACACAACCTCCATCATCATATTCTATTCCACCCATAGTGCTATATCCATGGCCCACGCTCATGTATTGCGTGAAAGTTGAAAAAAGTTTGAGATTGCTAAAGTATGAAACAATTGCTTGGCTTGTCATCGGGGGTGTGCAAGATGAGAGCATTCTTGTGTGATGAAAATGGAGCATGACCAAACTATATGATTTTGTAGGGATAAACTTTCTTTAGCCATGCTATTTTGAGAAGACATGATTGCTTTGTTAGTATGATTGAAGTATTACTATTTCTTATGTCAATATAAACTTTTATTTTGAATCATTTGGATCTTAACATTCATGCCACAATAAAGAAAATTAAATTAAGCATTATGCTAGGTAGCATTCCACATCAAAAATTCTGTTTTTATCATTTACCTACTCGAGGATGAGCATGAATTAAGCTTGGGGATGCTTGATACGTCTCCAACATATCTATAATTTTTTATCGTTCCATGCTATTATATTACCTGTTTTGGATGTTTATGGGCTTTACTTTACAATTTAATATCATTTTTGGGACTAACCTACGAATCGGAGGCCCAACCCAAATTGTTGTTTTCTTGCCTATTTCAGTGTTTCGAAGAAAAGGAATATCAAACGGAGTCCAAACGGAATGAAACCTTCGGGAAAGTTATTTTTGGATCGGAAGCAATCCAGGAGACTTGGAGTGCACGTACGGGAAGCAACGAGGAAGCCATGAGGCAGGGAGGCGTGCCCTACCCCTGGGCGCGCTCCCACCCTCGTGGGCCCCTCATGGCTCCACTGACCGACTTCTTTCGCCTATATATGTCCATATACCCTAAAAACATCGAGGAGCACAATAGATCGAGAGTTCTACCGCCGCAAGCCTCTGTAGCCACCAAAAACCAATCGGGACCCTGTTCCGGCACCCTACTGGAGGGGCAGATCTCTCACCGGTGGCCATCTTCATCATCCCGGCGCTCTCCATGACGAGGAGGGAGTAGTTCACCCTCGGGGCTGAGGGTATGTACCAGTAGCTATGTGTCTGATCTCTCTCTCTCTCTCTCTCTCTCTCTCTCTCTCTCGTGTTCTTGATTTGGCACGATCTTGATGTATCGCGAGCTTTCCTATTATAGTTGGATCTTATGATGTTTCTCCCCCTCTACTCTCTTGTAATGGATTGAGTTTTCCCTTTGAAGTTATCTTATCAGATTGAGTCTTTAAGGATATGAGAACACTTGATGTATGTCTTGCATGTGCTTATCTGTGGTGACAATGGGATATTCACGTGATCTACTTGATGTATGTTTTGGTGATCAACTTGCGGGTTCAGTGACCTTGTGAACTTATGCATAGGGGTTGGCACACGTTTTCGTCTTGAATCTCTGGTAGAAACTTTGGGGCACTTTTTGAAGTTCTTTGTGTTGGTTGAATAGATGAATCTGAGATTGTGTGATGCACATCGTATAATCATACCCACGGATACTTGAGGTGACATTGGAGTATCTAGGTGACATTAGGGTTTTGGTTGATTTGTGTCTTAAGGTGTTATTCTAGTACGAACTCTAGGATAGATTGAACGGAAAGAATAGCTTCGTGTTATTTTACTACGGACTCTTGAATAGATCGATCAGAAAGAATAACTTTGAGGTGGTTTCGTACCCTACAATAATCTCTTCATTTGTTCTCCGCTATTAGTGACTTTGGAGTGACTCTTTGTTGCAAGTTGAGGGATAGTTATGTGATCCAGTTATGTTATTATTGTTGAGAGAACTTGCACTAGTGAAAGTATGAACCCTATGCCTTGTTTCCTAGCATTGCAATACCGTTTACGCTCACTTTTACCACCTGTTACCTTGCTGTTTTTATATTTTCAGATTACAAATACTCATATCTACCATCCATATAGCACTTGTATCACCTCTCTTCGCCGAACTAGTGCACCTATAAAATTTACCGTTGTATGGGTGTGTTGGGGACATAAGAGACTCTTTTTTATTTGGTTGCAGGGTTGTTTGAGAGTGACCATCTTCATCCTACGCCTCCCACGGATTGATAAACCTTAGGTCATCCACTTGAGGGAAATTTTCTACTGTCCTACAAACCTTTGCACTTGGAGGCCCAACAACGTCTACAAGGAGAAGGTTGCGTAGTAGATATCAATAAGTAACTCCCGCAATGATACGCATGTCACCTTTTTTGCTTTGCTTCAGTTGCCATCTCATGGGCCAAAATGTTGTGGTCTCTCCCAGTACAGGATAAGCTGTGTTCTGGAAACAAAGCAAGAGCATCTCAGATGTCACGGATCACTCCATAGCATGCGGACATGCTGATGCCATCAATATCGAGCTCCTTAATCATAGTTTTGCAGTCCATTTGAAGCTCCACCGGGCCTCTGAAGACAGCGGCCAGAGCATGCAAGCCAAACAGTGCTGCACGGCCTCGACATTGCTCGATCTTGGCAACTAATTGCCTAGCGATAGGAGGACCTGTCCTCTGTAATCCCTGGCAACACCTCCCGCCCAGCTATTCCCACTATCAGCCGAGAAGGCATCGTCAGTATTGAGCTTGATTGTTCCTTGCGAAGGCGGGAGCCACTTTCTATTGTAGTTGGTCGGTTGTTTGACTGCTGAACTGGCCAACACCTTTGTTTCTTTTCCATAAATAGAGGAAGGGCTCATAGAAGCTTTTTTCAGCTCCTCATCATATTGCAGTAGGAAGGCAACAAAATGGATGATAGATTCTTTACCATTTCCATGCACGCAATCCTCCCGTAAGTGCCAGCATCTCCAAACTAGCATCAAAATTTTCGCTCGAATATCCTCTGTTTTCGTAATAAGAAGCAACTCAACCAATTAGGCCTAGTGCGTTGGAATGAGCATTCTGGGGGGAGTTCCCATTCCTCACGCATTGCTCCTCTCAAGGCTCTGCTCTTAGTACATTCTATGACTGCATGAAATTCATCTCCTTCACTATTCCCACTGATAGTGCAAGTGGAATCCACCTCAATGGTCCTTCTGAACTTGTTCTTCTTTGTAGCCAAAGCGTTTTTTGCAACTCTCCAGCCATATATTTTGACTTTAGGTGGTACAGTAGCCTTCCAAATGATGTCCTAGATACTTCGATTATGTGTCCGACTTGTAGAGCTCAACGCCATGTGCAGGGTTTGTCCTTGGATGGAGGACGCAAGTTTGTATGCGCTCTTGACAGTAAAAGCCCAATTCTTTTCGTAATGCCACACAACGCAATCCTCTGCATTCGACCTAGGGATGTTGATTTTTCATATTTCTTTCACGTCAAAGCCATGGAAAATTTGTTTTATTAGATCAGTATTTAATTATTTACTGTCCGGTAGCATAAGTTGGTTGACCCACCGTAGCCTCGATCTCCTGATGAAACTTGCTGATTTGAGACCATCTGACCTTGGGATCCATTGATCCTTTTGTATCTAAATATGTTTTCCATTCCCTACACGCCATATGATCCCTTTCTTGAACAACTTAAGGCCAACTTCAATACCCCTCCTGACCGGGGATGCATCAGATGCGAACTGTATCCAACAAGTTGCCGCGAGGATAATATTTGTACTTGATTACTCTTACACACAGGCTATTTGGCTTCTTAAGAAGTCTCCAACCTTGCTTGGCAAGTAACACAATGTTTAAGAGGTGCATATCTCTGAAACCAATACCACCATCACGTTTTGGTTTAGTCATATGCTCTCAAGACATCCAATGAACTTTCATGTGTCCCTCCTCGTCGCCCCACCAGAAGTCCCTGATCAACTTTACATACTTATCACAAAAACCTTTGGGAAATAGAAAGACTCCCATAGTATAACATGGCAGAGCCTGGACAACCGATTTGACATGCACTTCTTTCGCGGCGTATGACATGAATTTTTTGGACCAGTCATTGCATCGTTTGCTAAACCTCTCCATAATTGGTTGGAAACATTCATTCTTCATCCCGTCGTTCGGAGTGGGTAGACCCAAATACTTACTTTCAAAGGAGGTGGATACTACTCCCAGTAGTCTCTTAATAGTCCCTCTGGTCTCCACCGGACAAAGTTCACTAAAAAGAAGAAAACACTTGCTCTCACTTAATAATTGCCCTATAAACATCTAGAAGGTAGTTAGCACTCTTTTGATTGCCTCAGCTCGTCCAGCTGTGGCCTTAAAAAATAATAGACTATCATCAGCAAATAGAAGGTTTGAGATACCGGGGCTGTTCCTAGCAACTTTGGGGGGGGGGGGGGGTCAGGTTCCCACCATCAATCTCTTTATTAATCAAACTGACAAGGCCATCTGCCACGAAGAGGAAGAGGTATGGACTCAGCAGGTCTCCTTGTCCTAGTCCCCTCTTAGGGGAGAACGGAGTTTAAAGCTCTCCATTACATCTGATGGAGTATCTGACTGAACTGACACATTGCATCACCCAATCAGTACACTTAAGATTAAAACCGGTTTTCAGTAAGACCCCTTTCAAGAATGCCCAATCCATTCTATCATAAGCCTTAGATAAGTCCAGTTTGTATGCACAATGGGTGTTATGTTTGTTCTTGGAGTGCTAAATCTTGTGGAAACATTTGAATGCAATGGTGGCATTGTCCGTGATCAAGCGTCCTAGAATGAACACACTCTGTGTCATAGAAATGATTTCATCCAAAAACGACCGCAATCTGTTAACCAGACATTTTTATATCACCTTGTATATGACATTGCATAAACTGATGGCATGGTAATCTTTAAGCGATTGAGAGCTCTTTCCTTCAGGGATGAGTACTATTACAGTGTCATTTATTCCTTCTGGTGTTATTTTTATGCAGAAATGGAAGTCCTCGGATTAGCCTGAAACTTCACGATGATTTTTTATGGACAAGACGAGACCTCTGAAGCTTGAGAGGTGGACCAGACAAAGTCCAGGGGAGCAACGAGCTTAGGGGGCGCACCCTGGGGGTAGGGCTTTGCCTCTGAGCTCGTCGATCCCTCATGCCCCCCCTGATGTGAAACCGACGCCAAAAATTCCTATAAATATAGAAAAGCCTAGAAATAAACATAGAACTTCCGCTTCGCCGCCGCAAGCCTTGATGACCCACAAGTATATGGGATAATGTGTGTCCTTTTTAATAAGTAAGAGTGTCGAACCCAACGAGGAGTGGAAGGAAATTACAAGTGGTTTTCAGCAAGGTAATGTCTGCAAGTGCTGAAATTGTAAGTAACAGTGTAGTTTGATAGCAAGATAATTTGTAACGAGCAAGTAAAGGTAGTAGTAACAAAACTACAGCAAGGTAGCCCAATCCCTTTGAGACAAAGGGCAGGCCAAAACGGTCTCTTATGATAAGCAAAGTGTTCTTGAGGGTACACGGGAATTTCATCTAGTCACTTTCATCATGTTGATTCGATTCGTGTTCGCTACTTTGATAATTTGGTATGTGGGTGGACCGGTGCTTAGGTGTTGTTCTTTACGATAAAACTATTAAGAATAAATTCTAACCATAGCATTAAACTTTTGGATCCAATCGGTCCCTTATGGAATAGCGCATAAACTAGGGTTTAAGCTTCTGTCACTATCACAACCCATCATCTAATAACTACTCCACAATGAATTCCCTTAGGCCCAAATATGGTGAAGTGTCATGTAGTCGACATTCACATGACACCACTAAGGGAATCACAACATACATATCAACAAAATATCAAACACATATCAAGTTCACATGATTACTTGCAACATGATTTCTTCTGTGACCTCAAGAACAAAAGTAACTACTCACAAATGATAATCATGCTCAAGATCATAGGGGTATTAAATAGCATAATGGGTCTGAACATATAATCTTCCACCAAATAAACCATATAGTAATCAACTACAAGATGTAATCAACACTACTAATCACCCACAAGCACCAATCTATAGATCCGGTACAAAGATTGAACACAAGAGATGAACTAGGGTTTGAGAGGAGATGGTGCTGTTGAAGATGTTGATGGAGATTGCCCTCCCAAAGATGGGAGAGTTGTTGGTGATGATGACGATGATGATTTCCCCCTCCGGGAGGTAAGTTCCCCTAGTAGAATCGCTCCGCCAGAGGGCAAAAGTGCTCCTGCCCAAGTTTCACATCGAGACGGTGGCGCTTCATCTCGAAAGTCCTCTCCTTATTTTTATAGGTCAAAATGACTTATATACCAGAGGAGGGGCACATGAGGTGGGCCGAGGGGAGCACAACCACCAGGGCGCGCCTGGGCTCCCTGGCGTGCCCAGATGTGTTGTGCCCACTTGGTGGGCCCCGTCTGGTACTTATTTGCTCCAATAATTCTCATTTATTCCATAAAAATTCCTCGTGAAGTTTCAGCTCATTTTGAGTTGTGTAGAATAGGTAGCCTGACGTAGCTTTTTCAGGTCCAGCTTTCTAGCTGCCGGAATTCTCCCTTTTTGTGTGAACCTTGCATATTATGAGAGAAAAGGCATTAGAATTACTCAAAAAAGCATTATTATGCAATAAAACAACATAAATTACAGTAGGTAAACATGATGCAGAATGGACGTATCAACTCCCCCAAGCTTAGACCTCACTTGTCGTCAAGCGAAAACCAAAATCGAAAAACATGTCCACATGCTTAGTGATAGAGGCATCGATAAAAACAAAATACAAACATAGTAGCATCATGTAACTTATTATGACAACAACAAACTATAACATAAAACTTTTATCATAGACTTCTCACGAATAAGTAACAATTCATCACAACATCAAAGTATAAAGTATAAACTCTATTGGAAACCAACAAACTATGTTCTCAATCAATTTTGCAACTACAATTCATCATTTTTTCAGGACGGGTCACGTATCGGAGCCTTTTTGGCAAGTCCACATACTCAACCATCATATAGTCTTCTATGATTGCGAACACTCACCACATACACATGAGCAAAACATTTCAACCGGACACATAGAAAGATAGGGGCTTATAGTTTCGCCTCCCAACGTGTTCACCTCAAGGGTGATGTTTGATACATCTCCAACGCATCTATAATTTTTTATTGTTCCATGCTATTATATTATCCATCTTGGTTGTTTTGTATGCATTTATATGCTATTTTATATGATTTTTGGGATTAACCTATTAACCTAGAGCCCAGTGCCAGTTTCTATTTTTTTCCTTGTTTTTGAGTATCGCAGAAAAGGAATACCAAACGGAGTCCAAATACCTGAAAATTTACGGAGATTGTTTTCGGACCAGAAGAAGCCCACAGAGCGTCGGAGATGGACCATAAGAGTCCTGATGCCACCACGAGGGTGGAGGGCGCGCCCTACCCCCCCGGGGGTGCCCCCTACCTCGTAGCTGCCTCGTGGACCCCCCTGACTTGCCCCCAACGCCGACACCTCTTATACATCCCCAAACTTCCAGAACAGAACCTAGATCAGGAGTTCCGCCGTTGCTAGCCTCTGTAGCCACAAAAAACCAATCGGGACCCTGTTCCGGCACCCTGCCGGAGGGGGGATCATCACCGATGGCCATCTCAATCATCCCGGCTGAAAGGATCGATATAGGTGACTAGAGAGGGGGGGGGGGTGAATAGGCAACTAACAATTTTTAGCTTTTCTTTACCAAATTAAACATTGCATTAAAGTAGGTTGTCTAGATATGCAACTAGGTGAGCAACCTATATGATGCAACAACAACAAGCACACAAGCAAGCAAGAGATACAACACAAATAAGCTTGCACAAGTAAAGGCACGAGATAACCAAGAGTGGAGCCGGTGAAGACGAGGATGTGTTAACGAAGTTCCTTCCTTTTGAGGGGAAGTACGTCTCCGTTGGAGCGGTGTGGAGGCACAATGCTCCCCAAGAAGCCACTAGGGCCGCCGTATTCTCCTCACGCCCTCACACAATGCGAGATGCCGTGATTCCACTATTGGTGTCCTTGAAGGCGATGATTGAACCTTTACAAACAAGGTTGGGGCAATCTCCACAACTTAATTGGAGGCTCCCAACGACACCACAAAGCTTCACCACAATGGACAATGGCTCCATGGTGACCTCAGCCATCTAGGGTGCTCAAACACCCAAGAGTAACAAAATCCGCTAGGGATTAGTGGGGGGAATCAAATTTCTCTTGGTGGAAGTATAGATTGGGGCCTTCTCAACCAATCCCGAGAAAATCAACAAGTTTGATTGGCTAGGGAGAGAGATCAGGCGAAAATGGAGCTTGGAGCAACAACGGAGCTTAGGGTTGGAAGAGGTAGTCAACTACAGGAAGAAGACATCCCTTATATAGTGGAGAGACAAATCCAACCGTTATCCACTTAACCAGCCCGCGACCTACGGTACTACCGCTCCAGACAAGCGGTACTACCGCAAGGGCTCATGGTACTACAGCTGCTACGGCAGGAGCTAGCCCAGGCCTAAACCGCAAAGGCTGAGGACGGTACTGCCGCTGACGCGGTACTACCGCTCCCCCTTGTGGTACTACCGCAAGGCAGGATTGGACTAGCCTGGGAAGGGCGCGGATGAATGAAAATACATCCGTGCCAACTTCCGCTGAAAATCAAACAATGCAAAAATCCGACATGGTACTACCGCACATGGCATGCAGTACTACCGCGCAGGGAGTGGATGTAAAAAATTACATCCGCCCCTACTTCCGCTCATGTTGCTGTGCCAGACCAGGACTCACAGTACTACCGCGCGAATGGGGCGGTACTATTGCATAGGGCGTGGATGTAAAAAATTACATCCGCCCCTACAGCCGCACGAGCGGCTGAGTCTGGTCTAAGGCCATGGTACTACAACTCCTTAGGAGCGGTACTACCGTGGGCACCTACGGTACTACCGCAAGGGTGTGCGGTACTACCGCGAGGGCCTATGGTACTACCGCTCCTAAGAGCAGTACTACCGCATGCCTCAGAACAGCAACACTAGGAATCCTTTTCTTTGCATATATATGAAGAAAACGGAGGATGCTTCAAAGCGCAAAGGGAAAGGCGGTGCAGAGGGAGTAAACATGTATGTGATGATTCCACCCGAATCTTTGCAACGCGGACCCCCTCTTAATAGTACGGCTTTCCTACAACTCAAATCCACCAAAAAGAAACATAGAAAAATGCCGTATTCAATAGTCTTCGAGGGGCACCAAACCGTCTTGTGCCTAGTGACAAAACGTCTGAAATACTGAAGGCACATGATTAGTCCGCAAAAGCATTATCATCAATCACCAAAACACCTTAGGGATAAATATGCCCTTACAATCTCCCCCTTTTTGGTGGATTGATGACAATACGAGATTTGCACAAGGGGACAAAATATAGAACATAAGAAAACCCCACACCTCTAAAATATAGACGGGCTCCCCCTAGATGTGTGCTATCTAGATAAGTGCTTTGGACTGCACGACATGTATACTAGGATCAACACTCCCCCTATATTTTATAGACAATGCATATCTTCCAACAAAGGCTAACACTAAACAAGATAGTAAATATGAGCATAACATAAATAGCACAATATATCATGAGCTCAATAAGGTACGATAGAGTGCATATGTCTTACACCATATGATAGAACAAGTCTCACGAGCAAACTAAGCCAAAGCAAACAAGGTTCAACGGAACAAACGCGAGCAAAGCAAACACAAGCACGACACAAGAAGCATGACACAAGACTCGCAAATCCCTACACTCTCTCCCCCTTTGGCATCGAGACGCCAAAAAGGCAGAGTGGACACCTACAACACAAGTGGTGGCTCAAGCGGAGTAATCAGTCGCACGCTCCTCGTCAGACTCGGCAACGGGAACGGTCTCCTTGTTGTCCTCCTCAGTATTAGTCCACTTGAGGCCTTGTTTTGCCATCCACTCAGCCTCTGGAGTGATGCGCTCCTCAGAACCGCCAGAAACATCCTCTCCAAAAAGCCTCATAATCTTCTTGTCGCGGCGGCAACTCTCCTTGGAGGCAACGTGAGTCATGTACTGCCCCTTTGCCTGCATGCAGAACAAGGCCTTCATCTTGTTCTTCGGCCTCTTAGCCCAAGATGGCTCAGAGGTGGGAGGGACGTAACCCTCAGAGCTGTCCTCGTCCGCTGCCTCCTCCTCATCCTCATCCACATCCACATCCATGGCAGCCGCGACCTCAGCACGAGAAGTGGTGTTAGCCCACTGAGTCTTGACACGGAGCCTGATGGAATCATGTCGAATCCAACCAGGGGCCTCAAACTCATCCTGAGGGTAGAGCTTCTCCCAAGTGTCCGAGATCAAATGAAATTGATAAGGTCCATAGATGGGGACCTTGAGGTCGTATACCGCAAACCAAAGCTCACACCACATGATATGTGAGACATCTAGTAGCGTCTGAGAGTTGTGCACTTCCTCACACAGGAGCATCATGCCCACAAGATAAGCATGCACCTTGTCCTTGCCACCAATGCGTGGAAAGAGAGTGTTGCGGAAGATCAGGTACATGATGTCAAGGAAGGAGTTGAGCACCCAAGATGACTTGCCACTGGAGAGCTTCTTCTCAACATAGAAGGGCTAAATCTTGTTCTTGTTGGCTGACTCGGGATTGGCATGAGGACGAACACCTTGGGGTGTGGTGAGCCCCTCATCCTGAACACCAAGCAAAGTCATGAAGTCCTTCCACGTAGCAGTCAGCTGCTGACCATTGGTCATCCAAGTCATAGTCCGTCCCTCATTAGGATGAAAGTGCACCGAGGCAAAGAACTGAGCCACAATCTCAGGATCAAAGTATTGTGAAAAGAGATGATGTGCTCAATGCCAAATTGCTCCACTAGATCCAAAGCCTCACCAAAGTAGTCCCGGTGCTTCTCTTGCCTCATATGATGCATGTCGATACAGTGCACATCCACATAGATGTTTTGCTTGGCCTTGATCACATCTAGATAAATGAGATTCTGCTGCTTGGTCCAGAACAGGTCATTCCCTTGAAAGTTGGCATGCGGATGTGTTGGAAATATGCCCTAGAGGCAATAATAAATTAGTTGTTATTATATTTCCTTGTTCATGATAATCGTTTATTATCCATGCTATAATTGTATTGATAGGAAACTCAGATACATGTGTGGATATATAGACAACACCATGTCCCTAGTAAGCCTCTAGTTGACTAGCTCGTTGATCAATAGATGGTTACAGTTTCCTGACCATGGACACTGGATGTCGTTGATAATGGGATCACATCATTAGCAGAATGATGTGATGGACAAGACCCAATCCTAAGCCTAGCACAAAGATCGTGTAGTTCGTATGCTAAAGCTTTTCTAAATGTCAAGTATCTTTTCCTTAGACCATGAGATTGTGCAACTCCCGGATATGGTAGGAATGCTTTGGGTGTACCAAACATCACAACGTAACTGGGTGGCTATAAAGGTGCACTACAGGTATCTTCGAAAGTGTCTGTTGGGTTGGCACGAATCGAGACTGGGATTTGTCACTCCGTGTAAACGGAGAGGTATCTCTGGGCCCACTCGGTAGGACATCATCATAATGTGCACAATGTGACCAAGGGGTTGATCACGGGATGATGTGTTACAGAAAGAGTAAAGAGACTTGCCGGTAACGAGATTGAACAAGGTATCGGCATACCGACGATCAAATCTCGGGCAAGTATAATACCACTAGACAAAGGGAATTGTATACGGGATCGATTGAGTCCTTGACATCGTGGTTCATCCGATGAGATCATCGTGGAACATATGGGAGCCAACATGGGTATCCAGATCCCGCTGTTGGTTATTGACCGGAGAACGTCTCGGTCATGTCTACATGTCTCCCGAACCCGTAGGGTCTACACACTTAGGGTTCGATGACGCTAGGGTTATAAAGGAAGTTTGTATGTGGTTACCGAATGTTGTTCGGAGTCCCGGATGAAATCCCGGATGTCACGAGGATTTCCGGAATGGTCCGGAGGTAAAGATTTATATATGGGAAGTCCTGTTTTGGTCACCGGAAAAGTTTCGGGTTTTTCCGGTAACGTACCGGGACCACCGGGAGGGTCCCGGGGGTCCACCAAGTGGGGCCACCAACCCCGGAGGGCTGCATGGGCCATGTGTCGGAGGGAACCAGCCCCAGGTGGGCTGGTGCGCCCCCCACAAGGGGCCCAAGGCGCAAGGGAGAGTGGGAGGGGGCAAACCCTAGGGCAGATGGGCCCTGAGGCCCACCCTAGGCGCGCCTCCCCTCTCTTCCCCTCTGGCCGCCACCCAGATGGGATCTGGGGGCTGCCGCCACCCCTGGGGAGGGAACCCTAGAGGGGGCGCAGCCCCCTCCCGTCCCCCTATATATATTTGAGGGTTTTGGGCTGCCAACAGATGAGTTTGACCTCTCCTTGGCGCAGCCCTACCTCTCTCCCTTCTCCTCTCCCGCGGTGCTTGGCGAAGCCCTGCTGGATCACCATGCTCCTCCATCACCACCACGCCGTTGTGCTGCTGCTGGATGGAGTCTTCCTCAACCTCTCCCTCTCTCCTTGCTGGATCAAGGCATGGGAGACGTCACCGGGCTGTACGTGTGTTGAACGTGGAGGTGCCGTCCGTTCGGCACTAGGATCTCCGGTGATTTGGATCACGACGAGTACGACTCCTTCAACCCCGTTCTCTTGAACGCTTCCGCTTGGCGATCTACAAGGGTATGTAGATGCACTCTCCTTCCCCTCGTTGCTGGTTTCTCCATAGATAGATCTTGGTGACTCGTAGGAAAATTTGAATTTCTGCTACGTTCCCCAACAGTGGTATCAGAGCTAGGTCTATTGCGTAGATTCGTTGCACAAGTAGAACACAAAGTAGTTGTGGGTGTTGATTTTTTTCAATATGCTTACCGTTACTAGTCCAATCTTGTTTCGACGGTATTGTGGGATGAAGCGGCCCGGACCGACCTTACACGTACACTTACGTGAGACAGGTTCCACCGACTGACATGCACTTGGTGCATAAGGTGGCTAGCGGGTGCCAGTCTCTCCCACTTTAGTCGGAACGGATTCAATGAAAAGGGTCCTTATGAAGGGTAAATAGCAATTGGCATATCACGTTGTGGTTTTGCGTAGGTAAGAAACGTTCTTGCTAGAAACCCATAGCAGCCACGTAAAACATGCAAACAACAATTAGAGGACGTCTAACTTGTTTTTGCAGGGTATGCTATGTGATGTGATATGGCCAAGAAGAATGTGATGAATGATATGTGATGTATGAGATTGATCATGTTCTTGTAATAGGAATCACGACTTGCATGTCGATGAGTATGACAACCGGCAGGAGCCATATGAGTTGTCTTTATTTATTGTATGTCCTGCGTGTCATTGAACAACGCCATGTAATTACTTTACTTTATTGCTAACCGGTAGCCATAGTAGTAGAAGTAATAGTTGGCGAGACAACTTCATGAAGACACGATGATGGAGATCATGATGATGGAGATCATGGTGTCATGCCGGTGACGATGATGATCATGGAGCCCCGAAGATGGAGATCAAAAGGAGCAATGTGATATTGGCCATATCATGTCATTATTTGATTGCATGTGATGTTTATCATGATTATGCATCTTATTTGCTTAGAACGACGGTAGTAAATAAGATGATCCCTCATTAAAATTTCAACAAAGTGTTCCCCATAACTGTGCACCGTTGCGAAAGTTCGTCATTTCTAAGCACCACGTGATGATCGGGTGTGATGGATTCTTACGTTCACATACAACGGGTGTAAGACAGTTTTACACACGCGAAACACTTAGGTTGACTTGACGAGCCTAGCATGTACAGACATGGCCTCGGAACACAAGAGACCGAAAGGTCGAGCATGAGTCGTATAGTAGATACGATCAACATGAAGATGTTCACCGATGATGACTAGTCTGTCTCACGTGATGATCGGACATGGCCTAGTTGACTCGGATCATGTAATCACTTAGATGACTAGAGGGATGTCTATCTGAGTGGGAGTTCATTAGATGAACTTAATTATCCTAAACATAGTCAAAAGATCTTTGCAAATTATGTCGTAAGCTCGCGTTTTAGTTATACTGTTTGGATATGTTCCTAGAGAAAATATAGTTGAAAGTTGACAGTAGCGATTATGCGGACAGTAGAAAGCTTATGTCCTTAATGCACCGCCCAGTGTGCTGAACCCCAAACGTCGTTTGTGGATGTTGCGAACATCGGACATACACGTTTTGATAACTACGTGATAGTTCAGTTAAACAGTTTAGAGTTGAGGCACCAAAGACGTTTTCGAAATGTCGCGGAACATATGAGATGTTTCAAGGGCTGAAATTGGGATTTCAGGCTCGTGCCCACGTCAAGAGGTATAAGACCTCCGACGATTTTCTTAGCCTGCAAACTAAGGTAGAAAAGCTCAATTGTTGAGCTTGTGCTCAGATTGTCTGAGTGCAATAATCACTTGAATCGAGAGGGAGTTGATCTTCCAGATGAGATAGTGATGTTTCTCCAAAGTCATTGCCACCAAGCTGCTAGAGCTTCGTGATGAACTATAACATATCAGGGATAGATATGATGATCCTTGAGGTATTCGCGATGTTTGACACCGCGAAAGTAGAAATCAAGAAGGAGCATCAATTGTTGATGGTTGGTAAAACCACTAGTTTCAAGAAGGGCAAGGGCAAGAAGGGATACTTCATGAAACGGCAAATCAGCTGCTGCTCTAGTGAAGAAACCCAAGGTTGAACCCAAACCCGAGACTAAGTGCTTCTGTGATAAGGGGAACAATCACTAGAGCAGAATTACCCTAGATACTTGGTAGATGAGAAGGCTGGCAAGGTCGATAGAAGTATATTGGATATATGTTAATGTGTACTTTACTAGTACTCCTAGTAGCACCAGGGTATTAAGATACCGGTTCGGTTGCTAAGTGTTAGTAACTCGAAATAAAAGAGCTACGGAATAAACGGAGACTAGCTAAAGGTGAGATGACGATATGTGTTGGAAGTGTTTCCAAGTTTGATGTGATCAAACATCGCACGCTCCCTCTACCATCAAGATTAGTATTAAACCTGAATAATTGTCTTTTGGTGTTTGCGTTGAGCATAGACATGATTGGATTATGTCTATCGCAATACGGTTATTCATTTAAGGAGAATAATGGTTACTCTATTTATTTGAATAATACCTTTAATGGTCTTGCACCTAAAGGAATGGCTTATTGAATCTCGATCGTAGTGATACACATTTTCATGCCAAAAGATATAAGATGATAGTACCACTTACTTGTGGCACTGCCATGTAAGTCATATTGGTATAAAACGCATGAAGAAGCTCCATGTTGATGGATCTTTGGACTCACTCGTTTTTGAAAAGTTTGAGACATGCGAACCATGTCTATTGGTGTATACGCATGACGAAACTCCATGCAGATGGATCGTTTGGACTCACTTGATTTTGAATCACTTGAGATATGCAAATCATACCACATGGGCAAGATGACTGAAAAGCCTCGTTTTCAGTGAGATGGAACAAGATAGCAACTTGTTGGAAGTAACACATTTTGATGTGTGCAGTCCAATGAGTGCTGAGGCATGTAGTGAATATCGTTATGTTATCACTTCACAGATGATTCGAGTAGATGTTGAGTATATTTACTTGATGAAACACAAGTCTGAATTATTGAATGGTTCAAGTAATTTCAGAGTGAATTTGAAGATCATTGTGACAAGAGGATAAATTGTCTATGATATGATCATAGAGATGAGTATCTGAGTTACAAGCTTTGGCACGCAATTAAGACATTGTTGAAATTGTTTCACAATTAATACCGCCTGGAACACCATAGTGTGATGGTGTGTCCGAACATCATAGTTACACCCTATTGTATATGGTGCGTACCATGATGTCTCTTATCGAATTACCACTATCGTTCATGGGTTAGGCATTAGAGACAACCGCACTCACTTTAATAGGGCACCACGTAATTCCGTTGAGATGACACCATGAGAACTATGGTTTAGAGAAACCTAAGCTGTCATTTCTTGAAAGTTTGGGGCTGCGACGCTTATGTGAAAAAGTTTCAGGTTGATAAGCTCGAACCCAAAGCGGATAAAATGCATCTTCATAGGACACCCAAAACAGTTGGGTATACCTCCTAATTCAGATCCAAAAGCAATAGGGATTGTTTCTTGAATCAGGTCCTTTCTCGAGGAAAGGTTTCTCTCGAAAGAATTGAGTGGGAGGATGGTGGAGACTTGATGAGGTTATTGAACCATCACTTCAACCAGTGTGTAGCAGGGCACAGGAAGTTGTTCATGTGGCACCTACACCAATTGCAGTGGAAGCTGATGATAGTGATCATGATGCTTCGGATCAAGTCACTACCGAACCTCGTAGGACGACAAGGACGCGTACTGCTTCGGAGTGGTACGGTAATCTTGTCTTGAAGGTCATGTTGCTAGACAACAATGAACTTACGAGCTATGGAGAAGTGATGGTGGGCCCAAATTCCGAAAAATGGTTAGAAGCCATGAAATCCGAGATAGGATCCATGTATCATAACAAAGCATGGACTTTGGTGGACTTGCCCGATGATCCGCAAGCCATTGAGATAAATGGATCTTTAAGAAGAAGACGGACGTGGACGGTAATGTCACCGTCTATGAAGCTCGACTTGTGGCGAAGAGTTTTTCACAAGTTCAAGGAGTTGACTACGATGAGATTTTCTCATCCGTAGCGATGCTTAAGTCCGTCGGAATCATGTTAGCATTAGCTGCATTTATGAAATCTGGCAGACAGATGTCAAAACAAGTTTCCTTACCAGTTTTCGTAAGGAAAGGTTGTATGTGATACAATCAGAAAGGTTTTGTCGATCCTAAGGATGCTAAAAGGTATGCTAGCTCTAGCGATCCTTCCATGGACTGGAGTAAGCATTTCGGAGTTGGAATATGTACTTTGATAAGATGATCAAAAGATTTTGGGTTTATACAAAGTTTATGAGAAACTTGTATTTCCAAAGAAATGAGTGGGAGTACTATAGAATTTCTGATGAGTATATGTTCTTGACATATTGTTGATTAGAAATGATGTAGAATTTCTAGAAAGCATATAGGGTTATTTGAAATGTGTTTTTGAATAGAAAACCTGGATCAAGCTACTTGAACATTGAGCATCAAGATCTATGAGGATAGATCAAAAACACTTAATGGTACTTTCAAATGAGCATATACCTTGACATGATCTTGAAGGTGTTCAAGATGGATCAGTCAAAGAAGGAGTTCTTGCCTGAGATGTAAGGTATGAAGTTAAGACTTAAAGCTCGACCACGGCAGAAAAGAGATCAAGGACGAAGGTCGTCCCCTATGCTTTAGACGTAGGCTCTACAGTATGCTATGCTAAGTACCGCACCTGATGTGTGCCTTGCCACATGTCTGACAAGAGGGTACAAAGGTGATCAAGGAGTGGATCACCAGATAGCGGTCAAAATTATCCTTAGAGGAATAAGGATTTGTTTCTCGATTATGGAGGTGATAAAGAGTTCAGCGTAAAGGGTTATGACGATGCAAGATTTAACACTTATCCGAATGACTCTGAGTAGCAAACAGGATACGTATAGTGGAGCAACCATTTGGAATAGCTCCAAGTGGAGCGTGGAAGCAGCATATACAATATGACATAGAGAATTGCGAAGTACATACGGATCTGAATGTTTCAGACCCGTTGACTAAAACCTCTCTCAACCAAAACATGATCCAACCCCAGAACTCATTGAGTCTAAATCACATGATGATGTGAACTAGTTTAATGACACTAGTAAACTCTTTGGATGTTGGTCACATGGCGATGTGACGTGTGAGTGTTAATCACTTGGCAATGTGAACTAGATTATTGACTCTAGTGCAAGTGGGAGACTGTTGGAAATATGCCCTAGAGGCAATAATAAATTAGTTGTTATTATATTTCCTTGTTCATGATAATCGTTTATTATCCATGCTATAATTGTATTGATAGGAAACTCAGATACATGTGTGGATACATAGACAACACCATGTCCCTAGTAAGCCTCTAGTTGACTAGCTTATTGATCAATAGATGGTTACAGTTTCCTGACCATGGACATTGGATGTCGTTGATAACGGGATCACATCATTAGCAGAATGATGTGATGGACAAGACCCAATCCTAAGCCTAGCACAAAGATCGTGTAGTTCGTATGCTAAAGCTTTTCTAAATGTCAAGTATCTTTTCCTTAGACCATGAGATTGTGCAACTCCCGGATACCGTAGGAATGCTTTGGGTGTACCAAACGTCACAACGTAACTGGGTGTCTATAAAGGTGCACTACAGGTATCTCCGAAAGTGTTTGTTGGGTTGGCGCAAATCGAGACTGGGATTTGTCACTCCGTGTAAACGGAGAGGTATCTCCGGGCGCACTCGGTAGGACATCATCATAATGCGCACAATGTGACCAAGGGGTTGATCACGGGATGATGTGTTATGGAAGGAGTAAAGAGACTTGCCGGTAATGAGATTGAACAAGGTATCGGCATACCGACGATCGAATCTCGGGCAAGTATAATACCACTAGACAAAGGGAATTGTATACGGGATCGATTGAGTCCTTGACATCGTGGTTCATCCGATGAGATCATCGTGGAACATGTGGGAGCCAACATGGGTATCCAGATCCTGCTGTTGGTTATTGACCGAAGAACGTCTCGGTCATGTCTACATGTCTCCCGAACCCGTAGGGTCTACACACTTAAGGTTCGATGACGCTAGGGTTATAAAGGAAGTTTGTATGTGGTTACCGAATGTTGTTCGGAGTCCCGGATGAGATCCCGGATGTCACGAGGAGTTCCGGAATGGTCTGGAGGTAAAGATTTATATATGGGAAGTCCTGTTTTGGTCACCGGAAAAGTTTCGGGTTTTTTCGGTAACGTACCGGGACCACCGAGAGGGTCCCGGGGGTCCACCAACCCCGGAGGGCTTCATGGGCCATGTGTGGGAGGGAACCAGCCCCAGGTGGGCTGGTGCACCCCCCACAAGGGGCCCAAGGCGCAAGGGAGAGTGGGAGGGGCAAACCCTAGGGCAGATGGGCCCTGAGGCCCACCCCAGGCGTGCCTCCCCTCTCTCCCCCTCTGGCCGCCACCCAGATGGGCTCTGGGGGCTGCCGCCACCCCTGGGGAGGGAACCCTAGAGGGGGCGCAGCCCCCTCCCGCCCCCCTATATATATTTGAGGGTTTTGGGCTGCCAACAGATGAGTTTGACCTCTCCTTGGCGCAGCCCTACCTCTCTCCCTTCTCCTCTCCCGCGGTGCTTGGCGAAGCCCTGCTGGATCACCATGCTCCTCCATCACCACCACGCCGTTGTGCTGCTGCTGGATGGAGTCTTCCTCAACCTCTCCCTCTCTCCTTGCTGGATCAAGGCATGGGAGACGTCACCTGGTTGTACGTGTGTTGAACGCGGAGGTGCCGTCCGTTCGGCACTAGGATCTCCGGTGATTTGGATCACGACGAGTACGACTCCTTCAACCCCGTTCTCTTGAACGCTTCCGCTTAGCGATCTACAAGGGTATGTAGATGCACTCTCCTTCCCCTCTTTGCTGGTTTCTCCATAGATAGATCTTGGTGACTCGTCGGAAAATTTTGAATTTCTGCTACGTTCCCCAACAGGATGCACATAGGGATTGATCTTCCGTCGAGAGATGAACTTAGCAAGTGGCATCTCATCCATGCCCATGGAGGGTTCCTTGTACTTGGTGGCGGTGTTCTTGGTCCTACATTGGGGGGCATGGGAGCCCTCTAGAGCTTCATCTTGATTTCGCAGATGCTTGGAGCCCGTGTCACGGCTTGGATTGGAACGGCGTGCATGAGCACCTGAGCCACCACCTAGAACACACACCACAAAACAAACACGCAAGAGACACGAGAAGGATTAATGCAAAGACCACAACAAAACGGTGAAACAAGTAGAACTCGCACTTGATAATTGCCACATGAGAGGTTTGACAACAACGGTAGTACTGCTTGGCCGCGCGGTACTAAAATTTTAGTGCCGCTCCTAGTCACGGTAGTACCGTGCGGGCAGTAGTACCGCGCTGGAGGTGCGGTAGTACCGCACAGTTTCAGATCCGAAACTGCAAGTGGATCTGAGTACAACCGTGACAACAAAGCGGTACTACGGTCGATCAAATCTACCACGGGGCAACATATCAAGTACTATCTCTATGCATTACTACTCTCCTACATCCTACTCAGGCAAAGATTTAGCCTAAAACCTCAAGAACAGCAAGCATCTCCCCAAAAACCCAGAAGCAAAAGAGCGAACCAAAAAGAGAGGGATTTGGGGAGAAACCTTGTTCCATGGCAAGAGGAAGTGGTGGGGAGCGATCCCACCGGTCGGAATCCGAGGAGAGCGGCTGGAGACGGAAATCTGGCGAGGGCCTCCGGCGCCATTCTTGGGCAGGAGAGAGAGAGGCGGCGTGGGGAGAAAGAGTGAATGGGTATGGGGGAGTTGGAACTCCCCCTGCCCGCTCTTAACCCCACAGGCTCGCTACTCCGCGGTAGTACCACGCGTCCTTGCGGTAGTACCACCCAGGTGGAAGTACCACGCTGTGGGCGGTAGTACTGCTCCACCAGCGGCAATAAAAAATTACTGCCGTGTTGGTTGCGGTAGTACCGTGTCCTTGCGGTAGTACCATGGTAGGCCACAGTAGTACCGTGAACCCAAGAAAATGTAGTTTTAAACAAAAAGAAACACTTTTGCATGTAACCTTCAAGCGAAAGAACACACCAACGAGCTGACAAATGAGACACCACAAGCATAAGCTCGGCACGAAGAAAGAAAAGCAAGAGACAACAAGGACCAACAACGAGACACAACCTCTCCAAGGAGAGGGCAGTGGCCGGAGCCACCTATGTTTGAGTCGATTGGTATGGCACCGCGAAGAATTATCCTTGGGCCCATGACCAAAACTCGTCTTTGAAGCACAAGTACCATAAAAAATGGCTAATGTGAAAGAGTTGATCAATTTATGCATAATGGGGGGAGGGAGATTTCATTGAGAGAACAACACTCCCCCTATGTCCATGCCTACACCTAAACTAGACAACAAGTTGAGTGTTGGGGTGTGCAAGGGTTCAAGTCACATTGTTCGAATCAATGATATTTAGCTCATGCCTTAACTCATGAAATCTTGCTTCATCCAAGGGCTTCGTGAAAATATCTGCAAGGTTATCATGAGTGTTGACATACTTGAGCTTGATCTCCCTTCGCCTAATGTGATCCCGGATGAAGTGATACCGAATCTCAATATGCTTCATCTTGAAGTGTTGCATCTGGTTGAGAGAGATCTGGATGGCACTTTCATTGTCACACCAAAGAGGCACTTCGTCACAAGTTACACCGTAATCCTTCAAAGTTTGCCTCATCCATAGGGGTTGAGCACAACAACTACCGGCAGCCACATACTCTGCTTCGGTGGACGAGAGAGAAACACAACTTTGCTTCTTAGAAGACCAACTCACTAAAGAGCAACCAAGTAATTGGCACCCTCCGGAGGTGGACTTCCTGTCCACTTTGTCTCCCGCCCAATCTGAATCTATATAGCCCAAAAGATCAAAGTTGGCTCCTCTTGGGTACCATAAGCCAAAGTTTGGGGTATGAGCCAAAATATCGAAAGATTCGCTTGACCGCCACAAAGTGGCTTTCCTTAGGTGCGGCTTGAAACCGTGCACAAATTCCCACACTCAACATGATATCTGGTCTAGATGCACAAAGGTAAAGCAAGGATCCAATCATGGAGTGATATACCTTTTGATCCACCGCTTTACCATTGGGATCAATGTCAAGTTGGCATTTGACGGGCATTGGAGTGGAGGCCGGCTTGACATCACTTAGCTTGAATCTCTTGAGCATGTCTTGAGTGTATTTGGCTTGGTTTATGAAGGTTCCTTCTCTTCTTTGCTTGATTTCAAACCCGAGAAAGAACCTCAACTCTCCCATCATAGACATCTTGAACTTTGAGGTCATGAGAGCAGCAAATTCTTCATTGAAAGCTTTGTTAGGGGAACCAAAAATAATATCATCAACATATAGTTGGCACACAAACAACTCCCCTTTGACCTTCTTAGTAAAAAGAGTGGGGTCGATTTTCCCGATTTCGAACCCACGATCTTGTAACAACTCCGTAAGATGCTCATACCACGCACATGGGGCTTTTTTTAAGGCCATAGAGCGCCTTGTGGAGTTGGTACACATGATCGGGGAAATAGGGATCTTCGAACACGGGGGTTGTTTGACATACACCAACTCATTAATGGGACCATTAAGAAAAGCACTCTTCACATCCATTTGCTCCAACGTGAAATTATGATGAGAAGCATAAGCAATCAACAAATGAATAGATTCAAGGCGAGCAACGGGAGCAAAGGTTTCACCGTAGTCGATACCCTCGACTTGGGAGTAGCCTTGTGCCACCAAACGAGCCTTGTTGCGAACAATGATCCCATGAGCATCTTGCTTGTTCTTGAATATACACTTTGTTCCAATGACATTATGATTCCCGGTTGGCCTTGGCACTAATTTCCACACTTTGTTATGCTCAAAGTTGTTTAGTTCTTCATGCATGGAATTGAGCCAATCCGGGTCCTCGAGCACCTCATACACCTTTTGGGGTTCAACACAAGAAACAAACGCATGATGTTCACAATAGTTTGCTAATTGTATATGAGTGCTTACCCCCTTTCTTAGGCTACCAACCACATTCTCCATAAGATGACCTTTGGTGGTGAGCTTGAAAGCGATCTTCGCGACATGACACTCTAAATCCTCCTCGGATGTGAAAAGAGGAGGGGTAACTTGATCATCTTGAGCACCGTCTTGAGCTTGTTCTTGATCTTGAGCTTGCTCTTGATCTTGAACTTGCTCGAAGGGGAGAACTTGACCTTCGGCATCATTTGGTGGTTCGCCACCATCTTGAGGTTGATCTTGCCCTTGATCTTGTTCAAGAGGTTGAGGGCCTTCACTTTGTTCTTCGAAAGCGTGTGGGTCTTGGGTTGGTGATGGCTCCACTTGAGTGGAGCATTGTCCTTCTCCTTCGGCCACAGGGGGTTCCTCAATGGGTAGGATATGACCAACACCCATTCTTCTTATGGCTTGGGGAGGAATTTCATCACCTACATCACAAGTACCACTTTGCTCCACTTGGGAGCCGTCATTTTTGTCAAACTCCATGTCACACGTCTCCTCAATGAGTCTGGTGGACTTATTGAGGACACAGTAAGCATGAGAGTTTGTAGCATAACCAAAAAATATGCCCTCATAAGCTCTAGCCTCTGTCGGATATCGGGTTCCGGCAAAACCCTTAAGGTTCGAACTCTGGGGTGGGCAGGAAGATCTTCTCCCTACCGATTTACGCCCCAAAACCTCGCCGCGAATCTAAGCTAGCACGATGAACAACACAAGGGACACACGATTTATACAGGTTCGGGCCACCGTTGTGGTGTAATACCCTACTCTTGTGTGTGGTGTGGTGGATTGCCTCTGGGGCTGATGATGAACAGTACAGAGGAAGAATAGCCTCGCGAGGGGTGTTCTTGTGGTGGTGGTGTTCTACTTGGGAAGGGTTCCATCCCTTTCTACTGTGGCGGTTCTCTCTATTTATAGAGGCCCTGGTCCTCTTCCCAAATATTGAGCGGGAAGGGAGCCAACAATGGCCATTTTGTAAGGGGATAGCCAGTACAAGCTATCGGGTTGGGTTTTGGATCTGATAACCCGTTAATAGCCCCGACCGATGGGGATTTTCCACATGTAAAATCATCATTGGCTGGACAAGACACGTGTCAGGTCCGCGTTGGCACAGGTGTCACTCATCCAATGGGCGAGACGCACCGATGATATGTCGACACGTGGACCGGTCCATCAAGTTTAAATGGGCCGGCCCAACTAAAGGCCCATGAGATTTTGCGGACCATAATGGGCCGGCCCAGCTAAAGGCCCACGAGATTTTGTGGACCATAATGGGCTGGCCCAGCTAAAGGCCCACAAGATTTTGCGGGCCATAATGGGCCGGCCCAGGTAAAGGCCCACAAGATTCTTGTGTGTCATAATGGGCCGGCCCAGGTAAAGGCCCACAAGATTCTTGCGGATCATAATGGGCTGGCCCAGCTAAAGGCCCACGTGATTCCGCCGACATTAATGGGCCAGCCCAGCTGTAGGCTCACAAGATTTTGAGGACCCTAGTAGGCTGGCCCATTAACTGGCTGCCATGTTTTGGGCCAAATGCCGGCCCATATTTGATCCGGTCCATTAATGGCCTGCCACATTCCGGGCCTAATAATGGCCCATATGAGATCCGGCCCGTTAAAAGCCTACCATGTTCTGGGCCAAATTACGGCCCAAATAAGGTCCGGCCCTTTTAGAGGCTTTGGGCTAAATTATGGCCCATATCAGATTCGGCCCGTCAACTGGACACTATGCTTTTGGGCCCACTTGCTAAAGGCCCATTTAGTAATTCGGCCTGATATTAGTTTTGGCCTATTAAGGGCCTATTTAACATTTCGGCCCTATATTAATTTCGGCCTGTTAAAAGCCCATCATATAGTTGGGCCTAACTATGGCTCGGTTTGCATCCGGCTTGCTTGCAGCCGATATCTGATTGGGCCAAACAAGGACCGAGACAATTTTGGCCTGTTAAAAGCCCGTGATTTGATTCGCACAATCATGGGCCGGGGTCCATTTTGGGTTGTTGCCGGCCCGTGAGCTGTTTGGCATGTTTCAGGCCCAACCTACTTCTCAGCCTCCTAAAAGCCCATTGAGTTTTCTTGCGAAAAGAGGGCCGGGGTTACTCGGCCTATTAAAGGCCCAAATCTACTAGTGGGCCAGTTTACTTTTGGCCTTTTAACAAACCAAGATGACGGGGCCCATGATGCGGATCATACATCATGATTGCATGACGGCCCGATTATGTACCGTAATTTTCTGGTTTGGCCGGTTTACTACAAAGACATGATATATATACAGTAAAATAACTGCAACATCGTGAATAAGAAAAAACCTAGACTAGAAATTACGGCATATTACATCCACTGGGCATCAAAGTTCGCCACTATGATAATAAAGCACAAGTAGACAGTAGATTACATACACTGGGCATCAAAGATCGCCACCAGTGCAAATAGACACGCAGACAAAATAATATACAAAACCGACAAGACTTCAATAGAGTTCAAGAAAGGTTACCCCTGCTGGGGAGCTACAGCGCAAGCAGCTGAGCAAGATGATGAGACTGCACTTGTTTAACACTTATATCTTCCTCACTCTAAAAGATAAACAAGCAGACAAATGATAGGTTTTGCACATAAAAGTATAAGTGCTGACAATTCATCACATTTCTTACTGATGAATAAAGTGACACAGTTTAAAATTGCATTAACACAATATGGTATTGTTCAGGTCAAGACATGGCAGGAAATGACATTTTGAAGGAGTTGGCAGCTTCACGACACCACTGGATTATAGATCAAGAACTCATAAGTATCAATGGTTAGTGTGTTGTCAATTTATCCCATTTCAGATTGGCAAATAAAGAGACGATTAAAATAATAGTAGAATGACACGACATTGTTCATAGTTAAGACATTGCAGAATATGACATTGTGCTATAGTGGGTAGGTTCACCACACCACTGGATTACAGATGAAGAACAGAAGCATACATGCAGTGCAAAAGAAGATCACTTGCTCTGTATAGCTTAATTTACATGGTATGAAGAAGGAACTTGGTTGTACAACTGAAAACTTAAATTGAGAAGGACAAACTTTTGTTTATGAACTACATAATAAACTTTAAACATGCAATTTGGTGCAAACACCAAAAATAAACAGCTGTTGCAGTCATGCCTAACCAAATATACACAACAAAGTTTAAAGGCTTGAGAAGGGCAAACTTACATTACTGGTGAAGACAGGCTCTATAAAGCCCTTGTCCATGCTGATGGGGGGGGGGGGGGGGGGGCAATTCAAGAAGTTTACCACAGAATATTCTTCATAAGCATTGCCTTTATTCTACATTTTGTTAATAGTAAATATAGATGTGATAATATACAAAAAAATGGAGAATATTTAAGATAAGATGAAGAGTGATGCTACATAACCAAGTAGCTATAAATGTATGTGCAGCGATACAGGCAAAAGGCACAGCTAAGAGCAATGCACAACTAAACTTCTTCAGTACCAACCTTATGGTAAGAGTAAATATAGATCTGATGTGTAGAAAATGGAGGGCAAAGGAAAATAAGCTGCAGAGTGATGGTACATGAACAACTACCTGTCAATATAAGTACACTAATAAAGGACAACATGTACTTACAAGAACAATGCAGAGCTAAAAAAATCATTGGCATTGTATATATTCTACACTAATGTAACCATTCATAAAGATCCGATAATTTGGAGCGAACAATAGATAAGCAAGCTATCATGCATACTGTTGTCACATAATGAACCAGGTATGTATGCAAGTACAGTGATACAGGACAACAGGTACTAACAAGAGAAAAGCAGCAGGCAGCATATTTGCGATATCCTGTCGTTCTTTTCAAACCGGAATTCTTCTTCGAGCAGATTTCCTGCAAAAAAGATCCGTAAGGCACATGCGGAAAAGTAGAAGTTCAAATTGTCATGTGATTTCATAGACAGTACCTCATCCTAGGAACGAGACCAATGCATAACAAGGTTTTTTCCTTTCAATGTCTTCTAAATTTAGCACAAGAGACTTCACCGGAAATTCGTTTATAGATTTGCCATCAAAGTGTGATTTCCTTAGGTAACGCCGATACTGCCGCAATGCTTCCTTGGAAAGCACAAGCAAGCTTTGCTCATCATGACTATCCAGATTGACCCTCACCTAGTTACAACAATGTAATGTAAATCATTGATGTGTTCAATCAGCAGAAAACAGGAAAATAATAACCATGAATAATAACACTTACACGTAAGTTGGACAGGAAGATGTGAAAATGGTGTTTGTCTTCACTATAATCTTCCCATGATGGGAATATATGCACGGAGTCCCTAACAACATTGAAAGCTTGTCTTTTAAACTAGGAATAAATGGAATGGGGTTCCAATCTGCAGGAATTCGCCATCTCTGCAGTTGGGATAGGTCTTCGGCCGGTGGACTTGCTGTACTTTTTGCTGGAGTGGGATTTTTCTGTGGTACGGCTGGTGCTATGGCAAATGAAATCGGTATACCTTTTGTTGGAGTGTAGGTCCTGGGTGGTGGGGCTAGTGGTGTGGCCAGTGAAGTATGGGTACAGTCTGCTGGAGTCGGTCCTACATTTTGTGTCACTAGTTGTACATCCAATATAAGTGGGGCGATGTCTGATTTCTCCGGCACCACCACGTTTTTCAAGGACTTTGATGATGCTCCTTCAGGTTCGGCAATCACCCTCTTCCTTTTTGATGTCTGATGCACAAGAACATCATTTGAGTGAAAAAACATGGTATGATGACAGATGGAATATGTATTGATAATGGATGGGCATGGCATCTCGAGTTATGAGTAAACTAAGCAGATGGAGGTGCAACAAAGTAGAAGAAATGCAAGACAACATATGCAAGATACGCGTAATCAATAAAACCTTGCCAAATTAGAACATGCACCTTGATGGGTGAACAGGACAGGCCATCTGCCTTTGACTCCTCAAGGTTAGAATAGTCATTAGGATGATATTCTGAACAAGAATCAACAGGTGGGGAGCGTATGAGTTTCATTGCATCCAGAATGGCACTCAATGCCTTGGTGCCAATTTTGTAAGTCATTGCAGTGTTCCACAATATTCTTCTGATGCGTGGATTCTGATATTCACTATAATTGCGTATAATATCTGAGAACCATGAAAACATAAATAGTTGTGAGATTATCTTTGCAATGCAGATGATATTCTAATATGGGGGCGCCCCTGTAAACACTTGTGTGCTATCACTGGATTCTGATGAGAGAGCTCATGTGTGTTGTAATATGGTGCGTGCATTTATATAATCTGGCATAAGTACACAAAAAAATAGGCTCCAGAAGTAACGATAGTTGGCAGATGATAGGTTCATAATATACTGTATAGAGAGTTTATTGCCAAACCATGATAACAAGAGCACACAACAACTAGGCAGATCATAGTGTACATAACAGGGGTACACCATAACCACGATATATAAATCGGGAAAGTGGAACTGGCTTGAAAATACGGTGTTGTATTGCTGCCAGTAATTGAAAGCCTATCGATCACGTACAGGCCAGCTCTATCAGCTGTTGACTACATATGTCCCTGCGCCCCTTCCTGGCAAGGAACATACTGTACGTACTAAATACAGAATAAACAAAGAGGAACATGTTAAAGAACAGAAGAGGAAGCATATTCTTGAGGTTCCGCTTCATTGCATACAATGTTGGTTGCCCACTCATGATGAATCACAGTGCCCAAAGAAATGCAATTCCATGCTGTCTCTCTATATGTGGCAATTTTGAACAAGAGTCATTAGGATCATATTCTTAACAAGAGTCAACAGGTGGGGAGCGTATGAGTTTCATTGCATCTAGAATGGCACTCATTGCCTTGGTGCCAATTTTGTAAGTCATTGCAGTGTTTAGCTTCAAGAGTGGACTACTGCTAGTGCGACACAAAGAAGCTACACAGATCATAGTATAGATATAATGGGAAAACCTTAAGCATCAGAGTAAAATCAGCAAAGTGGAACTTGCTGGAATATATGTGCTAGTATTGCCGGTACGGCTAGAAAGGCTTCGGATACCAGCTCTCTTCAAGTGAAGGTGCGGTACTGTTAATATCAGTGTAACTCTCAAAGGCGACACAGCTCCCCGCATTTCCTTGCTATTCTTATAGGATTCAAGTGGGCAGGTCACTACAAATCCTATTCCTATGTTTACAAAATCCTATGAATCAAAGAGGCTCAAAGTGTCCATCACAACCGACCGTATAGACCTCTATACTGCAAACGTCCCTGCTCATCTTCAGTACAAGGAACATACTGTACTACTATCATACTCGCTCCGTTCCAAAATATAAGTCTTGGTAGAGATTTCCACTATGGATCACATAAAATGTGTCCAGATACATTTTAGAGTGTAGATTCACTCATTTTGCTCCATATGTAGTCCATGGTGGAATCTATACAAAGACTTGTATTTAGGAACAGAGAGAGTACATATTAAAGAAGAACGGAAGAGGAACATGGTAAAGAAGAGCAAGCAGATTTTGGATAATAAGATGTTGGTTGCGCAGTGCCCACACATGATGAACCAGAGCGCATTAAGAATGCAACTCCCAGCTGTCTCTCGACCATTTCAGGTGGTTGGATGAACATCCTACGTCTCCTAACTCTTCTTCTTCCTCGTCTCTGATTCTTCCCATACAGAACACCGCACGGGCCGCCGGCCGAACCACCGGCCCACACCGCCTGTGTTCCTCTGCCACCCCCACCCCCACCCCCACCCGCGTCAAGTTTTCTTCGTTCAGCGAGGCCCCACAACCACCCGAGCCCCTTCGTTCGCACCGCCGAACTCCGGCGAGCTCTAAAAAATGAACTGACCCAATTTTGAAATTTAGTCTACTGTTATTTAACTAGTGTGGAATATAAAAGGGGAAAACCATAAACATTGGGAGTATAGTGTTGAGCGTGCCATGGCGGATCTGAAGGTGCAAACTGGACAAAGGCAACTTCGCTACCAAGACAAGAAATTAGAGTAAAGCAGTGACGATCTATTTTCTTGATATGAAAAATAAGTTAAAAAGATACGAAAGAGTACCGCCTCTGGTGCGGTGCCGTGTACGCATCTGCTGAGAATTTGACGGTGCTGCGGTAGCGATGGCTGTCGTCAGTGTGGAGGCAGATCTAGGAGGGTAGACAATGGCGGCGGGGCGCGGTGGACGAGACGGTCGTAGGAGCGGCACCGGCAAGGTGGACAATGACGGGGATGAAGCGAGAGGACGGGATGCAAGGATCCCGGTCCGAAGCCATGGATGAGAGAGGTCAATCTCTTGTAATGGACGGCGGCGTTGGGGTATCAGCTCCGGCATGGTGGAGGAGGACAGCGGTGGATGGGGTGGCGGACGGCAGCGGACGGAAGAGGGTGGGGTGGAGAGGGTGTTTTGGCGCCCATGGAGTACGAATGGGGAAAAGGGAGGTAGAGAGGAAGGGGAACCATGTATTCAGGGCGCGCTTGTCTCAAATGCGAGGAAATTTACAAACTTAGCCCCCGTTTCAAATTTCTACTACATCACAGCAATATTAGTTGGTTGGGGATAGGACGGTAATCTCGCATACACCGAATATTTGCCGACGAGAGTTTGTTTTTGGCGCCCACCATGTATGAATATGAATCGGGGAGGGAGTCGATTTCGGCCAAGGACACACTGTGTTTTGGCACCCACCATGTATGAATCCGGGTGAGAGGCGGTTACATCATGTTTGGGTGAAATTACAAACCTACCCCTATCGAAAACTATAGAAATCCAGCAGATAGGCTTTGCGTGGCAGGGATAGGCAGTAGTAATTTCCATCTCGCAGATTTTGGTTTCGGGCGGTTACTGCGACTTTCCCCGCTTCGTTCAAATTTTGCAGAGTGCACGTTTACCGTGCCAACTCAATTCGAATCCCGTTTGTATTCTATTTTTTCGGGCGGTATCCATTTTCAATTGGAATTACATTCTATATACATCATTTTTTTTATATATACTTTCAAAAGCACAACACCATTTATACATAAATATGGTTTACAAATGGCATGATATCAGATTCATAAGGTTGTATCCATCAATTTGGATTTTCAAATATTTGAAACCACTTTATGTTGAAATCCAATGTATGCATTCCTCGCTAACACTACTAGGGAAAACGCTATACACAGAGGTATAGCAGTAGCGTTGGTCAAAATTCGGCGCTAGCGCTACTTAGCAGTAGCGCTTGTTGCAAAACCACGCTACAACCATTATTTTAGCAGTAGCGCGTCTTCGCAGAAAAGCGCTACTACTAAAATTCCCTCACTAGTGCCGGTAGGCTAGGAATAGTAGCAGCGGTTCTCCCGGAAGCACGCTACTGCTAAAAACATTGTAGCAGCGCGTTTCTGCTGTAGAGCGCTACTACTATGTAAAAGAAAATAAATAGAAAAATAAGTAGAAAAGTAAATGAAAATGAAAGAAATAGAAAAAGGAGAAACGAAAAAAGAAAAGGTAAAGAAAACAAAAGGAAAAGAAAAATAAAACAAAAAGGGTTAGCTGTAGCGCGTTTCCCTGGAACACGCTGTAGCTATCGTAGCTATAGCGCGTTTCGGAAAAACGCGCTACTGCTAGTTTGACTCAAATCCCGGCAGCCCGGGCTCAAAATTTCGCTAAGTCCTTTCCCCCCCCCCTCTCTACTCCCGCCTGTCCCCCAACTTCTCCATCGCTGCCGTTGCCCTGCCGCCTTCGACCACACCGCCATCGCCCGAGGCCGCCTTCGACCACACCCCGCCGCCCGCCGCCTTCGACCACACCGCCGCCGCCCGAGGCCGCCCCCTCGACCTCACAGCCGCTGCCCGAGGCCGTCGTCGACCTCACAGTCGCCTCGCTCGAGCTCACCGCCGCCGCCCTCGACCTCACCGCCGCTACCCGAGCCAGAGCCTGCCCTCGCCGCCGACCGTAAGGCTATGCCTCTCCTGTCCCTACCCTCCTATTTCTCTTTGCTAGGGCATTATATATATGTTGATACGCTGTGTTGATGTTCATATGAACCCTAGGTGTTCATATGAACCCTAGATTTTTTAGGGCAGTAGGCATTTTATAGCATTTAGGAAAAATGATTAGCAATTTTTTAGGAAATTAGCTAGGGCAATTTTTATGAAAATTCCTAAACAGTAATTCCATTTAGCTTTAAACTAATAGAGGGTATATAAATGATAGTAGCATTAAAATTTAAATTAACAGAGGGTATAAACAAAAAACACTTAGCTATAAAAAAATATTTTGACTACGGACCTGAATTTGTTCCAAATTTCATTCAAATGAAATTTGAATTATTTGGACTATGGACCTGAATATTTTTGAAGAAATTGGGTGTAGGTACTAAGTTCTTGCTGTGGAAATTCTGGTGAGGTCAAAAGGGTTAGAGAAAATGTAGTTCCTAGACTTTTAGCTTTAGACAAAAAACAAAAGTATTTAGCTATAAATAAAAAACAGTAGCTATGGCATTTAGCTATAAACAAAAAACAGATTTGTTTTTCTTTTCAAAAACTTGATCAAACAGAACAGTAGCTATCGCATTTAGATATATGTCATTGATGTTCATTTGCATATTCCATTATTGTTGATTATATCTTTTCATTGAATTGGCCATGTTATATGCAAATTCCTCAATAGTGTTTGCTCATGTTATATCTTTTCATTGAAGTTGTTCGATTGTGCCCAAGTGGCTTTGTTGTTTCCAAGGAATGATGCTGAGTGGCCTATGTTTTGCCGGAATGTTGATTCATTTCTGTTCTGGCAAATTTCAGGTTCTTGATTTGTCCACTTTTTAGCAAAGGTCATGCCGAAATTTTCTGTGAATTTCGGCATGACTTGTGCTACAAACTAGGACATATCGAGTGCTCGGGATTTGCCGCACCAGGAAGGAGTCAACATTCCTGCAAAACAATAGTCCTTTTTATGTCATTATTCATTTTATTAGGTCTAGAATTAATTGAATAGATTTAATCATAGGAAACATGGCTAGCAACGATGAAGGACAGGGTTCTGGTGATTGCGACGACGTCTACCAGGCGGCAGACGAATTTTTTAGCCTTACCGACGATCAACCGATGTTGTTGCTGGGCCCACCGGTGGCATCGGGGACTGAGACCGACACGCAGACCGGTGCTGAGATTGAGACCGGCGCTGAGATTCAGACCTTCATCGAGACCAGCGCTGAGACCGGTGCTGCCTCGGGGAGCGGAGCCGGTGTAGAACCGAAAGAAAAGAGGCAACGGGTTCCTAACAAACTCAGGACTACTAGACTGGTGGTCATGGAGGTGGACGACGGCAATTTTGAGCCAAAGGCGCCCGAGGAAGCGCGCGCGTGCTACGACAATCAAATAGGCTGCATCGTACGGACAACCGCCACCATCAACGATGAGAAACTACAGAAGATAGAAAATATAAGGAGCTCCCTCCTAAAGAAGTTTCACCAGATATTCTTGTTCCCGGGCCGGAATGAGAAGGAATATGAAGATCCAGACGAGGACCTGGCAATGAAGAAGATAAACAAACACGCCATGACCAAGTTTAGCGACGCGTTGGCCGCCTGGAAAAATCGAGTGAAAGCAAAGATCAACGACGGGGAACCCTACTCCGAGATTGTAAAGGATAATCCGACAATCACGGAAGAGCAGTTTCAAATATTCAAGGAGGCTTGTGAGGCCGAAGCTGCCAAAAAAAAGTCTAACTACATGAAGGGGCTTCAAAAGAGGAACATTGGGAGCCACCACCTCGGAAGCCGTGGTTACGGCGGAAAGAGGTCCAAATGAGCCAAGGAGGACTCGGAAGCCACGAGTCTGGGCATCCCAGACCCCTTGGCAGATTTCACCGTCCCGCAGGAGCGTGACGTCCTGAGGGCCCGGCACCGTTGGGACCCAGTGAAGAAGGTTTACGAGACAACACCGGTCCTTACGGAGTCATGAGACTACTGGTAATTTTAGTTTCTGATCAATTCGACTGCACACATTAGTCATATTTGTAAACAATCCTTGTGCCTTTTGCAGAGAGAGCAGCACCGGATTGCGGACGGAAGCGACTCGCCGTCTGAGGCATTGGTGAGGCCCAAGTGGGACACTCCATTCAACCGGGCGTTGAACATATTGAAACGACAACCGGTGGATACTCGACCGTCGTATGGACGCGTGCACGGTGTCGGAGACGGCGCCACGTGGAAGAAGTACTACCGTGAGACCATGGAGGAGAGAAAGGAAAGACGGAGGTTAACTGAAGAAAACATTGACAAGAAGGTTGAGATTGCGGTTGAGAAGAAATCATCTCAGACAGTCGCAACAGCAGTAGCTGCCGCAAAACAGGCGATTGCAAATATGTCTACTTCCTTGGTTACGGGCGTTTTCACGTGGACAAGGCAAAATCCAGAAAAAAATGCAGAGGACTTTCCCCTTGCTGACTTCTTGGGAGCACCTGCCCCCGCACCTGCTCCCGTACCTGCTCCCGCACCGGCTCCCGCACCTGCTCCCGCACCGGACGTGCTCGGTGGTGCCTCCTCTTTGGCTGAGCTCGACGCCCTCACGCTATCTGTCACACCGGCCCCCTTCAATATAAATGTATAATCTCCCGTTTTCGTTGCCTTTCGGATGTCTCACGTCGCAAACTTTTCTTTGCAGGCCGACGAATCCCCGTGCACCATATTGTACACCATCGGCGAACAAAAGGTGGACGTGGGGAAGGCGACGATAATGGAGCCGAAGGAACCATTGTTCCACAGCCGGCCGATCCCCCCGAACGTCTTCAAGGTTTCCGTGGCCAGTGTCAAACCGGGCCACGAGAATTTGCCTCCTCTAATACCAGTGGGGGATGATGACGAGACCCCGCGGCGGCTTGGTGATTGTTGCAATGGGTGGGTCCTATTGTGGCCAAAGAGTCTGCTTCGTCTGGAGGCGGCCGGGAGCACACCCACGAGCACGCAGCCTCAGCAAGGTATGAACATCAACACCCCACCTACCCAATTAGCGTCGGGTGTCGGGTTGGGTGATAGCGGACGGGGTAAGGAGGAGGCTCCATTAGTCGCTGATGACGTCGCCATGGATGAGGATGAGGATGACGATGGCGCTGAAAAGTATGTCTATACCGGCGCCTCCTCAGGGTTTGAGCGTCATGAGTCGGTGCCTGAATTACCGTCTGAACGTATTATTGACGACCTTCCGGTAGTAAAGAAGTCTAGGAAGAGAGTGAGGAAAGGCAAAAAAGCTGATTCTATGATCCAGCCGCCTCAGTAGCCTCGGCTTCAGGACCATATAGATATCCCCGATGCGGATAAATGGCATATCCCCGGTCAACCAATCCTACCCGCAACAGCGCTACGGGCCAGATTCGGCGATCTAAGGAGACTTCATGATGATGTGCTGCGGGTAGAGAAAGGCCTCATCGCCTCGAAAGATCCAAGATACCCAATCTACGTGGTTAACGTTCTGCGGAAAATGTCGTACGTCGACAGCTTCCCTGCGGATAAGTTCTTCCACCGATTCGATTACATATTCGACATGTTTCACGTGAAGAAGCTAGATTTTACATTTGTCCTCCTTTATGCCTTGCACATGAACTACATCATTGGGGTTGAGCAGATACGTCATATCTGTGTCGCTGACCCGTACTACATGCACGAGAGCTTCTTGGGAGTCTGTGCAGAGCAGCGTGAATACGCGAGGGATTACATCATCAGTTTCATGCTCGCCAATAAGGACAAGGAGGCGATTCTCATGCCTTATCATCCCGTGTAAGTCATCCGCGCTGCTATCCTTCCTTCGATTTCAATAATTCATTTGCACGGTGGAGGCTAATTAATTTGAGGTGTACTTATTTTGCGCAGCGGCGGGCGCGCCGTCCTCATCATCCTCTACCCCCGATTCTCCCACGCTCTTTACTTGGACTCGTCAAAGAACATTCACAAAAAGGATTACACCCACATCAAAGATGTTCTCGACAGTGCTATGTTTTACTACCAAGCAAGGGGTGGAGAGGTTAGGGACAAGAAGAGAAGGGGCGGCAGGGCCGCCTTCAGCCATAAGACCGACTTCTGCTGCATGCAGCAACCGAACGATTCTCTTAATGATGGATTCTATGTCCTACACCACATGCTGGAGTACAGACGGGATCACTAGAACCTTCACATGTCACCTAGATCTGTCGATGCCCATATTCTGCAATGGGCAAAGGACATAGGAGATATCGAGGATCATCGACTTCGAGCTGAGTTCTATAACATCCATCGGGAACTTGTCCAAATCATCATGAATGAGGTCGTCGGAAAAACAGGGATGTTCTACAGAGAAGGACAAATGTCGCGGGAAGACGTCCGAACATGGATAGCCTCTCAGCGTCTCGACATGAAGCCTTTAACTAAGCTCGGGGACTATCTCCCTGACCTCGATGGATGGCACGACATGTTGGAGTGATTGTCGATATATGACAATGTGTCTGTTTAGTCCATACTTTCTGTATGACAAAACTTTGAGTTATGCGCAGTGAAACTTTATTTGTGATGTAATTAAACCGTCCTCCTCCTCGACTAGCGAAGATCACTCTAGTTATGGCATTTTGGGTACGATGAACTTTGTTATTTATGCTTATGATATGTTGTTTCTATTTTTGTCAAGCCTGTCTCTTTCTGTTGCTAAACTATATATGTTGCATATCATCGACTCATGTGACGATGCAGGTGCATAGATCATCGATGGCGAAGAAGTGCTACGCTAGGAGTATATATACGATGAGTGGCCGGAGTGTCAGGCCCAGGTGTTGCCGGTTTTCGGTTTCCGAGCGACAGGCAGTAGTTAGTTTAGGTTCACGCTAATGCGAGAGAGGGATACGAACTCATGTACTCAAAGTGATAGCTCTTCTCGCGTATACCATTGTTTAGATGGATGACGATGTATTTGCAAGTAATCAAGGACTTGTATCGCTATTTTCGAGATGATGACGAAAGACCACTTTGTGTTGGATGATGATTATGATGAGACTATTTGTATGTATATGCTATGATTACATTCGTGGTCTCACAGGCATTTGTATGTGTATCATGATGACATTTCTATGTGCTAAAGATTCTTCTATAAAGCCTGTTCAAATACAAAACAAATATGCCCAAAAAAACAAAAAACCTGTTAAATTAGCAGTAGTGAGTGTATAAAAGTTAGCAGCAGTGCCGTGATAGCAGTAGCGCGTCGTTGCAAAGGGTGCTAGAGCTACTAGCAGTAGCGAGCTCCCAATAACCGCGCTGCTGCTACACTTGTGTAGCAGTAGCGCCGGTGACCACGCGCTACTGCTATATGTTAGCTGTAGCACCTTATTAGTAGCGCCCCTCCCCGCGCTACTAATACACCTAAAACCCGTGCTGCTGCTAGCCTTTTCCCTAGTAGTGTAACTGTCTCCAATTAATGTGTGTTTCATGCGGTTTTTTTACTTCTCAAACATGTATTATGTGTTTCACACACGCAACATATAGTGTAATCCTGTTTAGACATTAATTGCATATAAACCATGCATTTTTTGTAATTAAAGAATCTATGGATCACCAATATTGATAAACTATATAACATTACACGTGTGCCCAAATTCAAATGAATATGCATGTTTGATACACCAATTTGCGTTATGATATTATCGATGTCGTGATCTCCAGTTTAAATATTTGAATCCCCTTTAATCCAGATATTCGTCTCATATAGCTATCACTCATGCTTATATAGGACTATCTCTCTAGACCGATACGCGTTCATCGTCTCTCAGGTATCTCTCGTGCTACCTGTATGTCGACAATGATCTTTTATCTTCGTAACACACTGACGGTACTCTCTCCCTCGACCTTCATCACTCTATCTCTCTCTAAGTATATCTCGCTCCCTGCTATGTGTCTCTAACTATGATTCTCCATGTGGAATCTCTTTCTCTCACACAAACACAAAACTTTGTCTCCCGGGGTCTCATTTCTCTCTACTATTCCCATGTGTGCCACTCGTACACCCCTCATACGGAGATGTCTTTTGCTCCTTAGATATGAGAACCTACAACTCTTCCTCTTAAATATCTCTTTCTCACACACAAACACAAGCTCTGTCTCCCAGGGTCTCATATTTCTCCATTGTTCTCTTGTATGTCACTCACACACACACATACACTCTCTCTCCCTAGAGATATCTTGTGTTCCCTCATATGTCTCTCTAGCTATCACTCTCATTGTGAAATATCTTTCTCTCTCGCAGACACAAAACTCTGTCTCTTGGGATCTCATTTCTCTCTGATATCTGTTTGTATGTGACTCACATGCACCCTCTCTCTATCTCTCTCACACCCACACACATAACTCAGCCTTCTGATCCACTAGACTCCTATCTCTAACGCACACTAGCTAGCATCTTTATCTTTCTATTTATCTGTTTCTCCATCAACCTTCTTTCTCGCCCTCACTCCTGATTCCTATCACGCACACTACATATGTTTCTCTCTACATGCAGTCAAGTGCCCTCTCACACACATATATAACTTCACCCTCTGAACCACCCGGCAGTCATCTCCAACACCCAAACTAGCGGATGTCCCTCTAGCTAGCATCTCCATCTTTGTATCTATCTGTAGTTTCTCCGTCAACATTTCTTTCTCGCACGGAGTCTTGCTTCCTATCACCCACACTATATATGGCTCTCCATACATATGCATTTATAGGTTGATCTCTTTTGCACAATCATTGTGTCTCACTCCCTCTGCTTGCCATAGATGCATGCTCCAGCCCACGCCACTATCTCTTAAAGACAAAAACACATGCTCAATTGTCGGGCCTTCTTCCCTGCATTCTCACATGCATGCATATTGTCATATCGATCCGTCTCTCCCATGTCGTTGATCTTATGACTTATGTCTTCTTTCTTTTATCTCGATCATGCACGCGCGCACACACACACATCCCACGTATACATGTATACCTCTCACGCATGCACGTTCAAGGTCTCTATGTCTCCATACATAGTTAGTTACCCTCAATCCTAACGCCACATCGAATCATTCTCCTCTTGTGTGCACATAACTTCCGCCTGGATGGGTAAAACACACACTCACACTTAACAATCTCCTTCTAGCTACCCCCGCCTCTCACTCTTCCCCTAAATCCCCGAAAGCAATAAGACAATCCCTTTGTTTAATTCCCGCCTACATGCACCATCGATATATAGTAGTCTTCCTCGGTGTCTCTCGAACAACCACGTTCTCTCGATGTCAACTCCTCTCACGCGCACACACCTTCTCTTCCCTCTCTATGGGCATTTTCTCTCTCGCACCCCATCGTTGGTGGCCTCTGCCATACACATCACCTCTCTATGATGAAGCCATGCACACTTAAATTACATCCGCCACAGAGGATCACGCGACACACACACACACACACCCTCCACCCACACACACTAAGACTCCATCTCTCTCTCACACACACACACAAACACACACACACACACACACACGCACGCACACACGCACACCCACCCACCCCCCCCCACACACACTAAGAATCCATCTCTCTCTCTCTCTCACACACACAAACTAAGACTCCATCTCTCTCTCTCTCTCTCACACACACACACACACATCCCACACACACACTAAGACTCCATCTCACACACACATGCTATAGGTGGAGCATTTGTTCCTACCACCCTTCATCCAACCTTACCTGTATGATAAACAATCACCTTAATTTACTTGCATAACATGGACAAATTCCATTTTACTTTAGTAGTCAGCAAACCTATCATCTATACCCTTATAAAAAATGAGTTGGCGATGATGGTGTGCCTGCCATCTTGTAATACAGACCGTATGATCTATATCTGACGGATAGAAAGCAAACTATGATAATTTTACAAAAGATACCCGCACCTCTCTCCACATCCTTATCTCCCACAACCTCATTGCTCAGCAATTAAAAAAGGAAGTCTCTGGAACAATCTAGCATGGTGGACACTGCCGCCTGCCGGCGCCGTCCATCCCCATGCCTCCGCCCATTCCGACCACCAGTCACCACCACGCTCCACTCCTCCTCGCCTTATCTCTCATCTTTCATTTTTTTCGATGACATTCTCGAGATACTAGTTTTTCGATAAAATTCTCGAGATATCATTAGTTTTTACACATGGGATTACTCCTGCATGGGTCAATCACAACAGGTGTTTTGTAAAAAAATGCATATTGATGTTCCGTGCAATGCACGAGAATCTTGCTTGTAATTATATAACGCAGATCACAAGCAGGAAGTGACATTTTTTTGACACAACCACGTTAACATGGCCATGTAAATCACTAGCTAAAGTAAATACCATTATAATTATATCCCGATGCAAAAGGTTGATTACATGTACGAAGAGTAGATTCGCACACACGCACTCTATCTCTCAGAATCTCTCTCACACACACCAGTTACGTGACGCCCACTTAAGCAGACACATATGTTACAATTTGTGCACCCGCGGGTACACGTGATGCTGCGCATTTATTTAAGCCAGAAGGCGAACCCAAATAGTAGCTATATTCATTCCCCTCCCACCGCCTCTTCTCTGGTCGCCGTCGCCCGGTAGCCATGGCCCGGCCGAAGGTAACAACATACTCCATACTCCCACCAGAGCGGCGCTTTAATATGGAAATTTTAGTGGTCATGCATGCATCTTTTTGTGCTAGAACTCCTATATAAGGGTTGACCGGTCGCTTCCCACATACGTGCGCGGGCGATGGAAGAGGAAGGAGAAGGGAAGCCGGCTGTGGAGTAACGTTTTTTACCACAATTTCTTAGGAAACTGAGTGCAATAATTGAGTAGTTTTGCAAACTACCAGTACTACACCTGAAACGGTTCAAAACCTATACCCCCTTGCCAGCGCGCGCTTCCCGCATGAAACGGTCAATGTCACCCTGGAGCGTCAGTACGCATTAATGCCCGGCCAGAGTGGAGGCGACCTCTCACTGGCGCCGGCTTTGAAGTGGCGCGACGGCTGAGAGAGCGCCGCTTCCCGGTGCACGCAACTGCTCCATGTCGAGACTGGCCATAGGCCCTGTTTGAATCCATGATTTAGAGTTAGTTTGAGCTAGTTGGGGCTCAAATAGCCCTAAAGTATCCAAGCATGAGGGTTTAAATTGGAGCAAGTTGCACCGAACCCACCAAAAAAAACTATCCCACCCAAGAGGTGCTAACTGGAGATAGTTCTCATTGGGACCACTGAAAAATCACTTTTCTCTCTCCATCAAGTGCATTTATTGTCAATCTAACCCTGTCACCCAAACACCTCTTTGGCTACAGTTAGTTCAGGGTTAGTCATGAGTTAGTCTAACCTCTAGCAAAGTTAGAGTATCAAACAGGAGCAGTATAGGGCATGCAAGTTGCTCAAAGCATACAGTCAAATTCGTACGTGAAAGGATTTTTCTTCTTTTTGAAAACGGAACGTGAAAGGATTTTTTTTTGAATGCTCTCGGCATGTCGCTAACATGTGATGAGTTAACCAACCTCAATAGACGGCAAAAACGCCAGCCCGCCGCACTTTGATAGAGACGAGGAGGGAGAAGCGATACAGGCTGCTGGATTACTAGAGATAGGTGTCGCACGGAAGCCAAGAAATATGGTGATAGTGTGGGTTAGCCATGTACTAGTATGATGTAACTACACTGGGCTGCCATGTTTTGTACTCTTCCAGTCCACTGTAGAGATGATTGGTTGATTTTATATCGCTGAATAATATTAAATATTATGAGTGCAGACGCTCCACCACGAGGTTCCTTGCTCCTTCTCGGTCGTCGGGAATCTATGTTCTTCCACTCTATTTTTTTTTACAAGAGCTTTGTTCATCCTTTTGCCAACACGCGAGACATCTAGCATCAAGGTGCACGTGTTATGCAAGGATCGTTCCATCTATATGAAGAACACGTGGGACTGGAACTATGAGACGAACATGTACCCAGGAGTGGACGTACGAACCTGAGTAATGTACCGCAGTAAGTGAAGTAGAAAGACACAAATGGTATGAACATGCGTGGCATGTAGGGTGTGTTTGGTTGCGTTCTCGTCTCAGCATAGTTGTTCCCTCTTCATGCATGCTCAACTCAACACCCCTCTTCATGCATGCTCTCTTCATGCATGCTTCTAGTTTATTTGTGCTAAACTAGTGCGGACTCATGCAGGACTCATGCACCCTCCATACACTCTACCAAACACCCAAAAGTAGGTCGAGAAGGGAACTCTTTGGTGGCATTTGTATCTTACTACGTACTACCACTAAATGTTGTACGTGCAATGCATAGTGATGTTATGGAGTACGTGCCTAAGTACTCTACTAGTACTATATTAGTTGGAGGCACATATTAACTTTTATATTTGTTTACGTGTATGCCCCGAGACCTTCCAAGTAGACGTGTATTTCTCTCCAAGTCGCACTTTGTATCGTTCATACCACTAAGTACTACTACGTGTGGTCTCCGACCCAGAAGTGGAAGAAGTGGAGACGCTCTACCATGCTGTTTTTTTACGTTGGGCTCTACCACGCTGTTCATGTCCCACTCCTTTCATTGATGTGTGGGACATCCAGCACATGCCGTGTTTGGCACCCTTCATCGTAAGAGTTGAAACGCTAGCATTCATCAGAAATAAAAAATAATTATAAATCAGCAGTGATACTATTTTTTTAGAACCAATCAGCAGTGATACTCTACCAATCGGTTTCCTTGCTCCTTGATATCGGAAAGAATACTTCCATTCGCCAACATGTGGGACGTCGACCATCCTGGTCCACTTGCCATGCACGCAGAACTCCAAGGGAGAGTCACCCCGGTCGTTGCCCTTAGTAACAATGACTAATGAGCCGTCAAATCACAGGCCCACTTCCCACTTTGAAGTTGCTTGGACGAAGGAACCATCATGACTTTGTTGAATTCCACTTCTTGAAGAAAACTACTGTACGAGCAGTACTACTAGCTACAGTAGTTACTCCAACAGAGGCCTCCTTTCGTTCATAGGATAGGAATTTTATAGGAATATGAAAATCATAGGAAGTGAGATGACATGCATCTCGATTCCTATAGAGAAAGAGATGCCATTTGATGCATATGATAGGAATTTTTCCATTTAGTCTAGGCTAATGTACTGGTAATTAGCTCTAAAAACTACAATAGTAACTAGTAGTACTAGTACATGCTCGTACTCAGACACAGACACACACACTAACTACTAGTACTACTACTTCTCACATGCTGGCCAAATGCCGTTGTTCTCCTTCCCGGCTTTGTCGGCGACACCCCACCGTGCTTTGATCTCCGCCGACCTCTCCGCAGCAGCGTGTGCGTCCTTTTCTTTCTTGCGCGGCGGGCCTCTCTTTGCTTGAGTGCTTTCTGACTTTTATGCTCCCTCTGTGTGGCTTTGGCCGCCTCTTGCTCTACCGCCCATTCGGCCTTGGCATCTTCAAATTTCTCCCACATAGTTGTGAGGTCGCGAGCGGTGATGAACTCGCACGGCGGGATGCCATCGCATCCCTACCATTTTGTGTGCGGTCGTGGGCGGCGAGGAACTTGCGCAGCGGGATGCCATCGCTACCTTACCGGTTAGTGTGCGGCGCGGTGGCATGAACGACGCTTGGTGAGAGCTCTAGGGTGGAGTGACGGGACAACTGTATAGTGCATTGGTTTGTCAAGAGCTCAAGGACAGAAGACGAAGGAAATTTGGATTCCCCTTCAATCCTGGTCATTTATTACCGAGTAAAATGCATTGGCAATCATCGAACTTGTCTTGATAGCTCACTTTGATCATTGTATACAAGATATGGTGATTATACGGTCACTGGCTCAGTGTATAACTCCGTATTTGTCTGGTTGACCAGTCAAACAGTCCGCATGCACCTCATAAGCTCGTGTTCTTTATCTATCTACGCGGGCCTACCTGTCAATGGAGAAAGAAATACTGTAAAAACCAAAATTATGCATATGTGGGGAATCAAACCACGGACTCGTCGCTGCAACGCACCCTTGTCAGCCAAATGAAAATGAAATACTTCGCGTCAGACACTCACGCTCACGCTGTCAAAGCATGCTAATGCATGCACGTCGCCCTCTAAATCAATGTCCTGCTCATGGCGCAACACAAATGGCAAGCCCATCACCCGCGCGCCCTGGCGGTGCCTGACATTACTGTTTAGACGTTTGATGGAGGCCTACGCGGACGCCGAGCATGTATTCACCTGGCTCAACACCAACGGTCATACTCGGAGCGCCTTGCTCATGTATATCGTCCATCATAATGACAATCTATAAAACAGCCTAGCTAGAGAGGGTACTATGGTAGTATGGTATGGAGTACGTACTATCGTGAGCGACCGATCATAGTGCGAGTGCACACCGAAACCCCTTCACTCCCTAGCGCGCGCTTCCCGCCTGAAACGGTCACCGTCTCTCCAGAATGTCAATGCCACATTCACCTGACTTAACTGCAGGTGCAATTGGTTTGTCACTGACATGCGGGCCAGATGCCCGTTGGGCCCACATGTCAGTAACCCAACACATATGTAGTTAAGTCACTGAAGCAGCATCCGCATTCACGCCCGATGAACCTACTCTGACGCTAGTTATCCATCCATCTGCCGCGGCTCATTGCCATTCGCCCGCTATATTAACTTGAGCCCCAGCTCCCAGCCATAGCCAAAGACCCACACTTATTCTCCTCCGGTCCCTTCCTTCTGTCGGCACCACTCCAACCATGGCATCCTGGCGATCCGAAGCTCTCTTGGACGTACTGTCGCAGGAGGAAACGAGGGACATCGGCGGCTCCGCTCCGGGCGTGCACCAAAGCTCTCTTCGACTACTGTTGCGGGAGCAAACGAAGGAGATCGCCGGCACACCCCCGGCCACACTTCGCTGCCACGACCACGAAGCTGGCGCGCGTGCGCGGGCGTAGCTGGCAGCAAGGAAGAGTAGTACATAGTAGGTCGCCGCCACTTTAGTCCCAGGAAGGCCACTGCTACTCCACTCAGTCAACGCCAAGCTTGGTGGGGTAAACATCGGCAGCCGATTAGCCGCTTGACGGCGACATGGAGGTGGAAATCTTCAGAACCTTGTGCTCCGGAGGAGGAGGTTATCGAGGCGGATGAGGAGGAGGCAAAGGAAATGTCCGTCTTTCTCGGGTTCATGGCCGGACATGGTGGTCGGGCACTGGTGATCATTTAGATTAGGTTTACAGTAGGTTTTAGTACGGTTTGTGCGAAATATGTAATGAATTTCGTCCAGTTTGTAGGAAAAGTTTTCGAAATGTAAGGAATTTCATCCGGTTAATTTGAAATTTGTTTTATTTCCACGAATTTCGTCCGGTTAGTTCATATAGTGGTCGAAAGGTATGCGGGCAGCATCGGATGGCATCCATCAGTGTCCTCGGACACATGCCGGTGTAAATTTGTGGGCCAGCACTGGAGATGCCCTAACTATCATGCTATAATTTGGTAGGGAACAGTTATCCCTCGATCAAAATCAGATCCGCGGTGTTTCACACTCCTCGTAAGAGTGTAAACTCTTGCTTACATAAAAATGGAGCAAGTTGACGACACTGAAGCACATCATATCACTCGAACTAGCCCGCCTAACGAGCGGGAAAGCACCGCCCTCGTCATTTTGTTCTGGATTTCTATCGATCGATCACGCGAAAATGTTACGCTTCGCAAGTTCTAAAGGAAAAGGCGGCACACTTACGGCTCATACGCGTCGCACCCCCGACAGTCCGGCTCGCACGCCGCTCACCAGAGGGGACACGCGTTGTCTTGCAATTTCACTGACATGTGGGACTGTAATTGAATAAACCGTCGATAGCCGAAATCTAATCACTCGGCGGGCATCGGCTGAGAAGAGAGAAACGGGGGAGGGAGAAGAGATCGCCCGCCCTCCACGCATGGACTCCAAGAAATATATGGTGATAATGTGGGGTGGGCCATGCTGGAGTTCAGACCGCTTCCGGAGCCTGCTCTGGCCGCCCTGGCCCCTCAAGACGCTAGCTGCCCGCCGCATGCATGCATAGCAAGTAGTACTAAAAAACTGGGCTATAATCCCGCTTATGTGGAGGACAGAGAGGCATTGACAAAGTCAAGGAGTGGGCTCTGCAAGAGCCCGGCTCTACACGTCCTCCTAGGTATAAAAAAATAATTCTAAAAAGGCATAAAAACAATTGTGTCTAAAAAAAGAAAGGTAAAAAACATTTGAGAGGAAATAGATAGAGAGAAAGTGAGAAAAAGTCGTAACCTTATAGCCAACCTTATAGTCAATAGTATGGTAGCATTACATGAGGAAGGAGGGAGTGGTGCACATGCCAAGTTCACTGGGCTGCCGTGTTTCACACTCCTCCATCGTAACAGTGGAGACAATAGCTTTCATCAAAAATAAACAATGAATACTCATTGCTCGTCCTCTATATCGGAAAGAATACTTTCATTCGCCGACGTGTGGGACGTCGACCATCCTGGTCCACCTGCCATGCACAAAATTATCCTGGTCTACCCCGGTCGTATCGCAGGTCGAACCTTTCCCACTGTAAGTTGTTCGGATGAAGGAACCATCATGACTTCGTTGAATTCCGCTTCTTCAAGAACACTTACTGTACCCACAATACTGCTACCACACGCGAAGACTGGACGACACTGTACCACGTCATATCACTGAAACCCACTAGGCCAAATTGGCCCGCCTAGGTCATCTATTTTGGAACGGAGGGAGTACGTCTCTGCACTGCTATGATTTTGTGTTGTACGTCTCTGTACTTTTGCTATGATTTTCCTACCTTATGAACCAAATGAGGCATGAATGTATCCGTGTCGACTATTGTCTGATCGATTGCTAAGCCTACAATTTTAGGAGCTAGGGCTATTGGTCGATCAACGACGGATAAGTGTAAGCGTACCATGAGCTCATCAGCCCCAACATTTCTCTTCGGTGAGTGTTTTGCAAGTACTATAGCTCGCACGGTAGCTAGCGTACTAACACCAAGAATCATCAAACAAGCCCTGCTGATATGATAAACAGTTCAAACTTACATCTAAGCATGCCATATATTACATCAAAAGCTGGTGAGGATACATCTGTTTCCATAACTCGGAGAGGGGTTCGCATGATTCACTATCAAACAAAAGTAGCAAGTACCTCCCACACAAGACAGTGCACTAGCCCTTTGATAACACACATTGTTCTGGTAATTAAACACAGGGCAATGCAAACTACCCTGAAGGATTAGCGCGACCAACTATTTCTTGTCATTGATCTCTCGGGCAATGACCACAGCACGGACAACGGCATGGGAATCGATCTCTGGGGCGATGTCCATAGGACTGACCGCGACATCGGAATCAGTCTCTGGGGGGATGTCCACAGGATGGAGAGCGGCATCGGAATCGATCTCTGGGGCGATGTCAACAGGACGGGCCGCGACATCGGAATCATCAAGGACATCCACCAGCACCTGCACAACCCTAACATATCAGCAAGCACATTGCAAATAATCAAAAACCACAACTATGGTAATAAGCCATTATTTTTTACCTTGCGCAGCTCACCGGGGGATCTCATCCCTCTGGGGGCCATCTCCTCGTCCTCGATGGGGGCCATCACCTTGCCAGGGGAATACTGCTTCTCAACGGCGACTATCTCCTCAAACTCGTCCTTGAGTCTCACATAGGTGGCCATCAGAGTTCCTGGGGTAGGCACGATGGGGCCCTTGCTGTTCTTCCAACTTTCTTTGATGAGTTAGTCCACCAACGTTGTCAACTCTTTGGCCAGTGCTTGTTTCTTGGAGTTCTTCCTCTCCATGGGTTGGCCCGCCAACATGGTCAACTCGTTGGTCGGTGCTCGCTTCTTGGAGATCGCTATCTCCAGTGGGTTGTCCGCCGGCAACTCTTTGCCTAGTGCTCCAGGATCCATCAATGAACTGACAAACAAAAAGCAATCAAAAGGAAACCACAATCGCAATGAAAACGGGAAAAGAATAGGATGTGAGAATCGGTCGGTGCTTCGCAAAAGAAGATTCTTGGAATGAAAATATAGCAGCATAACTGATTCACCCACCTTTCCTTCGTCGGTATAGAAGAAAAATGGCAGAAGTGAGTAGCCTGGAGTGAGGTTTTCTTCAAGAAAGGGAAGAAAGGGCTTGAACGAGCGTTCAAGTGAAATGATGGTTGCTTCCTCCAGTCCAACTTGGAGGCCACCTTACCACTGCTGGTAAAGGTGCGGGTTTTGTGATATGACGGATCATGATGGTCACACCGAGGTGACAGGTGAGTCTCAACTATAGCACCTCGCTGTGATTTGGTGGATGGCACGCAGGCCCGGATGCTTTGAAATGTCCCGCATGTAGATATAGTGGCTAGTCATATAGGAGTGCTCAATATTGTGCACCGCGACCAAGGCGGAGAGGAAAACGAGAGAACTACGTAACTAATGCATGAGTTTAATTAGGGTAGTTTTGTAAAGTACGAGATACATTCGTCCGATCGCAAAATGCCTTGGTTCATGAGATTTGAGATTTGAGCCCTATAAACTGGAAGGGAGGGAGTACTGCACGCGGTGTAGTCTAGTCACTTGTTGAAATCTCTAGAAAGGCAAATACTCCTTTCCGGTTTGCAGGGCTATACTACTCCCTCCGTCTAGGTGTGTAAGTCATCTTACGAAAACCAAATAGTCCCAAAACACTTAGGTGCGATGCATTAACTTCTACCTTGTTTCTTGTTTCTTGACATATCAACCAATAAGAGATGAGAGGTGTGCATGCTTTTAATGACTTGCAATGGCTAGTTCATTGCATGCAATGCTATTAATTAGCAAATAAACATTGGTGACCCCAGGAGGAAATGGTGCTAAGCGCGTGGACCTATGCAGAATGAATATCAACCAATGGATGATGGATTTTAATTGTTAAACAATAGCAATTTTGTCTCATGCAAGAGCCTGGCTAGTATATGCGTGCTCCAAGGCACCGCACCACATGAGCGTTCGCAACTGCCACGTTCGGGTTGCGCTTGGCTCTTCGCCTCTTCGAGAAGACGAACAATGATGTTACTCCTACTTCTACAGTATCGAATCCACTATTGCATGTCTGTCCACCTCGTGCGGGAGGGATAGCGTGCAGCGAAAGCTTCTACTTACTGCTCCTGCCTTTGCGTCTATGACAGGTGGGCCCAACAGGTGGTTGGCCCTCCTGTCATGCAGCCAAAGGCAGGTGCAGTTAAGGCAGCAGAGCTCAGTCTGCGAGGGAGAGAGCATTGTAGTAATCAAATTTCTTGGTCTTGTACGAGTTGACGCGACACATCAAAGCACTGCACTCGATATAAGTCTTTTTACACATTTCAAATGGACTACAACATACGGATGTATGTAGACATATTCTGCTTCGTATGTAGTCACTTGTTGCAATCTCTAAAAAGACTTATATTTGGAAACGGAGGGAGTACAGCGCATGCATGCATGCCGTGACTTTCCTTTTGATACTTGCATGTGTTGATTTGATGCACCTTGCCAAATTTTGACTATAAATTTAACTAATCAAATTTTCATGCATGTCACAAAAAATTACGGGGCTGTTTGGATTGTGACTATGTTTGTCTTATGTTGCCACATTATTTTTCCCACACTTGCCACACTTGCCTAACCAGAGTTGCTCAAATTGTTAGACACACTTTGGCTTGCCTAAGGGAATCTTGCCACAATTTTTGTGTCTATGACATGTGGGGTTCACTGCTAATAAAAAAATTCTTGTCTTAGGTGTGGCTAATAAAAAAGACTTATATTTAGGAACGGAGGGAGTACAAAATATAAATAATAATGCATGTTGGGGCAGCCCACGTTTCCGCTAATTTTAGCCGTGCGCTTGTTCACAATTTTTACGAGGGGCTGGTTGTTCATTTAATGGAGGGACTTGTAGTACCAGACTTAAACGATACAAAGTGCAACCTGGCACACTGTAACACCACTTGGAACAAGCGGGTAGCTATCTCAAAAAACAATCAACAACTAAAAAAACTACGACCTGGCATGTAGTAGTACACAATTTTAAACGATTGTTTTGATGGAGTGAAAAAGGAAAACTACCCCACTACGTATATATAGGCTAGAGCCTTTCGCGCTTGCTTGCTAGGGTTGCTCTATTCACACACTATCATCCTCTCCAGATCTAAACAAGATAGGGGTAGTAACATTGTCTATCTCCCATCAAAAAACACTGTCTTTCTATCCTCACCGCTGGTTACAGATCTGGACGTATCCCCCTCCGCCGATGAAGGGGAGGAGGGGCAGCGTTTAGGTCGTCGTTGACAGCGAGGGAGGATACCCACTGCTGGCCACACCGTTATCTCTGGCTGAGCGCCGGCGCGGGAGGTCCTCCGATCCCTTTGTCATTGCCTGTGGGTGGATCCGGCCTCCCGCCGCCCACCTATCCACATCCTGTCACATCCCTAGCTTCTGGTGCTGCCTAGTGTTTGCATCTTGCTTGCATCATGTTTAAATTTCTGAAACCTGAATTGAGGAATTTTGAAAAGCCTCAGAATTTAAATAAAAGTAGGGCAAAACCCCTAAAATCTCATTCATTGTTTCCAAAATGCTCTTCATAGATGTTTAATATTTTTGGCAAGGGTTTTGATCCAAACCAAAAATAATGAACATTTTAGAAGGATTTATTTTGGGACTTTGAATTTAAATTAATAGCTATTTGAATTTGAATTATATTCATACAATTAGAATATAATTTCAAATACCCCTGATATGTTTTATGAGCTTTTGGAAAAGTCCATATAGCAAAATAAAAATATTCAGAGGAGTTTTTGACATTGTTTGAATTTGTTTAAATTCAAAACAATGGCAAAATATATTAATAAAAGAAAATAGAACAATAAAACAAAGCAGAGAAAACTTACCTGGCGCCTACTGGTTCGGCCCAGCACAGCCTAGCCCAGCTGGCCAGCACACCTGGCGGCCCAGCCCACCAGGGGCAGCCTCGTCTTCTACCTCTTGCCAGTAGGCAGAGGAGAAGCTGGGCACGGCGCACGCGCGCGCCACCTCCTCCCTCCCTGCCTGCTTGGCTTCTCCCCGGTGCTCCTATACGACGCCACGAAGCGCCACGCCACCCCCTGGACCGCTCTCACTCTCTCCCTCACTCTCTGCTCTCTCTCCCGAGCACACCCGAGCGGAGCTCGTCGTCGCCGTTCGCTGCCACCACGGCCACCGGCCACCCCTCGCCTTGCCGATGAGTCCAGAAGCTCCGCCGCGTCGTCCTAGACCTCCTCGTCGAGCCACGCATCGCCGGAAGCAGTGAAGCCACGCCATCACCGCCATCTTCATTGCCACGGCCGATGATCACCGCCGCTCGATTCGCAGCACCGAAGACGCCCCCGAGCTCGCTGACCACCTCATCGTTCTCCCTGTGAGCTCCTGTTGTCTCCTCTTTGCTCGATCCCTCCGTTCCCGTCCCCTAGCCCCGTCTTCCGACCACGGCCGAGCTTGCCACCGCCGTGCCATGTCGTTGCCGTGGCCACAATCGCCCTCGCCCGTTTTTGAGCATGCCTCTGTGCTCACCGAGATCCCAGGAGCCGAACACGACCAACACCGGCCCCTGCCGTGCACCATGGGTCCTTTTCCCCTCTCCGCCGAACTCCGGCCGCCGCTGCGAGCTCATTTCCGGCGAGCTCGGTCCACCCCGGCTGCTGCCGCTAGTCGTGTTGGATGCGCCTGAGTCCTAGCACCACGTAGAGCCCCTCCGCCGTTTTTTTGGCCACTGGAGGGCGAAACCCGGCGCCCTCCGCCGTCTCTGGCTCCGCCGGCGACGAGCCGCGGGTCAACTCCGGCGAGTTGACCCGGGGATGACCCATGTTTGACCCCCAGGGTCACTGACGCGTGGGCCACCCCCTGACATTTTAGTTAGTATTAGTTTAACACTAATTAACCTAGGTTAGTTAGCTGATTAGTCGCTGACTAGTGGGCCCCGGCCCCACAAACAGTTTAGTTAGAATTAACTTAAGGCTAATTAACTTGGTTAATTAGTTGTGCCACCGACCAGTGGACCCTGCTGGTCAGGTTTGACCCAGGCCGTGCCCCGATGAACTGCTGACGTCATTCTGACGTCAGGCTGATGCAGTAAAGCATTTTCTGGATTTATTCTTTTCAGGAAGTTCTAGAAAATAGTATAAACTTCCAAAATTCATAGAAATTAAACCGTACCTCCAAATGAGATAAATTATATATGAAAAATGATCAGAAAAATCCAATCTATCCATCTGTACCGTTTCCATGCATGTTAGAACAACTTATAGCTGCTGTTTAGCACAAACCATTTAAATGGCATTTAAATATCAACATATGGAGTTTGAATTTGAATCTTGGATTCAAACCAACTTCATTTAATCTGGTTGCTAGTTGCATTAGCTCAAACACCAGCATGTTGCCATGTCATAATCATGCATCATATTGTTGCATTGCATTGATTGTGTTTCCTCTCTATTGCCGGTAATTGTTCCCTCTCAGTAGACGTGGTTCCGACGATGAGTTCGATGACACCGATGAAGAGTTATATTATCTTCAGAAGTGCCAGGCAAGCAAAACCCCCTTGTTCATTCCGATACAATCCCACTCTTTCGCTCCTGCTCTATTTTACTGCATTAGGACAACAACGATACAACTGTTATTTGCTGCGGTAGTTGAACCCCTTTATCCTTGCATGACCTATCATTGCCACAGTAAATAGATGAAACCCACTAGCATGAGTAGGAGTTGTTTGAGCCCTGATGTGCCTACCCATTCATGTTTGTTTGTCATGCCTGCTATTGCTTAGAGTTGTGTCAGGTCTGATTCATCAGGGATGAATTGGAGGTGTGTGAACATGTCCTACTGTGTGTGAGCTAAGTGTGTAAACACGATTTGGTAAAGGTAGCGGTGAGGGGCCATGTAGGAGTACATGGTGGGTTGTCTCATTGCAGCCGTCCTCAGGAACTGAGTTCTGTGTTTGTGGTCCATGATCAGTTACTACCACACATTGGGCTCCGGGCGCTCCAAGCTCTCTCGACTTATTAATCAACCTGATCTTTGTCCAGGAGTTGCAACTAGTTTCTGGTGTTTGTAGGTAGTGTTAGTAGTCTACCAAGTGGTACCCGGTACAGGTGGGCTTGGGACAGACTAGGCACAGTGGCACGGTGTACCAAGTGGCACCCGGATGGTGGGCTTGGGAACCCTGCTCACATCGTTTGGGGCCGTGAGCGACACCCCGGCCGGATCTCCTTGCGGATGGAACCTGAATAGGCGATAAACCTGGACGAGAGACTTGTGTGGTTAGTCAGGTCGTGGCCGACACCCTCGCTGGGCTTCCGCTTGAAGGTTGCCGAGTACATGTCGTGTAAACGGCGGTAAGTGGTGAGAGCGTGTGTGAAGAAGTACACCCCTGCAGGGTTAACATTATCTATTCGAATAGCCGTGTCCGCGGAAAAGGACTTCTGGGTTGCCTGTACAGTTCATAGACAAGTGAAAGTGGATACTTTAAAATGCGCAAGATAAGCGTGAGTGCTATGGATGGCGTTCTCGTAGGGAGACGGGAGCAGATCCATAGTGTTGTATTGATATGGTGAATATGTGGACTCGTGTGCGCCACCTCAAAAGAGTTACTTGCAGTCGTAGTTCAGGATAGCCAATGAGTCAAAGCTGGCTTGCTGCAGTTAAACTCCACCACACCCTTTGTTGACAATGATGCATATGTAGTTAGTTCTGATGTAAGTCTTGCTGGGTACATTTGTACTCACGTTTGCCTATTTTATGTTTTTGCAGAGAGATTTCAGTCTCGCTAGTAGTTCCACGTGGACTTCGACGTTTAGCTTGTTACCTCAGCTACGATCTTGTGCCCTCGGCAGGATCTGGTAGATAGTCAGGCTTCCCAGCCTTTTTCATTTATAGATGTCTGTACTCAGACATGATAGCTTCCGCTTGTGCTTTGACTTGTATGCTCTGAATGTTGGGTCATGAGACCCATGTTTGTAATATCTCGCTCCTCGGAGCCTAATGAATAAAATACTTGAGTCGTAGAGTCATGTTGTGATGCCATGTTGTATTTGCACATATCGGGCATATTGTGTGTATGTTATTGAAATGCTTGGTATGTGTGGGATCTAACAACCTAGTTGTTTATCCTTAGTAGCCTCTCTTACTGGGAAATGTCTCCTAGTGTTTCCACTGAGCCATGGTAGCTTGCTACTGCTCCGGAACACTTAGGCTGGCCGGCATGTGTCCTTCTTCGTTCCTGTGTCTGTCCCTTCGGGGAAATGTCACGCGATGAATACCGGAGTCCTGTTAGCCCGCTACAGCCCGGTTCACCAGAGTCCTGTTAGCCCAATGCTACAGCCTGGATTCACTCGCTGATAACCGACACATTCGATGCTGGGTCATGGATGCCTGTCCCTGTAAGTTTGTGCCACTTTGGGTTTACGACTAGCCATGTCAGCCCGGGCTCCTTATCATATGGATGCTAGAGACACTATCATATACGTGTGCCAAAAGGCGCAAACGGTCCCGGGCAAAGGTAAGGCGACACCCGTGGGAATACCGTGCGTGAGGCCGCAAAGTGATATGAGGTGTTACATGCTAGATCGATGTGGCATTGAGTCGGGGTCCTGACACATCCCGACGACCTTCAGGTACATATTCTTTCGAAACCGCCTTAGCTCTACTTCCCCAGCTCGCTACGTCGGTGCATGTGCACCATTTTCTACCTCTCATCCCCTCTCGATTGGATGGTCCAACGTCACCTTTTTTTCTTTGATTAGAGGTAAGGCTACTTCATGGAGTCGAATCTTGTACTCCCTCCATCCAAAAATACTTGTCATTGAAATGGATGTATCTAGATGTATTTTAGTTCTAGACACATCCATTTTGATGACAAGTAATTCCGGATGGAGGGAGTACTTGGTTCAAACAAGAAATAAAGTGGGGGTGGGGGAATTTAGTATGTACATCGGACTTGGTACAAACAGGAAGGAAAGGGGGTGAAAGTAGTACAAACTGGTCATCCAACCGGTCTCTTGGTCGAAAAGGGAAATATAGGGGTAACACTGTACACAGTGGTATGACCAGGACTAGATTTGCTATCCACACATAGGAGTAGGTGGCTAGAGTGAACAAAAATGGGACCAACCCAGATATGTTTCTTGGATGTTTGTTTCTCGGGGTAACAAACTATGAATCACCACTTTATGCCCCTGTTTACGTAGATGGTGCTGGACTGCTAGTGCACCCACTGTCCCATGCCCTTATACCAAATATTTAGTTGTTCTTAATCTAATGTCCCTGGTAAAAATGAAGCCATGCAACTATTATAAGCCATGACAAGTTTAGCCAAATGTTTTTTCCTGTAATTGTTTGAGACTCTGACTGTTTCCTCTGTACCTTTTTGTGCAAACAGGGATATCCAATTCACCTGGTTGCTGTTGTGGCCTTTTGGTGCACTACACAAAACTCTTCTTAAAAGAAGTGACTTTTGTGATGTTTAACTGGAATGTCAGAATGGAACAGTTGGTTCATTTCGGTGGAACTGCACAAAGGGAGATCTGTGTTCCAATCCTCATCATCCATATTGGCGCCATAACCTTCCTTTAGGTAAGAATGATATTTAATGCATGTGTTCATCTCTATTTTCCGACTGCCATGAGAAAATAATGCTATTTTTTACTAGTACACGTGTACTCCCTCACTGACAAAACCAATTCTGAATTAGAAGGCCAATCATGTACTTGGTTTCACCAACTGGTGAGGAGAAAGAGAAACAGATCATGAAGAGGAAGAAGAAGAAGAAGAAGAAGAATCAGTGCCAAGGCGATCTTGCTGAAGCCAAAGGCCTCAGCCGAGGCCATTCAAGGGCTCCGGCAACGACTACCTTACATGTGAGACGATCCTCCAGGGAGCCCTTCCACTTCTGCTGTCTCACTTAATTAATTAGGAGTACTTAAGTACCACTAATTTATTGCTGCCTAATTTTCCTATCGGAGTTAAACAAATCTTTAGTAGGACCCTATGCTGAATCATGTACGTGTGTATCTTTGTCTATGAAGGTGAATCATGTGGTGGAGCAGGGACGGAATATTATTAGTGTCATGACATAATAGTGCTATTGTTTTGCATGTCAATTTATTACCATTGGTTCAATGAGGCAATGTTTTGCGTATTTTCCATCATGAATTTGATGCTACTGTTTGAGTAATATGCTAATGTCTTCCTATCCTTTCTCACTAAGCTAAGGAAGGTTTCACCTTGTTCCTACTTGTGCAAATAGGGATCATGTTGTGCCAATCATACATTTTAGTGGAACTACACAAGACAATACAATGAACTGTATCCCAGCCAGTGCTTTAACTCTGCTGGAAGTTCTTGATAATCTTTCGATATAATCTCAGCACTGTTAAATAAGAGTGATTTCAACCATACATTTGAAGTGCACAAAAATATATACTATTGTGTGATTCCAGTGAGTGCTCTATCATCTCTTATGGGACTACATGAATAAGCTTTTTTTCTCAGGTTGGTACGGGCCTAAGGCCTTCATCCATATTAGTTTGCTTTCATCTCTATTTGTATCGTGCTACTGTCATGAGAAACTCCTTTATCGTTGCATGTTAAAGTTTTGCAACCTATGATAAATGGCAATGCTTTGAGTGTTGAGCTAATTGGCACTGATTAAATAAACTAATACCTCTCTTTAAGCAAGACTACTATGTTGCTAACTTTACCCATTAAGATAATGAGGGTGCTTCTATTTGTTAGTGTATGTTTCATCAACTAGTCCCACTATTACAGTAATCTCACTCTCTCAATATATGTGCCAACAGGGATGCTCGATTTTGGTGGAACTGCACAAAAACTTTGGGTGATTCATTGCCTCGACAGCTTCCATCCTTTCCTGTCAGTCGCTAATATCCACTTGGTTTCTTCCTTCGCTGTCAGTCGCTTCGTTTATCTCAGCTTCCAATCAAAGGAAATAGTAATTGATATGCTACCTCACACAGGTTGGTACTGGTCTCTATCCTGATTATTGTGCTTGTCATGTATTGGTAATTTGGTATTGTGCTACTGTTTGCCGATTTTATAAAGGAGTAACTTGGAGCCTGAACTCGCAGGCAAATCATTGCATTGGGTGATTTCAGTAGAACTGCACAAAATGATCAGATGGACAGATACTTATGCTGCTGCCATGTACTCCAAAGTTCACTCAGACAAGCATCAATGTTGATAAGAAGTACCTATATTCATTCGAGTATCAACCGGCGTCAACTAGTTGTCAAAATACCAAGTATTAGGAGAGTGGATGCTAAAAATATTGCTTGGCGCATAGCCCAGAAGAACACAGTCCAGTCTTTGGTCCAAACTTGTGCCTTTTGGTTATCGACAGATATGGTAGCGAACTGTATGGCATGGAGTCTAAAGATTCCACACAAGTTGGTTGACGCGTATATTCATCTGGCACTTAATCAGTCTGCATGCCAGGGATGCTCCATTTCAGTTGAACTGCACAAAAAATTTGGGTGGTTCATTTTCTCAACCGCCTCCTTTCTCGTCTGCAATGTAGGATTTTGGCGAGCTACAGGACCAAGATGAGCCAGTAAACTAGTTGCATGAAAGTAGTGGCCAAGTTGCTCAAATCTCGCTCGGCACGAGGCCAATATTTGAGGATAAACCTACAAGCAAAGTTCAGATTGTCTGTGCTGCCTCTTATGTACTCGCAAGTTTACTTGTACAAGAACTAATTTTAGCATGAAGTACTTCCGACTGAACACCATTTACCAGTCTGTACCCTAGGTAATTAAAGTTCGTCCATGGATCTTATTGGCTGTGATCTCAATCATTTGGATGCATAAACATATTGAACATGTGTATATCTGAATCTTTTTGTGAATTATGTATGAATATTGTCATGTGATCTATCAATAATTTGGATGCATAGATATGCTAAGCTTGTGTATATATGAATCTTTTGATTTGTTGATAGTGAATGTTGGCTATGAATATGAGCATGCCCTGTGAACCTGAGTTTGATACGAATGTTTACCTTTTCTATTGTATTTGTGTGTGAACTTGTCAGTATGCCTACTGTGGCTATGTGACGTGTGGGTGTCAACGGCACACCTTCTTCCCGAGAAGAATTGCATCTACTTTGTTAGGGTAGCAACGGCGCATCAGCTCTTTTTAATATTTTTATTACTCTGTCTTCCCCTCTCCCCCGCTCAACCCCTGCCGTAATGTTTTCGGCCTCAAAACAAACATAGTACTGCGTTGTTTTTGGGGATTGATGAGAAATCGAGTGCTGGTTTCTGTAGGTTGGCCCGCCCAGCAAATGGGTTGCTGGTCCACCACGACAGACTGGGAGGCTAAAAATACAAGTTGTATGGTGCAGAGGCAAGTAAGAAAACACTATTGAGAGCCATCCACTGAAGAAAAAAAATCGCTCCTGATGTGCTTCTTCAGTCGTGCCGCCGGCCCCCTCTTTAATCTAGTTTGCTTGGGGATCTGGTATCATTTTTCCAGAGGGCGAACAAGTATCAGCTAGGCCTAGGTTTTGTATTTTATCATGCGTAGCCCACGACATACAGAGACAGTGGTTTCAACTTATTTTTTGAGGTCCATACCAGCCTATGGGCTTTTTCTTAAAGATCGGCAGCCAATGTATTTTTTAGTAAAATGCAGGTCGCTGTTCTATTTATCTATATATAAGAATAATAATGTGTGTCCAATTTATGTTTTCCCTTATAACCACATTATATATATTTATATTATTACTATTATCGTATACTCCCTCCGTCCCAAAATAAGTGACTCAAAAATGACTCAACTTTGAACTAATTTTAGTACAAAGTTTAGTCACTTTTGAGTCACTTATTTTGGGATGGAGGGAGTATTTTATAGAGACTTATATATACATTATAAAAACATCCCACTTGTTATTAACTTATAAAAGTAAGTGCTTAATGGAAGTTGGCAAGGAAAATCCTGGTTGTTTTTGACTCACAGGCAAGGAAAATCCTGGTGATTGCATACAAAATCTTGCGAAGATTTTAAGGACCAATTTAATAATAACGGGCTCATTTTTATTTTGAGCAATAACACGCTAATTTGTTAATTATATATAAAAAATGTGCCTCTCCAGTTTATTCTTTGATATTAATTGCTCCTTCTAACATAACATTATATATAACGAGCCCAGCTAATTCGTGTATTTCAAGGAAGTGCAAATGGGCTGGGATTTCTTAGAAAATATAAATGGGCCTGATTGACGCAAAATTATTCGTCATCCACAGCCATTGGATTTATATCCAACGGCCGGCATGCACCTTCCATCTCTCGTCTTCTTCCTCCAGCGTCCCCGGGACCGCCTGGTCCGGCCTCCGGCGGCTAGCGACTCTTCTTAGCACGCATCGCTGCGAAGTGCTACCCCACCACCGGCCAGGCTATCCCTCCACCCCTCGACACCTCCTGTTATTCTCCACAGACTCCAGCCCCACGCCGCAACAAAACCAGTTATAACCCTTCTCCTCCTCTCAATATGCGACTCCACTGCCGTGTCTTCCATCTAAGAGTTGTTCCCGTTCGAGGCCTCGCCGTCGTCCACCGCCTCGCTGCGCTCGGTGCAGCGTGGTCAACAAATAAGAGTCATCGGAAGAGGACTGTACGTGGAGAGCCTGACGGCTGGGACCCACGAGGTTTATGGTCGCACGCAAGGAAAGTTCCTCCTTATTAAGCTGAAAAAATGTTTCCTCCACCTGACAGCTGGGACCCACCGGCTGTATCTTCGCATGGAAGGAAGTGCCTCCTTGTTTTGCGAAAAAAATTATTCATCCTGTTGACAGCTGGGACCCGTCAGATTTGGTGGCTGACTTGTGGGCCTACTAGGCGGACGTGTACGCACGGCTTTGTCAACTTAATCAACAAATGATTCTAGCAGCTGGACCGTTGGATGTTAATCCAACAGCCGTGCTCCTTCTTCAACCTCTGTTCTTCCTCCTGTCTCCCGTGGGCGGCACCGCGGCTGTGCTGCCGTGCACCCGAACCAGTGAAGTTTCCACTCCTGTCCATCTGCGACTCCACTGCCCCGTCTTCCCCATCTCCAGGTCGTTCCAGTCTGGGGCCTCGTCGTCGTCCATCGGCCTTGGTGCGCTCGGCATGGTGTGGTCAACGTGGTCAACAACCGAGAGTCATCAGAAGATGACTGTACGTGAGAGGCTGACAGTGGGGATGCACCACGCCCATGGACGCATGCATGCAACGGAACGAGGCGTGGTCAACGTGGTCAAGGAACGACTTCCATCGGAAGTATACTGTACGTGGAGAGGCTGACATCTGGGACCATGGCCGCAGCAAGGAAGTGCCTCCTTATTACGCGAAAAATAATGATTCCTCCAACTGACAGTAGGGACCCACTGGACGGGCCACCGTATTTTGCGAAAAAACATTTGCCCCCTGACTGCTGGGACCCACCTGACAAGCCACCGTATTTCGCGAAAAAACGTTCCCCCCGTTGTCAGCTCGGACCCACCGGAAGTGCCTCCTTATTAAGCAGAAAAAATGAATACTCCCCCTGCTAGCTGGGACCCACCTTGGTGGGAGGCTGACTTGTGGGCCCACTAAGTTGACGGGGACGGAGGGCTTTGTCAACTTAGTCAATATGAACGATTCTAGCTGTAGTGACCGTATGGTGTCAATCCAACGGCCATCGTGCTTCTTCAACCTCTGGTCTTCTTGCTCCAGCCGCCCAAAGCAGCGCCGGTCATGCCGCCTGCTCCTGCCTCTCGTGGCCGGCTGTGATGCCGCGGAGGCCTCACCGCCCCCTACTACTCCCGCCGCTGGCCAGGCCATCCCTCCCCTCACCCACACCCCCTGTTATTCTGCGACAATGGCAGCCTCACACCGCAGCGGAATGAGTGAACCCTCATACTCCTCTACCCGTGGGCATCCACTACCACGTCTTCCCCGGCTCCGCGTTGTCCCCTTCCTAGGCCTCGCCGTCGTCCACCGCCGTGGTGCTCTCAGCGCAGCGTGGTCAATGTGGTGAACGACCGACTTCCATCAGAAGAGTACTGTACGTGGAGAGGCTAACAGTTGGGTCCATGGCCGCACACAAGGAAATGCCTCCTTATTACGCGCAAAATAATGATTCCTCCACCTGACAACTAGGACCCACCGGAAGGGCCTCTGTATTTTGCGAAAAAACATTCCCCCCACTGACATGTCGGACCCACCAGCTATATCTTCGCACGCAAGGAAGTGCCTCCTTATTACGCACAAAAAAATGAATACCCCCTACTAGCTGGGACCCACCATAGTGGAGGATGACTTGTGGGCCAACTAAGTTGAGGGGGATGGAGGGCTTTGTCAACTTAGTCAATATGAACGATTCTAGCTCTAGTGACCGTACGATGTCCATCCAACGACCGTAGTGATTCTTCAACCTCTGGTCTTCTTGCTCGAGCCGCCCAAAGCGGCGCCGTTCATGCCGCATCCTCCTGCCTCCCATGGTCGGCTGTGCTGCCGCGGAGGCCTCACCGCCCCCTACTATTCCCACCGCTGGCCAGGCCCTGCGGCGACGACAGCCTCACACCGCAGCCGAACTAGTGAACCCTCGTACTCCTCTCCGCGCGGGCTTCCACTGCCGCGTCTTCCCCGGCTCCGCGTCGTTCCCTTCCTAGGCCTCGCCGTCGTCCACCGCCGTGGTGCTCTCGGCGCGGCATGGTCAACATGGTCAAGGCACGACTTCCATCGGACGTGGACTGTATGTGGAGAGGCTGACAGCTGGGTCCACGGCTACATCAAGGAAGTGCCTCCTTATTACACGGAAAATAATGATTCGTCCACCTGACAGCTGGGACCGACCGGACGGGCCACTGTATTTCGCAAAAAAAAAACGTTTCCCCCTGACTGCTAGGACACACCAGCTACATCTTCGCATGCAAGGAAGTGCGTCTAGGCAAAAAAAACAATTCACCCCCCCTGACTGCTGGGACCCACCAGCTACATCTTCGCACGCAAGGAAGTGCGTCCGGGCAAAAAAACGATTCGCCCCCCTGACTGCTAGGACCCACCAGCTACATTTTTCGCACGCAAGGAAGTTTCTGACGGTCGGGACCCACCTGGTCGAAGCGTACATAGCATTGTCATTCTGGTCGCGAACATGTACGTACATACTAGTGGACATAGAGGCGCGCACGTGTCATAGTAGAGGCGCGCACGTGTCGTAGTAGAGGCGCGCACGTAGCATGTACCCATACGTACAACGGCCAGTGTGCGAAAGAAAATACGGCCACGTATGTGTACATACGGGCGGGGTCGCGAACGCCTACTCACGCATACGTACGGCCAGGGCTCGTGTACATGGCTTGGTCGGAACGGAGAAACAACATCGTCATCGTGTTCATGGGGAGCCAACCAGCTGGGTCAGAACGGAATGCGTCGTCGTGTTCATCGGGAGGGCTTGGACGGAACATGCAATGGAAACGAGGCCTAGGGTACCATAGAACGGAGGAAACGGCCTTGCGTTCGACCGTCCACGTTTGAAACGGGATCCTGTTCATCGGGAGGGGTGTCGCGTACCGCAAAACAGAGGAAACAGACCACCTACAGTCGAAACGGGGGTCCTGTTGATCGGGAGGGGTGTGGCGTACCGCAAAATGGACGAAACGGACTTGTGTTGGAGCGCTACGGTCGAAACGGGGGTCCTGTTCATCGGGAGGGGTGTGGCGTACCGCAAAACGGGACTCCACGGGATATTATTCATCTCCAGCATCGACCTCCTCCAGCCTCCACGGGCTACCATCGACCTCCTCCAGCCTCCACGGGCTCCTGTTCATCCAGCCTCCACCGCGCGCTACTCCACCGGCTACTGTTCAACCACCCCTCCATCGTCTACTATTCATCCAGCCCTCCACGGGGTCGTCCTATTCATCCAGCCCTCCACGGGGTCCTGTTCATCTAGCCCCAACCAGCTCGATCGAGGCAACACCACGGGGTCCTGTTCATCCACCCCCATCGCTCACTGTTCATCCAAACCCCCCTGCAACGCTCACTGTTCATCCAAAGAGGCAGCATCAATCGGCTTCAGTTAGCAGCAGTAGCGAAGGAATCGCTCAATCGGGTTCAGTTAACAGCCATCGATCGATCGCTCGGGTTTAGTAACGCGTAGCCTGCAGTGTAATCGCTCGGGCTCGGGTTGAGTTAGAGCACAACGCCTCGCTCGGGTTCAGTTAGAGCCAACGCCTCGCACACACGTGCATACGTGTACGAGAGAAACGGGCATCGGTCGGCCCTCGACCTCCCACCGTAACCGGGAACTCCCCGAAATTTTCCTCGCCCTTGCTTCTACCACGGTTTTTTCCGTCATGGACGGCCCAAAGAATGTCATGCAGCTACGTCTCTGGCCCGCCCAGGACGAAAAGCCCATTTTTTGTCATGATTTTTTGTCATAGAAGTAGGAGCCCACCACATCTATGATGATACCGGGTTTTGTCACAATTATCATCATAGAAGTGTCATAAGTATGACATAATTTTTTTTGTTCGGCCCAAAATGTCACGGATGTGTCTTTTTTTGTAGTGTCACCATCTCTTGGCCGAACTAGTGCACCTATACAATTTACCGTTGTGTTGGGTGTGTTGGGGACACAAGAGACTCTTTGTTATTTGGTTGCAGGGTTGTTTGAGAGAGACCATCTTCATCCTACGCCTCCCACGGATTGATAAACCTTAGGTCATCCACTTGAGGGCAATTTGCTACTGTCCTACAAACCTCTGCACTTGGAGGCCCAACAACGACTACAATAGGAAGGTTGCATAGTAGACATCAATGTCAACAATAATAACTCATGCTACCCATATTCAACTGGATATATGTGCCTAGATCTTTCCTCACCACATGATGCTGTCCAAAAGTGAAAATAAAAAGGAATAGAGAGAAGAATTTTGACTCTTACATGAAAGTAAATACATAGAAGTAAACGATAGGCCCTTCACAGAGGGAAGCAGAGGTTGCCATGCACTTTTTGTTTGTATGCTCAATCCCTTAGTGCAAGAGAACGTCATGTTATATTGCCCCTTATGATGCCAACCATTATTATGCAGTCTGTCGCTTTTATTCTTCGCCATCACAAGTTCGTACAACGCTCAATTTTCTCTTACACTAAATGATCTAACAATTTTAGAAGCAATTTTTATTGCCTTATTGCACCGATGACAACATACTTGAAGGATCTTACTCAATCCACAGGTAGGTATGGTGGACTCTCAAAACAAGATTTGGGTTTAAGAGTTTTTGGATGCACAAGTAGCATCTCTACTTGGTGCGGGATTTTTGGCTAGCAAAGATAGGGGGCAAACACCACATGTTGAAGGATCTATGACAATATAGCTTCTATGTGAATATGAACAAACATAAATCATTATGTTGTCTTCCTTGTCCAATGTCAACAATTTTGGCATATAATCTTTTGATGAGTGCTCACAATCACAAAAGATTTCCAAGATAATGTATTTGCATGTGAATCTTCTCTTCCCTTATTAATTCTTTCATGAATTGCATCATTGACCAATGCTATGTTTGTCAATCTATAATAAAATTTTCTACTTATACTTTTCCTTGTGTGATGTCATTACTTACCATAAGATTAGCATATGATCTTTTTCATTTATTTCCTTTCTTTTTATTTAAACATGAAAGTAAAGAAAGCAAAGCTCAAACTAAAATTTAATATAAATCTCGCACATGATTACAAGGATAGATCACTAAGCAAACTCTCGAAAAGAAAGAATCGAACTAAACTTTTATTCATCTAAAGCAAAAGATAACTATGGATAGAACTAAGATAAGTAAAGGCAAAAGATAGTGGAGGTGATACGATACCGGGGCACCTCCCCCAAGCTTGGTGAAAGCAAAGGGGACTGCCCATACCCGATACTCAATTTTCTTTTGGTGATGAAGAAGGAGGTGGTGGTGATGAAGTAGAGGCGATCCTGTCCTTCATGATCAAGAGATTCTCCAATCTACGGATGACGCTCCGGAGGAAGATGATGTGCTCTTGATGCAGAATATTTTCACGAGTGAGATATTTATTTTGCACATGAACTGTTTCAATGATCCGAAAGGCTTCAATCTCAGTGGGGATTAGATGAGCATAGTAAGGTTTAAGGATATCTTCTTCTTCCTCCTCGGCAGGCAGTGCTTGCTCGACCACAGGCGTTTGATCTCCATTAGCCTCCTTGCCCTTGGCCTCCTTTGCGGCTCTAACAAGCTCTTCCCTCTTCAGCTCGATCTTCATCAACCAAGCATCCTCTTCCACATTGTTGGAGGAACAAGAAGACATGATGCCTGGCTTAACAGATCTGATAGAAAACAACGAGAACAGAAAACAGTAGATTTCTCCATGATACGGAGGTCAATAGGTTTGGGGGGTAAATAAATGTTTTTTATCTTGGGAAACAAGCAGACGGAAGAAAATGCGGAGTCTGGAAGGTACCCGAGGTGGGCACAACTCACCTGGGTGCGCCTCGCAAGCCAGGCGCACCCTGGTGTCTTGTGCCCACTAGGGTCACCTTCCTGGTAGTTTCTTATTTTCCTAATTATCTAAATATTCCAAAATTGATAAAAAAATATTTGTGGATTTTTCGGAGTCCGTTCACTTACCGTATCACGTACATCCTCTTTTTCACGATTCTGGAGTGTTCTGAAAGGTTTCTTTTATGTGTTCATCCGGTGTCATAGTTTGGATAATATTGCTTTCAACATTAATTGACGTACCTGAGATATAATGTTTTATTCGTTGCCCATTAACAACTTCGGGTTAGTACCTTCAGCATTATTTATTTTGATAGCTCCAGATTGATAAACCTCCTCGATAACATAGGGTCCTTCCCATTTGGAGAGGAGTTTTCCTGCAAAGAATCTGAAACGAGAGTTGTACAAAAGAACATATTCCCCAACCTTGAACTCACGCTTTTGGATTCTTTTATCATGCCATCTTTTAACTTTTTCTTTAAATAACTTGGCATTTTCATAATCTTGGGTTCTCCATTCATCTAATGAGCTAATATCAAATAACCTCTTCTCACCAGAAATTTTGAAATCATAGTTGAGTTCTTTAATTGCCCAAAATGCTTTATGTTCTAACTCAAGAGGCAAATGACAAGATTTTCCATAAAACATTTTATAAGGAGACATACCCAAAGGATTTTTATATGCTGTTCTATAAGCCCAAAGTGCATCATCAAATTTCCTAGACCAATTCTTTCGGGACCTATTGACAGTCTTTTGTAAAATTAGTTTTATTGGTCTGTTGCTAAGTTCAACTTGACCACTAGACTGAGGATGATAGGGTGATGCAATTTTATGGTTAACATCATACTTGGCAAGCATTTTACGGAAAGCACCATGAATAAAGTGTGAACCTTGGGAAAATAATTTCCTTAAGCATTTTAATAGAGGTGGTGTGATCAGCACTACTAGTTGGAATAGCTTCTACCCACTTAGTAACATAATCAACAGCAACCAAAATGTGAGTATACCCATTAGAGGAAGGAAAAGGTCCCATGAAATCATCAAATGGTTCAACAGCAAGTGAACAATTCATAGACATTTCTTGACGCTTACCGATATTACCTATTCTTTGACATTCATCACAAGATAAGACGAACTTACAAGCATCCTTGAAGAGAGTAGGCTAATAGAAACCAGATTGCAATACCTTGTGAGCGGTTCTGTCTCCCGCGTGATGTCCTCCATAAGCTTCGGAGTGACATTTCCATAGGATTTGTTCCTGTTCATACTCAGGTACACAACGTGTAATAATACCATCTACTCCTTTATAAAGATGTGGGTCATCCCAAAAGTAATGTCTTAAATCATAGAAGAAATTTTTGTTAGTATGTAAAGCTAGGTGGTATGTATTTAGCAACAATATAATTAGCATAGTCAGCATACCAAGGTGTATTATTAGAAACATTTATTTTAGCTAATTGTTCATCGGGAAAGCTATCATTAATAGGTAAAGGTCATTAAGAATATTTTGAAGCCTAGACAGGTTATCAGCTACGGGGTTCTCCGCTCCTTTTCTACCAGAGATATGCAAATCAAATTCTTGTAGTAGAAGAACCCACCTAATGAGTCTAGGTTTAGCATGTTTGTTTTCCATAAGATATTTTATAGCAGCATCATCGGTGTGAATAGTCACTTTGGAATCAACAATGTAGGATCTAAATTTATCACAAGCAAACACCACTGCTAAGAATTCTTTTTTCATTAGTATCATAATTTCGTTGAGCACTGTCTAAAGTTTTACTAGCATAGTGGATAACATTTAGTTTATTATCGACTCTTTGTCCTAGAACAACACCAACAACATAATCTCTAGCATCACATATAATTTCAAAAGGCAAGTTCCAATCAGGTGGTTGAACAATAGGTGCAGAAATTAAGGCTTTCTTGAGTGTTTCGAAGGCTTCCAAACAATCATCATAAAAAACAAAAGGGATATCCTTTTGCATAAGATTTGTAAGAGCCCTAGAAATTTTAGATAAGTCTTTGATAAATCTCCTATAGAAACCAGCATGACCAAGGAAACTACAAATACCTTTGATATCTTTAGGACATGGCATGTTCTCAATTGCATCAACCTTGGCGTTGTCCACTTCAATACCTCTTTCAGAAATTTTATGGCCCAAAGCAATACCTTGTTAACCATAAAGTGGCACTTCTCCCAATTGAAGACAAGATTTGTTTGCTCGCATCTCTGCAAACCTCGACCAAGATTGCTTAATCAATCATCAAAAGACTTCCCATAAACAGAAAAGTCATCCATGAAAACCTCAACAATCTTTTCACAAAAATCAGATAATATAGCAGAGATGCATAAACCAAAAGGCATACGTCTATAAGCATAAGTTCCAAAAGGGAAAGTAAAAATGGTCTTTTCTTGATCAGGTTGAGAAACAGGTATTTGTGAAAAACCAGAATATTCATCAAGGAAGCATAAATGTGTGTGCTTAGATAATGTTTCTAGCATTTGATCAATAAAAGTCAGAGGGTAATGATCTTTTCTAGTTGCTTTGTTTAATTTTCTAAAATCAATTACCATTCTATAGCCTGTGACAATTCTTTGTGGAATAAGTTCATTCTTATCATTAGGAACAACACTAATACCTCCCTTCCTAGGGACACAATGAACAGGACTTACCCATCTACTATTAGCTATATGATAGATTATACCTGCTTCCAGAAGTTTCAATATTTCCGTTCTTACCACTTCTTTCATCTTCGGATTTAACCAGCGTTGGTGATCAACAACGGGTTTAGCATCAGGTTCCATATTAATCTTGTGCTGACATAGAGTGGGACTAATGCCCTTAAGATCATCAAGAGATATCCAATAGAAGCTCGATGTTTCCTTAGAACTTTCAATAATCTTTCTTCTTCATGTTCTGAAAGGTTTGCACTAATAATAACAGGATATAACTTTTTCTCATCAAGATAAGCATATTTCAAAGTGTCTGGAAATTGTATTAATTCAAACACAGGATCTGTCGTGGAATTGTCACGTCATATGTCCTCGTGAAAGGACTTAGTTGTGGAGCCATCGCAACTAGGAAGCTTGAAGGGGTTAATCGGGACAAGGGACACGAGAGATTTATACTAGTTCGGCCCCTTACGATGAAGGTGAGGCCTACGTCTAGTTGTGTTGGTATTGATGTTTTGATGACCAGGGAGCGAGATACGCTATGCCCGGCTCTCGATGAGTTGTTTCTTGCCCTTAAGCCGCCAGCAAGTCATCCCCTTATATACATGGGTTGACGCCCTGCGGCTTATAGAGTCCCGGCCGACTTATAAATAGTGTCCGGCTCGGTGACTAGTTAAATCTACCTTATGATACAAGTCATGCCATTGTGGCGATTTGTTACAACGGGCCTTAAGTCGCCTGTGGGCCTTAAGCCCTTTATTGAACCGCCATCTTCATGCTTGATCTTCGGCTTCTCTCTGGCGAGTCTTCTTTGTGTAACCCGGCCCCTCCTGGGCGGCTTACACAAATAGGTATATCCCCAACATTAGGCCCCGGATTGATTTGAACCTGTTCATGTCAATCTTAAAATACCTTAAGAAGTAAATCTTCAGTCTTCTGATTGTGCAAAGGTTTTCTTTAACTCGCCATGACATCATCTTTTGGATCCGTGTTAACCCACCGTGATGTCATCCTTACTTAAATTCATTCTTTATTTCATCGTATCCTCCAACGGATCTTTGCCTTTACTGACTGTGCCGAAAATCGAGGCGTCGGGGCCGCTGGATAATAACTTTTATCTCCTCGTTTCTCGCATCGTCTCAGTTATCCTTTCCTTATAAATAGGCGCGACCTAGGTCTTCCCATTCTCCTCCTTCCAATCATCCTCTTTCTCTTGATGCTTCTCTGTCCCTCGAGCTCCACCGCCGACGCCGTCACAGATCTCTTCGTCTTCACCAACTCCGGCCGCTGCATCAACTTGGTTTGACCAGAAAAACGCAATAGCCCTCCGCTGCAATCCTACATCTGTAAGTCTCCTCTTCCCTGCTTCTTAGATCCACATTAGGACCTTCGAGTTCTTCGCGTTCTTCGCTGTTCATTAGGATCCTTCCATAGATTTCATCACCCCCGCTGTTCTTGATCTTGAAGATGGTAAAAACTGGTGCGGTAGATATTCCGCACTTTATTTTGAACGCAAATAGATCCCTTTCTGTCACAGAGAGGCCCCATTCGAGCCCTTGAGCTTCATCTGCACCAGTCTTAGGTCTAGAAAATTTTCTTGTTAGAACAGCCTTTTGATCCCAAATAACAGTGGCAAATTATGGAACCTGTTTGTATCACCCGGAAAACTACTTCCGTCGAATACGCTTAAACACAACTGTCCACGTAACTGATCTGTGAACCTTGCTTGCTTCTCATGACTTTAAGAAGTTTGAACTGCTTTTAATACATGTAGCGGCTTAAATACTGTTGCATAGTTATCCTCATATCATTAGGCCCCTTCTTAAGCCGCCACCTTGACTAGTTTTAAATATTTTCCTCCGGGTTAAATTTGAACCGGAACCTCTTATTTTGTCATAGGCCTCAATTTTCGTAATGGCACCTAAGGCGGCCAAGGCTCCTGTGACCAGTAATTGGGTCCCATCCACAGTCACGAGGAGTAAACTGTCTGAATTTGTGAAGTCTAGCCATCTGCCTAAGAAGGAGGTCATGTCTTATCGTGCCCCTGACCCGTCTGAAGAAAGGCCTCAACCCAAAGAAGGGGAGGTGATAGTTTTTACGGATCACATGAACCGGGGATTTACCCCTCCCGGCTCAAAATTCTTCAGGGAGGTTTTGAATTTCTTTGACCTTAGACCTCAAGATATTGGACCCAATTCCGTGTCAAATATCTGCAATTTCCAAGTCTTCTGTGGGGTGTACCTGGGAGAGGAGCCAAATCTGCTTTTGTTTAGAGAGCTTTTCTATTTGAACCGGCAGAATGAACGTGCCAACGGTCCTAGTCTGGAACTTGGCGGTATCTCAATTCAGCGGCAGAGAGACTGCCTTTTCCCTTATGCTGAACTGCCGAGTCATCTGAAAGATTGGAATCAGACGTGGTTCTATTGCCAGGACACTTCCCTGGCTGACGAGAGCCCTCTGCCCGGCTTCCGCGCTCTGCGCCTTGAGTCCAACCATCCGCTAGCGGACAAGCTAACTGCTATTGAGCGTCTGCCTCTCAATCCCACCATCAAAAAGATCAAAGCTCTTTTGGGAAATGGCCTAAACGGCATTGATCTGGTCCAAGTCTGGGTCACTTGGCGAGTACTTCCGTTAAGCCGCTGTCCCAGCTTAATGTGTACTTATTCAGGCGAAAAGGATGATCCACTGCATCATAGCCCTGACGACTTACCAGATGATGTGGTGGAAGCTACGACCCAGTCGCTGCTGAAGGAGGGCACAATGACTAGTAATGCCTTCGGCTTACTTCCCTTCTGCAAGAAGAAGCCGGCCCCTGCAGTGAGTCATCAACCTTAATAAATATTCCTAGCCTTGTCACACCTTACTTATACTCATAATTTCTTATCTTTTTTCACAGGCCGATGACAACTTTTGGAAGGTCCAGTATGACCATGAGGCTGCTAAACAAGCCAGGACAGCCAATAAAATCGAAAGGAAAGCCACCAAAATGGGAACTTCAAATAAGAAGAAACCCGGTGCTTCCGATTTACTCAAATTGGATGACACTTCTCCGGATGATGAAGAGGTAATCCCTGATTCTCTTAACTTCTTTGTCATTATTTTATTGACATTCCATCCCTTCAGGAGGATACGGGGAACAGCCAAGCGGTTGGCGAAGAGGTAACTATAATCTCCTCCGACTCAGAGCCTTTGCCAAAGCAAAAAATCCGAAGGGTGACCCGGAAAGTAAGATTTTCACATCCTCTAGCTTATCAAGATCCTCAATTTCTTTTGAAGCAACAACAGCTTGAAAAGCGGAGGCAGACCTGGACCAACAAGGATGCAGAAATCTCCTCCGGCTTACCTGACATAACTAGGAAGCGTTGGACTGAGGTTATCTCCGATTTACGTTCTGTTTTACCTTTGGCGGGTTTAATTCGCCAACCTCTCAATTCATCTGACTCCAATTATCAGGATACCTCTCCTTCCTCTGGCAAGTCTATGCAATCAAACATGCCAGCTTTCAAAACTGCTCCCAGGTACTGTAACTTTAGTTACCTTAGGCCTTACCTTACTCATGCTTTAGTATTCATCCTTCTACCTTTGTTAACAGCATGCAAGCGAAGCCCAGCAAGAGGGCAAAGAAGAATAAGCCATCCCAAGACCCGATTGTAACTGAACCGGCGCCTGATATGTCTGCTCCAGACAGCTACACCCATCAGCCGCCTAAACCGGCTTCTGACATTCCGGTGCCAACCTCTGACCCGCCTGCCGAAGATACTCTCAATAGCTCCGATAACCCGGAAGCTCCTAGCCTAGTCAAGACGACTGACCCGGAAGTTGAATTTCTGAAAAGTCAGTTTGTTGAACCGGGGCGGCCTACTGTCCTTGCCAAATGTACTGCCAAGGAAGAACTTGTCGAACGCCGAAAGGCCAAGCAGGACATTACTGATTATACTCACTTAAGCATTGGTGATATAGTCTCGGGCTATCTGAATGAAGTGCATAATAGCCGTGACCTGGAAATTGACATGGTGAAACAAATACAGCACAAATCCGAGGTATAACTTATGCTATTTTCCTGAATCTTACTTACTGAACCAGCCCCCAAGTCTATTGCTTATGAATAAATATGTTGTAGACTTAGAAATCTGCTTTACTGTTAGTTTGTCCGATTTAAAGAGAATATATTTAACCTGGTTATAACATGATAGTTTGAATCTGCGATACACATTAGCCCCCAAGTTTCAAGTATCTTTACTTGTAAAGTGCTTGAGACTTAATATGTCTGACCCGGCATGGTAGGTTAAAAATTCTTAAGCATACATTAGCCCCCAAGTGTCAAGAACCTTTGCTTGCAAAGTACTTGGGACTTAATATTATCTTACCATGATTCGTACCATAACCCGGTATCAATGTAGGTCACCATAAGTCAATTTGAGTCAGAGATTGCTGACCTGAAGAGCCATCTAACAACTCAAGAACTTGAAACTCAAAAAGCCAACTCCAAATTTGAATTTAGCGTCTCTAAACAAGAGAAGTTGAAGAAGAATTTTGAGTCAGAGAAGAAAATCTGGGCTGATGAGAAGGCTTCACTGGTAGCCCGGGCTGAGACGGCAGAGGCATCACTTGCAGAAGCAACAACCGAGTTGTCCGACTTAAAGCGTCATATATCTCAAATGGTCTCAGCCATCTTCGGTAAGTTACTGTTCATAACCCCAAACATTGCAGTCCTTCCTTTGATTATTGCCGTAATTGTTATCTCCGGCTCACTTTTATGTTTGTGAACACACAGGCCCTAGGAGCACCAACCTCAAGCAGAACATGCTGATCAAACTTAAGGCAGTTTACACTCTAGTGGAGCAGCTGTACACCGGGTGAGAACGTGCTTTGGCTTTTGTAGCCTTATCAAATACCACTCCCCACCTTCTGCAAGATGTGCTGAAGTGTCTCGCTGTGCTACCTCAGCGGATCCAGGATTTAAGGTGGGCATCTTCAAGAGCCGAGGCCGTAGACGCATTGAGCCGGGCAAAGGCATGGATGCCAGAACTAGACCCGACCAACCTTGCTCTTGGATACCCGAGTCTGAAGGAGGATGGTACCGTATTTGATGATCATGATTTCACCGCCTGTGTCAAAGTCATACGTCCCGTGGCTACCCTTATTGGGAACGATACTGACCTCACCAAGTATTCTCCGGGCTATGACAGTGAGAACCGGTGAATTCCAAACACTCCATATGATTAAGTCAGCCTGATACCTCCAACGCGTAAGCATACTTTTGCCCCTGAAGTGGACCCAGCCGGTTTAATAGATGATGAAGCTGAGTTTGAAGCCTTGAGTGGCATTGACTGGGCCTCGTCAACCTTCTAGGACAAAGCAACCGACGGAGAGGCGGAGAAGGATAACCCGGAATCTTCAAGCCCGCCAAAGGAGTGAATCGCCAGACGTTTTGCAAAAAACAATGCTTCATTTATTCAGACTCGAGGAGTCTTGTAATAGGGTAGAAAAACTTCTCAATGTTTGCCAATGCTTCGCGCATGTTTCTAGCGCTTAACACTTTCGTAAGCCGCCATCGCTATATTTTTCTGGCTTATATTGATCATTTATTTCCTTGACATTTAAATTTGCTTGCCTTATCCTGCACATAAAACAAGCAAAATTCCCTGCGATCCCTTTGATAATCTTTCCTGCTTATATGATGTTCACCTGGCACTTAACAACCTGGGGTGATAAATATTAAACCGGAAGAATCAAAAACCATCTCATAACGCTTTCAAGAAGGTCTCAAGATAGTCAAAATAATTATGCTTATGACGGATAATAAACAACATTTACAGGCTTCTGATTTGAATACGATCGGTAAACCGTTCCAAAGGGGTTAAGCTAAGATTCGGATACGATCATATAGCCCCCAGTGGCTTTGGCAATGCCGATCAAGTGGGTATTGACAGCTATGTTCTCTTTGGTTCGAATACGACCTATGTTTGAACAGGAAGCCCCCAAGTGACCATAAGAGTTGTTTAATGACGCTGATTCGAATACGATCCACGTCAGACCCAAAGGGGTTAAGCTGTGATTCAAATATGATCAAGAAGCCCCCAAGTGGGTTTGGCAATATGTCGATCAAGTGGGTATCGACAGCTATGTTCTCTTTGTTTCGAATACGACCTATGTTTGAACAGGAAGCCCCCAAGTGACCATGGCTAGATTCAGACCTGATCATAAGCCAGACCAAAGGGAAAGCCAGATTCAAATGTGATCCGCTCCCTGTTGGTTGTTTCCACCACCTGATAAAGAAGATACATAAATCTTTTGAGGGTAAAAAGGACAGAGGTCCTGCTTTATTTCCTTATATAATGTATACATTGTCAAAATATATACATCTTGAGAGCCGGTGGCTCAAGTATAGTAAGGCCGGAGATGATCAATGTTCCACGGCCGGCGGGTCTCCTCCTTCGACTTACGTGAGTCTTTGTGCTCTCGAACATCAATGAGGTAGTATGATCCGTTGTGCAAATTCTTGCTGACCACAAAGGGTCCTTCCCAAGGTGGGGATAGCTTGTGCATGTCAGACTGATCCTGGATGAGCCGGAGCACCAAATCGCCTTCCTGAAAGGTTCTGCTCCTAACCCGGGGGCTGTCATAGCGGTGCAAGTCTTGTTGATAAATCGCTGAGCGGGCTATTGCTAAGTCTCGCTCCTCATCCAATAAGTCAAGCACATCCTGACGAGGCTTTTCATTGTCAGCTTCAACATAAGCCGCCACACGGGGTGAATCGTGTCGGATGTCACTTGGCAGGACCGCCTCTGCACCATACACCATAAAGAAAGGTGTGTAGCCTATAGATCTGTTAGGCGTAGTGTTGATGCTCCACAACACAGAAGGTAACTCCTCCACCCAACAACCCGGAGTCCGCTGTAAGGGGACAAAGAGCCGGGGCTTGATACCCTTCAGGATCTCTTGATTAGCTCTTTCTGCTTGACCATTGCATTGAGGATGAGCAACAGCCGAAACATCAAGCCGGATATGTTCTCGTTGAAAGAACTCTTCCATGGCACCCTTGGAGAGATTAGTGCCATTATCAGTTATAATGCTGTGTGGGAAACCACAACGAAAGATCACCTTTTTCATGAACTGAAAAGCCGTGGCTGCATCACACTTACTGACTGGCTTTGCCTCAACCCACTTTGTAAACTTATCCACTGCCACCAGGAGTTGTGTCTTTTTATCCTTAGACCTCTTAAAAGGCCCAACCATGTCAAGCCCCCAGACTGCAAACGGCCAAGTAATTGGGATCATCCTCAATTCTTGAGCCGGCACATGAGCTTGTCGTGAGAATTTTTGACAACCGTCACATTTACTGACCAGATCCTCCACGTCAGCATGAGCCATCAGCCAGTAGAAACCATGACGGAAAGCCTTGGCCACAAGAGATTTTGAGCCGGCATGATGACCACAATCTCCTTCATGGATCTCGCGAACTATCTCTTGTCCCTCTGCAGGTGACACACAGTGTTGAAACGCCCCCGTTACACTGCAATGATGCAACTCACCATTAACAATCGTCATGGATTTGGATCGCCTGACAATTTGCCTCGCCAAAGTCTCATCCTCAGGCAACTCTCCCCGGGTCATATAGGCCAAATATGGGACTGTCCAATCCGGGATGACGTGAAGAGCTGCCACCAGCTGTGCCTCTGGATCTAGCACCGCTAGTTCTTCCTCAGTAGGCACCTTGACAGAAGGGTTATGCAAAATATCGAGAAAGATGTTAGGTGGCACCGGCTTATGTTGAGATCCCAGCCGGCTTAAAGCATCAGCCGCCTCATTCTTCCTTCGATCAATGTGCTCCACTTGATAACCTTTGAAATGCCCAGCCACAGCATCTACTTCACGATGATAAGCCGCCACGAGAGGATCCTTGGAGTCCCACTTGCCTGATACCTGTTGGGCCACAAGATCCGAGTCGCCTAAGCACCTTACCCGGCTTAAATTCATCTCTTTGGCAATCCGGAGACCATGGAGTAAGGCCTCGTACTCAGCTGCATTGTTAGTACAAGGAAACATAAGCCGGAGCACGTAACAAAATTTGTCACCTCGAGGGGAAGTTAAAACAACTCCAGCCCCCGAGCCTTTTAACTGCCTGGACCCATCAAAGTAAATAGTCCAATATGTATTATCCGGCTTCTCCTCAGGTGCCTGCAACTCTGTCCAATCATTAATAAAGTCCACTAAGGCTTGAGACTTACTGGGAGTACATGGCATATATCTCAAACCATGAGGTCCAAGCTCAATAGCCCACTTGGCGACTCGTCCTATGGCCTCCCTATTCTGGATGATGTTTCCCAAGGGGGCAGAACTTACCACAGTTATAGGATGACTTTGAAAGTACTGCTTCAACTTTCGGTTGGCCATAAACACTCCATAAACAAGCTTCTACCAATGTGGATACCTTTGTTTAGACTCAATAAGCACCTCACTAATATAATAAACCGGCTGTTGAACCAGATGTTCTTTGCCGGCTTCCTTACGCTCCACCATGATCGCAACACTAACGGCTCGTGAATTAGCAGCTACATATAGCAGCAACGACTCTTTATCAATGGGGGCCGCAAGAACCGGAGGCTCAGATAACTGTCTCTTCAAATCTTCAAAGGCTGCATCAGCAGCATCACTCCAGACAAAAGTGTCTGTTTTCTTCATCATCTGATACAACGGTAGGGCCTTCTCACCTAACCAGCTTATGAACCGGCTTAAAGCGGCAACACGACCCGCCAGTCGCTGAACATCATTGATGCACGCCAGTTTAGCCAGAGAGGTAATTGCCTTAATCTTCTCTGGATTAGCTTCAATGCCTCTGTTTGATACCAGAAAACCCAAAAGCTTGCCTGCAGGTACACCAAACACACACTTGGCCGGGTTAAGCATCATCTTATAAACCCGGAGATTATCAAAGGTTTCCTTCAAGTCGGATATCAAGGTTTCCTTCTCTCTGGACTTCACCATGATGTCATCTATATAAGCATAAACATTACGCCCGATTTGATCATGTAGACAGTTCTGCACACATCATTGATAAGTCGCTTGAGCACTCTTGAGTCCGAACGACATAGATACATAACAGAAGGCTCCAAACAGAGTGATGAAAGCTGTCTTCTCCTGGTCCTTAACTGCCATTTTGATCTGATGATAACCAGAGTAAGCATCCAAGAAGCTCAAATGTTCACAACCCGCCGTAGCATCAATGATTTGATCAATACGGGGGAGAGCAAAGGGATCAGCCGGACAAGCCTTGTTTAAGTCTGTGTAGTACACACACATCTGCCAAGTGCCGTTCTTCTTGAGGACAAGCACCGGGTTAGCCAACCACTCAAGGTGAAAAACTTCAATAATAAACCCGGCCGCTAAGAGCCATGCGACTTCCTCTCCAATAGCTTCCCGTCTCTCCTCGTTAAACCGTCGAAGAAACTGCCTGGCCGACTTATACTTCGGATCAATATTGAGAGTGTTCTCAACGAGTTCCCTCGGTACACCCGCCATGTCAGAAGGTTTCCATGCAAAGATGTCCCGGTTCTCACGGATGAACTCGATGAGCGCGCTTTCCTATTTAGGATCCAAATTGGTATTGATGCTGAATTGCTTAGAAGAGTCGCCTGGGGTGAAGTCAACAAGCTTCGTTTCCGTGGCTGATTTAAATTTCAATGCCGGGTCATGCTCTGTAGTTGGTTTCTTCAGGGAGGTCATATCTGCCAGGTCAACATTGTCTTGATAAAATTTGAGCTCCTCCGCGGCACAGGCAGACTCAACATAAGCCGCGTCGCCTTCTTCACACTCCAAGGCCACCCTTCGACTCCCATGCACAGTGAAGGTGCCCTTGTGACCCGGCATCTTGAGCTGTAAATAAACATAACATGGCCGCGCCATGAACTTAGCATAACCCGGCCGCCCAAACAGAGCGTGATATGGAATCCTGATTTTAACCACCTCAAATGTCAATTTCTCGGCCCTGGAGTCATACTCATCTCCAAAGGCCACCTCCAATTCAATCTTGCCAACTGGGTAAGCCAACTTGCCAGGAACCACTCCATGGAAAATAGTGTTGGATGTTCTCAAATTCTTATCAGTCAACCCCATGCGTCGAAAGGTCTCATAGTAGAGGATATTGATGCTACTACCTCCGTCCATGAGTACCTTAGTGAATTTATATCCACCAACCTGAGGTGCTACCACCAAGGCTAACTGACCCGGATTATCGACCCATGGAGGGTGATCTTCTCTGCTCCATACGATGGGCTATTCTGACCACCTCAAGTAACGAGGAACTGTCGGCTCAACAGAATTCACGGCCCTCTTATGAACCTTCTGGTCGCGTTTGCATAAGCTAGTGGTAAACACGTGATACTGCCCACTATTCAATTGCTTCGGATTGCTTTGATAACCCGACTGCTGCTGCTGCTGCTCTCCTTGACCAGACTGCTATTGATTATAACCGCCTTGATGTCCCTGAAAGCCGGAACTTGAACCACCACCCGAGCCATGAAAACTGCCAGCCCCTGAGCCGCCGCCAGACCCATAATTTCCATCAAAGGTGTTGGAATTCTTAAACGCCTTCATGATCGTGCAATATTTCCACAGGTGGGTGGCGCGCCGCTCACGGGTGCCGTGTCTCGGGCAGGGCTCATTGAGCAGCTACTCAAGAGATGGGCCTGACCCGCCAGATCGAGGGGGCGGCTTGCCCTTGCATCTTTGATTGTTCCCCTGTGCATTGGCGTTGGCTACAAATTCCGGGTTACCATCCGCCTTACGCTTATTGCCTCCTTGATTCACCGGGTTATGCTGCTGACCCTTTCCATTGCCATTCTTTTTCCCTTCCCGGCCTTTTCGTCATCAGACGTGGGATCCTTGGTACTATCAGAGTCGGCATATTTGGCTAAAGCCCCCATCAGCGTACCCATATCATTGCAATCACGCTTAAGGCGCCCCAATTTCTGCCGTAGCGGCTCAAAGCGGCAATTCTTGTCCAACATGAGGACTGCAGAGCCGGCATCCATCTTGTCAGATGAATGTATTATCTCCTTGACCCGGCGTACCCAATGAGTGGTGGATTCACCCTCCTCCTGCTTACAATTCATCAAGTCCACGATCAACATGGACTGCTTACAGGTGTCCTTGAAGTTCAGGATGAAACGAGCCTTTAACTCTGCCCATGAACCAATAGAATTGGGTGGCAAACCCTTTAACCAAGACCGGGCCGTTCCATCTAACATCATGGTGAAATACTTAGCCATTGTCGCATTGCTGACTTCCAACAGCTCCATGGCCATTTCATAACTCTTGATCCATGCTCCAGGCTGTAAGTCGGCCGTGTAGTTCAGCACTTTTCGAGGTCCCTTGAAGTCCTTGGGTAGGCGCACGTTACGCAAAGCCGGTACCAAACAAGGAACACCACCGGTCCTAGTGGCTACTCCCGTCTCAACAGAAGTCATCAGATACTCTGGAAAATCCTGATGAGCCGCCGGTTGAGCCGCTAGCTGAGCCGCACGCTTGTTCTCCTGGCGTACTCGGTCTTGCACCGGGTTATATCCACCGGGTTGGTTACGGCGTTGAGTGTTGCTTGACAAAGCTTCAGATTCCATGTGTCTGCTATAACTCGGGCTCCGGTTTTGATGAGGTGGCGCTAACCAAGGTGGGGGAGTTGAATGAATCTTGTCCCTATTGTAAGAATAGGTCTCTTGCTGAGCCAGGGCCGTCTGGAGAAGCTCTTTGACCCTTCGGGTCTGCACCGCTGTCGGGTCATCACCGTCCACGGGAAGAGCCGCCAAACGCCCCGAAGCCGCGATTAAGTTCTCCATGGGGTTGGAAAAGTGACCCGGCGGTGTCGGCACATAACGCGGTGGTGCCATGCTCACATGAGGAGGTGGCATCTCTCGAGGCTGAGCCTGTCCTCCTGCTCCGGCTGTCATAAACTGATTGGTCTCGGGCGGGTTACTTGGGCCGGCTCCGGGTGTAGCAAAAAGAACCTGAGGGTCGTAGTTCGGAGGTAAACGGGACTGGGTTTTCTGATGTCTCCTCCTCATCACCTCATTGGACGTGTTTAAGATCATCGTGAGCTGGTAAGCTTCTGACTGTAGCCGCTGTGCCCGGGCATCTAGAGCCGCCCGCTCCGCGGCTAATCTAGTGTCCTCAGCTACTAAGGCCTCCTTGTCCTGAGCTATTTCCTCACGCACCCGTGCCACCTCCGCATCATGCTCATCCTTGTTTGCAGGGATAACCGTGGCGGTTAACAGGGCCGTAAGCTTGTCCATGAGGTCTATCAGCACCTGAGCCGGCGGGCGCACAGGGCCTCCTGCCCCGGCTGCCCCTGTTCCGGATGTTATCGCCGTAGCGGCCGTAGAATTTTGGCCGGGTTGAGTTCCAGCCATGAAGACTCCTGCCCATCTCAGCGGCTCATAGGGGTCCGAAATACTAGTGCCATCAGAACAGCCCCCAAGATCGTCGTCTTGGACTTGGTATAATGAATCTGTTGAACCGGCGGATGAATCATCGCCCGAGTGGACGATCATCTCACCACCATCTTCAGATCCTTCAGAGAGTCCCTCTCCATGGATGCAGCCCACGAAGGCACGCTTCATTACCGGTTGAACTTAGGCCTTCCTTGCACGCTGAGCCGTCTCGACGAGGTCGGTGCAGTTGTCTGGCTCAGGGCCCGGCTCACCAATCCGGCCGATGAAGACGTGGATTCTGCCGAAGGGGACCCGGTATCCGTACTCAATTGAGCCGGCGTCGGGGCCCTAGCCTTCGTTGTCGATGTAGATCTTGCCGCGACGACTCTTGGTCATCCGGCCCACTACGTATCCCTTGAGCCCTTCGAAGTTGCCCTTCAAGAACTCAAATCCACCATGCGCTGGCCCCATGGTGGGCGCCAACTGTCGTGGAATTGTCACGTCAGATGTCCTTGTGAATGGACTTAGTTGTGGAGCCATCGCAACTAGGAAGCTTGAAGGGGTTAATCGGGACAAGGGACACGAGAGATTTATACTAGTTTGGCCCCTTATGATGAAGGTAAGGCCTACGTCTAGTTGGGTTGGTATTGATGTTTCGATGACCAGGGAGCGAGATACGCTATGCCCGGCTCTTGATGAGTTGTTTCTTGCCCTTAAGCCGCCAGCAGGTCGTCCCCTTATATACACGGGTTGACGCCCTGCGGCTTACAGAGTCCCGGCCGGCTTATAAACAGTGTCCGGCTCGGTGACTACTTAAATCTACCTTATGATACAAGTCATGCCATTGTGGCGGTTTTTTACAACGGGCCTTAAGTCGCCTGTGGGCCTTAAGCCCTTTATTGAACCGCCATCTTCATGCTTGATCTGGGCTTCTCTCTGGCGAGTCTTCTTTGCGTAACCCGGCCCCTCCTGGGCGGCTTACACAAATAGTTATATCCCCAACAGGATCACCTTTAGGTGGAGGAGGACCTCCTAGAGTTTCAATAGGCAGATTGTGTTTAAGCCGAGGTTGTTGTTCGAAAAAGATTCTATCTATTTCATTTCTTTCATGCATATGCAAATCACTTTCATCGTCTAGCAAATATTATTCTAAAGGATTAGTAGGAGATACAAAAATAGAAGCAAGACCAATTATTTCGTCCTTACTAGGCAATTCATTATTATGGTGCTTTCTACTAAACTTAGAAAAATTAAACTCATGAGACTCATCACCAAAACTAACACCGACAATTTGTTTCTCACAATCTATTTTAGCATTAATGGTGTTCAAGAAAGGTCTACCAAAGATAATGGGACAAAAGTCATCTTGCGGGGAACCAAGAACAAGAAAATCAGTAGGGTATTTTATTTTCCCACACAAGACTTCAACATCTCTAACAATCCCAATTGGTGATATAGTATCTCTATTGGCAAGCTTAATAGTAACATCTATGTCTTGTATTCCAGCAGGTGCTATGTCATTCACAATTTCTTGATATAAGATAAAAGGAATAGCACTCATGCTAGCACCTATGCCACATAAACCATGATAACAGTGATCTCCTATCTTAACTGACACAATAGGCATGCCAACAACAGGTGAAACCTATGGCCCCCGGGTCTATCTTCCATCATATAAGTTTCCGATCTATTTTATTTTCCAATATTTACTTTCCAATCTATATCATAAAAATACCAAAAATATTTATCTTATTATCTCTATTAGATCTCACTTTTGCAAGTGGCCGTGAAGGGAATAACAACCCCTTTATCGCGTTGGTTGCAAGGTTCTTATTTGTTTATGCAGGTACAAGGGATTTGAGTGTAGCCTCCTACTAGATTGATAGCTTGGTTGTAACTAAGGGAAATACTTACGCTACTTTGCTGCATCACCCTTTCCTCTTCAAGGGAAAACCAACGCATGCTCAAGAGGTAGCAAGAAGGATTTATGGCGCCGTTGCCGGGGAGTCCACGCACAAGTCAAAACATACCAAGTACCCATCACAAACTCTTATCCCTTGCATTACATTATTTGCCATTTGCCTCTCATTTTACTCTCCCCCACTTCTAAACGATTTTCGAAAACCTTTGCCTTTTCATCGCATTCTTATTGTATGTCTTTTTGTTTGTGTTTCCATGTGCCTTTGATACGTCTCCAATGTATTTATAATTTTTGATTGTTTCATGCTATTATGTTACCTGTTTTGGATGTTTATGGGCTTTACTTTATACTTTTATATCATTTTTGGGACTAACCTATTAACCGAAGGCCCAACCCAAATTGATGTTTTTTTTGCCTATTTCAGTGTTTCGCAGAAAAGGAATATCAAACAGAGTCCAAACAGAATGAAACCTTCGGGAGCGATCTTTTTGGAACAAACGCAATCCAGGAGACTTGGAGTGGATGTCAAGAAGCAGCCGAGGTGGCCATGAGGCAGGAGGGCACGCCCTAGGGGGGCGGGCGGGCCCCCCACCCTCGTGGGCCCCTCGTGGCTCCCTTGACCGACCTCCTTCGCCTATATGTATCTACGTACCCTGAAAACATCCAGGAGCACCACTAAACCCTATTTCCACCGCCGCAACCTTCTGTACCCGTGATATCCCATCTTGGGGCCTTTTCCGGCGCTCCGCCGGAGGGGGAATCGATCATGGAGGGCTTCTACATCAACACCATAGCCTCTCCGATGAGTTGTGAGTAGTTTACCACAGACCTTCGGGTCCATAGTTATTAGCTAGATGGCTTGTTCTCTCTCTTTGAATCTCAATACAAATTTCTCGTCGATCTTCTCGGAGATCTATTCAATGTAAATCAAGTTTATCTATGAGAAATATTTGAATCTCCTCTGAATCCTTTTATGTATGATTGGTTATCTTTGCAAGTCTTTTCGAATTATTAGTTTGGTTTGGCCTACTAGATTGATCTTTCTTGCAATGGGAGAAGTGCTTAGCTTTGGGTTCAATCTTGCGGTGTCCTATCGCAGGGACAGTAGGGGCAAGGCACGTATTGTATTGTTGCCATCGAGGATAAAAAGATGGGGTTTATATCATATTGCTTGAGTTTATCGCTCTACATCATGTCATCTTTCCTAATGCGTTACTCTGTTCTTATGAACTTAATACTCTAGATGCATGTTGGATAGCGGTCGATGTGTGGAGTAAATAGTAGTAGATGCAGAATCGTTTCGGTCTACTTGTCGCGTACGTGATGCTTATATACATGATCATGCATAGATATTCTCATAACTATGCACTTTTCTATCAATTGCTCGATAGTAATTTGTTCACCCACCGTAATACTTATGCTATCTTGACAGAAGCCACTAGTGAAACCTATGGCCCCCAGATCTATTTACGATCATATAAGTTTCCGATCTACTTTATTTTGCATTCTTTACTTTTCAATCTATATCATAAAAATACCAAAAATATTGATCTTATCTTATTATCTCTATCAGATCTCACTTTCGCAAGTGGCCTTGAAGGGATTGACAACCCCTTTATTGTGTTGGTTGTGAGGTTCTTGTTTTGTTTGTGTAGGTAAAAGGGACTTGCGTGAAGCCTCCTACTGGATTGATACCTTGGTTCTCAAAAACTAAGGGAAATACTTACGCTACTTTGCTGCATCACCCTTTCCTCTTCAAGGGAAAACCAACGCAGTGCTCAAGTGGTAGCAAGAAGGATTTCTGGCGCCGTTGCCGGGGAGGTCTTCGCACAACTCAAGACATACCAAGTACCCATCACAAACTCTTCTCCCTCGCATTACACTATTTGCCATTTGCCACTCATTTTCCTCTCCCCCACTTCACCCTTGCCGTTCTATTTGCCCTCTCTTTTTCGTTCGCCTCTTTTTTGCTTGCTCCTCGTATTTACTGCCGATATGTCTGAAACTGGGGGGGGGGGGGTTATCGTTGATAAGGACAATAGTAGTAACATGGGAAACTTTGATGCTTTTGATGATACTGTTGAAGAACCACCCATCTTACATACTAAAAAGTTTCGAATCGGTACTGGTAATATTATTGCAAAAGGGGTTATTCAAGATTTCTTTACTTGTGTCGGTGCTTTGCCTGCTACGGGTGGATCTATTCTTCATAGAACTAGTAGTCTTGCGGATGCTATATCCTTGCTTATAGTTGAACTTGAAAGACAGTTTATGCATATTCATCCTTGCATACAAAGGATTTTCCTAGAATTTTCCAACATTGAGCATTCTTCTGTTAAGCGTGCAGCTACTATCTTTATGGCACATGAGTTCAGATTTATAATAAAAGAAGCCAAAGAAATTTTTGCGCACTATAGGGTGGACGCTGGCCGTCCTCCCATAGAGGCAATCCTCTTCAATCAAGAGGACATAATGCGTTTACAATCTTTAGATCATGTTGCTTTTAATGAAAACCTTAGAAAAAAGGTTCCTACCAAAGTTCTAATTGATAGAATTTCCGAACTTAATAATGTTTTTGCTTCAAAACAGTGGGTTAGGATTTTCTCTTGAGCATAGGCTCATGACTTTCTGCCAAAAGAATGCTTATAATGATGAATTGGTTGTGCAATATGAGGGGCTGAAGGAGGAACCCATACCTCCCGAGATTGATCTTGGGAACTTATGTCCCATTAGATTTAGCCCTTTTGATTACTTTTGCTTGCCACAAAGAAAACTTGCTGCTAGACATAGGGAATATGAGATGAGTTTTTGTGATTTATCTTATTATTATGGCAATGCTTAGATTTATTCTCGTTTTTATGCCTAGCTAGGGGCGTTAAACGATAGCGCTTGTTGGGAGGCAACCCAATTTTATTTTTGTTCCTTGGTTTTTGTTCCTATTTAGTAATAAATAATTCATCTAGATTCTGGTTAGATGTGGTTTATGTTTTAATTAGCGTTTGTGCCAAGTAGAACCTATAGGACCATCTTGGGTGATAGTTAATTTGATCTTGCCGAAAAACAGAAACTTTTGCATGCACGAGAATAATTTTAATAAATCACAAGAACTTGCTTTTTAGTTTATTATTTTTTCAGTAGATTAACAGACAAATTTCCTAGGACTTCCTATTTTTGTAGGATTTTTAGAGTTCCATAAGTATTCGAAAGTTACAGATTGCTACAGACTGTTCTATTTTTGAAAAATTCTGTTTTTCGTGTGTTGTTTGCTTATTTTGATGAATCTATGGGTGGTATCGGGGGGGGGGGGGGGTATGAACCATAGAGAAGTTGGAAAACAGTAGGTTTAACACCAATATAAATAAATAATGAGTTCATTACAGTACCTTAAGTGGTGGTTTTTCTTTCTTGCACTAATGGAGCACATGAGATTTCCTGTTGAGTTTTGTGTTGTGAAGTTTTCAAGTTTTGGGTAAAGATTTGATGGACTATGGAATAAGGAGTGGCAAGAGCCTAAGCTTGGGGATGCCCATGGCACCCCAAGGTAATTCAAGGACAACCAAAGTCCTAACCTTGGGGATGCCCCGGAAGGCATCCCCTCTTTCGTCTTTGTCTATCAGTAACTTTACTTGGAGCTATATTTTTATTCACCACATGATATGTGTTTTGCTTGGAGCGTCTTGTATGATATGAGTCTTTGCTTTTTGGTTTACCACAATCATCCTTTCTGTACACACCTTTTGGGAGAGACACACATGATTCGTAATTTATTAGAATACTCTATGTGCTTCACTTATATCTTTTGAGGTAGGATATTTTGCTCTAGTGCTTCACTTATATCTTTTTAGAGCACGGCGGTGGTTTTATTTTGTATAAGTTATTGATCTCTCATGCTTCACTTATATTATTTTGAGAGTCTTTTAGAACAGCATGGTATTTGCTATGGTATGAAATTGGTCCAAGAATGATGGGCATCCAAGTTGGGTATAACAAAAACTATCATAGAAAGTGCATTGGATGCTATGATCAATTTGATACTTGATAATTGTTTTGAGATATAGAGGTGGTAATGTTAGAGTCATGCTAGTTGGGTAATTATTAAATTGAGAAATACTTGTGTTGAAGTTGGCAAGTCCCGTAGCATGCACGTATGGTAAAAGTTGTGTAACAAATTTGTAGCATGGGGTGCTCTTTTGATTGCCTTCCTTATGAGTGGAGGTCGGGATCGCGCAATGGTTAACTCCTACCAACCCTTCCCCTAGGAGCATGCGTTGTAGTACTTTGCTTCGAGGGCTAATAAAATTTTGCAATAAGTATATGAGTTCTTTATGACTAATATGAGTCCATGGATTATACGCACTCTTACCCTTCCATCATTGCTAGCCTCTACGGTACCGTGCATTGCCCTTTCTCACTTTGAGAGTTGGTGCAAACTTCGCCGGTGCATCCAAACCCCGTGATATGATACGCTCTATCACACATAAACCTACTTATATCTTCCTCAAAACAGCCACCATACCTACCTATTATGGCATTTCCATAGCCATTCCGAGATATATTTCCATGCAACTGTTATGACATGTTTCATCATTGTCATATTTGCCTTGCATGATCATGTAGTTGACATCGTATTTGTGGCAAAGCCCCCATGCATCACTCTTGATTCATTACCCATCCCGGTACACCGCCGGAGGCATTCATATAGAGTCATATTTTGTTCTAGTATCGAGTTGTAATCTATGAGTTGTAAGTAAATAGAAGTATGATGATCATCATTATTAGAGCATTGTCCCTTGAAAAGAAAGGCCAAATAAAAAAAGTGACGGCCCAAAAAAAGGGGGGGCAATGTTACTAACCTTTATCCACACTTGTGCTTCAAAGTAGCACCATGATCTTCATGATAGAGAGTCTCCTATGTTGTCACTTTCATATACTATTGGGAATTTTTCATTATAGAACTTGGCTTGTATATTTCGATGATGGGCTTCCTCAAAATGCCCTAGGTCTTCATGAGCAAGCAAGTTGGATGCACACCCACTTAGTTTATTTTGTTGAGCTTTCATACATTTATAGCTCTAGTGCATCCGTTGCATGGCAATCCCTACTCCTCATGTTGACATCAATTGATGGGCATCTCCATTGCCCGTTGATTGGCCTCGTCAATGTGAGACTTTCTCCTTTTTTGTCTTCTCCACACAACCTCCATCATCATATTCTATTCCACCCATAGTGTTATATATATCCATGGCTTACGCTCATATATTGCGTGAAAAAAGCTGAAGCGCATTAGAAAGTATGAAACAATTTCTTGGCTGAAACCGGGATTGTGCATGATGGGAGTATTTTGTGTGACAAAAATGAAACATAGCCTAGCTATATGATTTTGTAGGGACAAGCTTTCTTTAGCCATGTTATTTTGAGAAGACATGATTGCTTGTTAGTATGCTTGAAGTATTACTATTTTAATGTTAATCTGAACTTTTATCTTGAATCATTTGGATCTAAACATTCATGCCACAATAAAGGAAATTACATTGCGAAATATGCTAGGTAGCATTCCACATCAAAAATTCTATTTTTATCATTTACCAGGACGAGCAGGAATTAAGCTTGGGGATGCTTGATATGTCTCCAACGTATCTATATATTTTGATTGTTCCTGTTTTGGAAGTTTGTGGGATTTACTTTACACTTTTATATCATTTTTGGGACTAACCTATTAACTCGAGGCCCAGTCCAAATTGCTGTTTTTTTTGCCTATTTCAGTGTTTTGTAGAAAAGGAATATCAAACGGAGTCCAAACGAAATGAAACCTTCGGGAGCGATCTTTTTGGAACAAACGCAATCCAGGAGACTTGGAGTGGACGTCAAGAAGCAGCTGAGGCGGCCACGAGGCAGGAGGGCACGCCCTAGGGGGTGGGCACGCCCCCAGCCCTCATGGGCCCCTCGTGGCTCCCCTGACTGACCTCCTTCGCCTATATATATCTACGTACCCTGAAAACATCCAGGAGCACCACGAAACCCTATTTCTACCGCCGCCAACCTTTTGTACCCGTGAGATCCCATCTTGGGGCCTTTTCCGGTGCTCTGCTGGAGGGGGAATCGATCATGGAGGGCTTCTACATCAACACAATAGCCTCTCCGATGAGATTTGAGTAGTTTACCACAGACCTTCGGGTCCATAGTTATTAGCTAGATGGCTTCTTGTCTCTCTTTGAATCTCAATACAAAGTTCTCCTCGATCTTGTTGGAGATCTATTCGATGTAACTCTTTTTTGCGGTGTGTTTGTCGAGATCCGTTGAATTGTGGGTTTATGATCAAGTTTATCTATGAGAAATATTTGAATCTCCTCTGAATTCTTTTATGTATGATTGGTTCTCTGTGCAAGTCTCTTCGAATTATTAGTTTGGTTTGGCCTACTAGATTGATCTTTCTTGCAATTGGAGAAGTGCTTAGCTTTGGGTTCAATCTTACGGTGTCCTTTCCCAATGACAGTAGGGGCAGCAAGGCACGTATTGTATTGTTGCCATCGAGGATAAAAATATGGGGTTTATATCATATTGCTTTAGTTTATCCCTCTAGAGCATGCCATCTTGCCTAATGTGTTACTCTGTTCTTATGAACTTAATACTCTAGATGCATGCTGGATAGCGGTCAATGTGTGTAGTAATAGTAGTAGATGCAAAATCGTTTCGGTCTACTTGTCACGGACGTGATGCCTATATACATGATCATGCCTAGATATTCTCATAACTATGCACTTTTCTATCAATTTCTCGATAGTAATTTGTTCACCCACCATAATACTTATACTATCTTGACACAAGCCACTAATGATTCATAATCAAGTGATTCCAAAAGTTCACCTTTCTGTCCCTTTGCCCTTTTCTTGAAACTAGTGGTCTTGTCAATCATCAACACTTGATGCTCTTTCTTGATTTCTACCTTCGTTGATTCAGCATCCCGAAGAGCTCGGGAATCATTTTCGTCATCCCTTGCATACTATAGTTAATCACGGAGTTCCAGTAACTTGGTGATGGTGATTAGAGAATGATACGTCTCCAACGTATCTATAATTTTTTATTGTTCCATGCTATTATATTACTTGTTTTGTATGTTTATGGGCTTTACTTTACACTTTTATATCATTTTTGGGACTAACCTACTAACCAGAGGCCCAGCCCGTATTGCTATTTTTTTGCCTATTTCAGTGTTTCGAAGAAAAGGAATATCAAACGGAGTCCAAACGGAATGAAACCTTCAGGAGCTATCTTTTTGGAACAAACGTGATCCAAAGTACTTGGAGTGGAAGTCAAGAAACAAGCTAGGCGGCCACGAGGGTGGAGGGCGCCCCCCTACTGGGTGCCCCCCTTCCTCGTGGGCCCCTCGAGCGTCCACCGACCTACTTCTTCCTCCTATATATACCCATGTACCCCAAAAACATCAGAAGCGACCACGAAAAACTATTTCCACCGTCGTAACCTTCTGTATCCGCGAGATCCCATCTTAGAGCCTTCGTCGGTGCTCCGCCGGAGGGGGAATCGACCACAGAAGGCCTCTACATCATCTCCAAGGCCTCTTCGATGAGTTGTGAGTAGTTTACCACAGACCTTAGGGTCCATAGTTATTAGCTAGATGGCTTTTCTCTCTCTCTTTGAATCTCAATACAAAGTTCTCCTCGATCTTCTTGGAGATCTATTCGATGTAACTCTTTTTGCGGTGTGCTTGTCAAGATCCGATGAATTGTGGGTTTATGATCAAGTTTATCTATGATAAATATTTGAATCTCCTCTGAATTCTTTTATGTGTGATTAAGTTATCTTTGTAAGTCTCTTCGAATTATCAGTTTGGTTTGGCCTACTAGATTGATCTTTCTTGCAATGGGAGAAATGCTTAGCTTTGGGTTCAATCTTGCAGTGTCCTTTCCCAGTGACAGCAGAGGAGCAAGGCACGTATTGTATTGTTGCCATCGAGGATAAAAAGATGGGGTTTATATCATATTGCATGAGTTTATCCCTCTACATCATGTCATCTTTCTTAATGTGTTACTCTGTTCTTTATGAACTTAATACTCTAGATGCATGCTGGATAGCGGTCGATGCGTGGAGTAATAGTAGTAGATGCAGGTCGGAGTCGGTCTACTTGTCACGGACGTGATGCCTATATACATGATCATGCCTAGATAATCTCATAATTATTCGTACTATGTCCCCCGGGTCTATCTTTTATCATATAAGCTTTCAATCTACTTTTATTTGCATCTTTACTTTTCCAAAAATATATTTATCTTATCATATTATCTCTATCAGATCTCACTTTCGCAAGTGGCCTTGAAGGGATTGACAACCCCTTTATAGCGTTGGTTGCGAGTTCTTGTTTGTTTGTGTAGGTGTATGGGACTTCTGAGGAGCCTCCTACTGGATTGATACCTTGGTTCTCAAAAAGTGAGGGAAATACTTACGCTACTATTGCTGCATCACCCTTTCCTCTTCAAGGAAAACCAGCACATGCTCAAGACGTAGCAGAGAACTCTGTCAATCACTATCTTATCTGGAAGATTAACTCCCACTTGATTCAAGCGATTGTAGTACCCAGACAATCTAAGCACATGCTCACTGCTTGAGCTATTCTCCTCCATCTTTTAGCTATAGAACTTGTTGGAGACTTCATATCTCTCTCAACTCGGGTATTTGCTTGAAATATTAACTTCAACTCCTGGAACATCTCATATGGTCCATGACGTTCAAAACATCTTGGAAGTCCCGATTCTAAGCCGTTAAGCATGGTGCACTAAATTATCAAGTAGTCATCATATTGAGCTAGCCAAACGTTCATAATGTCTGCATCTGCTCCTGCAATAGGTCTATCACCTAGCGGTGCATTAAGGACATAATTCTTCTGTGCAACAATGAGGATAAACCTCAGATCACGGATCCAGTCCGCATCATTGCTACTATCATCTTTCAACTTGGTTTTCTCTAGGAACACGTATAAAAACATAGGAAAGCAACAACGCGAGCTATTGATCTACAACATTATTTGCAGAATACTATCAGGACTAAATTCATGATAAATTAAAGTTCAATTAATCATATTACTTAAGAACTCCCACTTAGATAGACATCCCTCTAGTCATCTAAATGATCACGTGATCCAAATCAACTAAACCATGTCCGATCATCATGTGAGATGGAGTACTTTTCAATGGTGAACATCACTATGTTGATCATATCTACTATATGATTCACGCTCGACCTTTTGGTCTCCAGTGTTCTGAGGCCATATCTGCATATGCTCGGCTCGTCAAGTTTAACCCGAGTATTCTGTGTGTGCAAAACTGGCTTGCACCCGTTGTATGTGAACGTAGAGCCTATCACACCCGGTCATCACGTGGTGTCTCAGCACGAAGAACTGTCGCAACAGTGATACTCAGGGAGAACACTTATACCTTGAAATTTACTAAGGGATCATCTTATAATGCAATCGCCATACTAAGCAAAATAAGAAGCATAAAAGATAAACATCACATGTAATCAAAATATGTGACATGATATGGCCATCATCATCTTGTGCCTTTGATCTCCATCTCCAAAGTACCGTCATGATCTCCATCATCACCGGCATGACACCATGATCTCCATCATCTTGATCTCTATCAATGTGTCATCACATGGTCGTCTCGCCAACTCTTTTGCAACTATTGCTATCGCATGGCGATAATGTAAAGCAAGTATATGGCACTTGCATCTTATGCAATAAAGAGACAACCATAAGGCTCCTGCCAGTTGCCGATAACTTTAACAAAACATGATCATCTCATAAAATAAATGATATCTCATCACGTCTTGACCATATCACATCACAACATGCCCTGCAAAAACAAGTTAGACGTCCTCTACTTTGTTGTTGCAAGTTTTACGTGGCTGCTACGGGCTTAGCAAGAACCGTTCTTACCTACGCATAAAAACCACAACGATTTTTCGTCAAGTATGTGCTGTTTTAACCTTCAACAAGGACCAGGCGTAGCCACACTCATTCAACTAAAGTTGGAGAAACTGACACCCGCCAGCCACCTGTGTGCGAAGCACGTCGGTAGAACCAGTCTCGCGTAAGCGTACGCGTAATGTCGGTCCGGGCCGCTTCATCCAACAATACCGCCGAATCAAAGTATGACATGCTGGTAAGCAGTATGCCTATTATCGCCCACAACTCACTTGTGTTCTACTCGTGCACATAACATCTACGCATAAACCTGGTTCGGATGCCACTGTTGGGGAACGCAGTACTTTCAAAATTTTCCTACGCAGATGCAAGATCATGGTGATGCATAGCAACGAGAGGGAAGATTGTTGTCTACGTACCCTCGTAGACCGTAAGTGGAAGCGTTATGACAACGCAATTGATGTACTCGTACGTCTTCACGATCGATCGCTCCTAGTACCGAACGTACAACACCTCCGCGATCTGCACACGTTCAGCTCGGTGACGTCCCACGAACTCCGATCTAGCAAAGTGTAGAGGGAGAGTTTTGTCAGCACGACAGCATGATGACGGTGATGATGAAGCTACTGACGCAAGGCTTCGCCTAAGCACCGTAACGATATGACCGAGGTGGATTATGGTGGAGGGGGGCACTACACACGGCTAAGAGATCAATGATCAACTTGTGTGTCTATGAGCTGCCCCCTGGCCACGTATATAAAGGATGGAGGAAGGAGGAGGCCGGCCCTGATAGGGCGCGCCCAAAGTGTGGAGTCCTACTAGGACTCCCTAGTCCTAGTAGGATTCCACCTCCCACATGGAATAGGAAAAAGGGAAGAGAGAAGGAGAAGGAAGGAAGGGGGTGCCCCCTTTCCCTAGTCCAATTCGGACCAGTCCATGGGGAAGGGGCGCGGCCACCCTTGAGGCCTTTCTCTCCTTTCCCGTATGGCCCATTAAGGCCCAATACGAATTCCCGTAACTCTCCGGTACTCCGAAAAATACCTGAATCACTCGGAACCTTTCCGATGTCCGAATATAGCCTTCCAATATATCGATCTTTACGTCTCGACCATTTCGAGACTCCTCGTCATGTCGCCAATCTCATCCGGGACTCCGAACAAAGTCATCAAATCACATAACTCATAATACAAATCGTCACAGAATGTTAAGCGTGCGGACCCTACGGGTTCGAGAACTATGTAGACATGACCGAGACTCATCTCTGGTCAATAACCAATAGCGGAACCTGGATGCTCATATTGGTTCCTACATATTCTACGAAGATCTTTATCGGTCAAACCGCATAACAACATACGTTGTTCCCTTTGTCATCGGTATGTTACTTGCCCGAGATTCGATCGTCGGTATCTCAATACCTAGTTCAATCTCGTTACCGGTCAAGTCTCTTTACTCATTCCGCAATGCATCATCTCGAAACTAACTCATTGGTCACATTGCTTGCAAGGCTTATAGTGATGGGCATTACCGAGAGGGCCCAGAGATACCTCTCCGACAATCGGAGTGACAAATCTTAATCTCGATCTATGCCAACTCAACAAGTACCATCGGAGACACCTTTATATCACCCAGTTACATTGTGACGTTTGGTAGCACACAAAGTGTTCCTCCGGTATTCGGGAGTTGTATAATCTCATAGTCATAGGAACATGTATAAGTCATGAAGAAAGCAATAGCAATATACTAAACGATCAAATGCTAAGCTAACGGAATGGGTCAAGTCAATCACATCATTCTCTAATGATGTGATCCTGTTAATCAAATGACAACTCATGTCCATGGCTAGGAAACTTAACCATCTTTGATTCAACTTGTTAGTCAAGTAGAGGCATACTAGTGACATTCTGTTTGTCTATGTATTCACACATGTACTAAGTTTCCGGTTAATACAATTCTAGCATGAATAATAAACATTTATCATGATATAAGGAAATATAAATAACAACTTTATTATTGCCTCTAGGGCATATTTCCTTCACCTTAAAGTGGTGGTTTGTTTAATTTCGCTAACGGTGCTCATGAGATTTTCTGTTGAGTTTTGTGTTGAGAAGTTTTCAAGTTTTTGGGTAAAGATTTGATGGATTATGGAAAAAGGAGTGGCAAGAGCCTAAGCTTGGGGATGGCCAAGGCACCCCAGGGTAAAATTCAAGGACAACCAAAAGCCTAAGCTTGGGGATGCCCCGGAAGGCATCCCCTCTTTCGTCTTCGTCCATCGGTAACTTTACTTGATGCTATATTTTTATTCACCACATGATATGTGTTTTGCTTGGAACGTCTTGTATGATTTGAGTCTTTTGATTTACACACCTTTTTGGAGAGACACACATGAATCAGAATTTATTAGAATACTCTATGTGCTTCACTTATATCTTTTGAGCTAGATAATTTTGCTCTAGTACTTCACTTATATCTTTTTAGAGCACGGCGGTGGTTTTATTTTATAGAAATTATTGATCTCTCATGCTCCACTTATATTATTTTGAGAGTCCTTTAGAACAGCATGGTAATTGCTTTGGTTAAAATTTTAGTCCTAATATGATGAGCATCCAAGATAGGTATAATAAAAACTATCATATAAAGTGCATTGAATGCTATGAGAAGTTTGATACTTGATGGTAGTTGTGAATTTGAGGAATACTTGTGTTAAAAGTTTGTGATTCCCGTAGCATGCACGTATGGTGAACCGTTATGTGATGAAGTTGGAGCATGATTTATTTATTGATTGTCTTCCTTATGTGTGGAGGTCGGGATCGCGTGATGGTTAACTCCTAGCAACCCTTCCCCCAGGAGCATGCGTGTAGTACTTTGTTTTGATAACTTGTAGATTTTTGCAATAAATACGTGAGTTCTTCATGACTAATGTTGAGTCCATGGATTATACGCACTCTCACCCTTTCACCATTGCTAGCCTCTCTTGTGCCACGCAACTTTCGCCGATATCATACACCCACCATATACCTTCCTCAAAACAGCCACCATACCTACCTATTATGGCATTTTCATAGCCATTCCGAGATATATTGCCATGCAACCTTCCACCGTTACATTTATTATGACATGCTCCACCATTGTCATATTGCTTTGCATGATCATGTAGTTGACATCGTATTTGTGGCAAAGCCACCATTCATAATTCTTTCATACATGTCACTCTTGATTCATTATCCCGGTACACCACCGGAGGCATCCACATAGAGTCATATTTTATTCTAAGATTCTTGAGTTGTAAGTAGATAAAAGTGTGATGATCTTCATTATTAGAGCATTGTCCCATGTGAGGAAAGGATGATGGAATTAATGATTCCCTCACAAGTTGGGATGAGTCTCCGGACTTTATGAAAAATAAAAGAGGCCAAAGAAGCCCAAATAAAAAAAGAGGCCAAAGAAGCCCACCAAAAAAATGAGAGAAAAAGAGAGAAGGGACAATGTTACAATCCTTTTACCACACTTGTGCTTCAAAGTAGCACCATGATCTTAATGATAGAGAGTCTCCTATGTTGTCACCTTCATATGCTAGTGGGAATTTTTCATAATAGAACTTGGCTTGTATATTCCAATGATGCGCTTACTCAAATTGCCCTAGGTCTTCGTGAGCAAGCAAGTTGGATGCACACCCACTTAGTTTCTTTTGATGAGCTTTCATACACTTATAGCTCTAGTGCATCCGTTGCATGGCAATCCCTACTCACTCACATTGATATCTATTAATGGGCATCTCCATAGCCCGTTGATACGCCTAGTTTATGTGGGCTATCTTTTTGTCTTCTCCACAACCACCATCCTATTCCACCTATAGTGCTATGTCCATGGCTCACGCTCATGTATTACGTGAAGATTGAAAAAGTTTGAGAATACTAAAGTATGAAACAATTGCTTGGCTAAAACTGGGGTTGTGCATGATTTAAATATTTTGTGTGATGAAGAGCATAGCGAGACTATATGATTTTGTAGGGATAACTTTCTTTGGCCATGTTATTTTGAGAAGACATGATCACTTTGTTAGTATGCTTGAAGTATTATTACTCTTATGTCAATATTAAACTTTTGTCTTGAATCTTTCGGATCTACACATTCATGCCACAATAAAGAAAATTACATTGAGAATTATGCTAGGTAGCATTCCACATCAAAAATTCTGTATTTATCATTTACCTACTCGAGGACGAGCAGGAATTAAGCATGGGGATGCATGATATGTCTCCAACATATCTATAATTTTTTATTGTTCCATGCTATTATATTATCTGTTTTGGATGTTTAGTGGGCTTTATATTCACTTTTATACTATTTTGGGACTAACCTATTAACCGGAGGCCCAGTCCAAATTGTTGTTTTTTGCATATTTCAGTGTTTCGTAGAAAAGGAATATCAAACGGAGTCCAAACGGAATGAAACCTTTGGGAGAGTCATTTTTCAAACAAACGCAATCCAGGAGACTTGGAGTGGACGTCACGGAAGCAACGAGGCGGCCACGAGGCAGGGAGGCACGTGCTACATCTTGAGCTTGCGTTGGTTTTCCTTGAAGAGGAAAGGGTGATGCAGCAATAGCAGCGTAAGTATTTCCCTTAGTTTTTGAGAACCAAGGTATCAATCCAGTAGGAGGCTCCTCAAAAGTCCCACGCACCTACACAAACAAATAAAGAACTCACAACCAACGCAATAAAGGGGTTGTCAATCCCTTCACGGCCACTTGCGAAAGTGAGATCTGATAGAGATAGTATTATAAGATAAATATATTTTTGGTATTTTATAATATATATGCAAAAGGTAAAGATGCAAATAAAAGTAGATTGAAAGCTTATATGATAAAATATAGACCCGGGGGCCATAGGTTTCACTAGTGGCTTCTCTCAAGATAGCATAAGTATTACGGTGGGTGAACAAATTACTGTCGAGCAATTGAAGCAAATAATTATGAGATTATCTAGGCATGATCATGTATATAGGCATCATGTCCACAACAAGTAGACCGACTCCTGCCTGCATCTACTACTATTACTCCACACATCGACCGCTATCCAGCATGCATCTAGAGTATTAAGTTCATAAGAACAGAGTAACCCATTAAAGAAGATGACATGATGTAGAGGGATAAACTAAGGCAATATGATATAAACCCCATCTTTTTATCCTCAATGGCAAAAATACAATATGTGCCTTGCAACCCTTTCTGTCACTGGGTAAGGACACCGCAAGATTGAACCCAAAGCTAAGCACTTCTCCCATGGCAAGAAAGATCAATCTAGTAGGCCAAACCAAACTGATAATTCAAAGAGACTTGCAAAGATAACTCAATCATACATAAAATAATTCAGAGATGATTCCAATATTTCTCATAGATAAACTTGATCATAAACCCACAATTCATCAGATCTCGACAAACACACCGCAAAAAGAGTTTACATCGAATAGATCTCCACAAGAAAGGGGGAGGACATTGTATTGAGATCCAAAAAGAGAGAAGAAGCCATCTAGCTAATAACTATGGACCCGAAGGTCTGTGGTAAACTACTCACAACTCATCGGAGGGGCTATGGTGTTGATGTAGAAGCCCTCCGTGGTCGATTCCCCCTCCGGTAGAGCGCCGGCGAAGGCTCCAAGATGGGATCTCGCGGATACAGAAGGTTACGGTGGTGGAAATTGTTTTTTGTTGGCTCTCTGGATGTTTCGGGGTACGTAGGTATATATAGGAGGAAGAAGTACGTCGGTGGTTGAGGGAGTCCTAGATTAGGGGGTATCCGGACAGTAGGACTATATACTTTGGCCGGACTATTGGACCGTGAAGATACAAGACTCAAGATTTCGTCCCGTGTTCGGATGGGACTCTCCTTTGCGTGGAAGACAAGCTTGGCGATCCGGATATTATATTTCCTTCTTTGTAACCGACTCCATGTAAACCCTAGCTCCCTCCGGTATCTATATAAACCGGAGGGTTTAGTCCTTAGAGAGAGAATCATAATCATCATAGGCTAGCTTCTAGGGTTTAGCCTCTACGATCTTGTGGTAGATCAACTCTTGTAACACTCATATCATCAATATCAATCAAGCAGGAAGTAGGGTTTTACCTCCATCGAGAGGGCCCGAACCTGGGTAAAACATCGTGTCCCTTGCCTCCTGTTACCATTAGCCTTAGACACACAGATCGGGACCCCCTACCCAAGATCCGCCAGTTTTGATACCGACATTGGTGCTTTCATTGAGAGTTCCTCTGTGTCGTCCCTGCAAGGCTTGATGGATCCTTCAATCATCAACAACAACATGGTCCAGTGTGAGACTTTTCTCCCCGGACAGATCTTCGTGTTCGGTGGCTTTGCACTGCGGGCCAATTCGCTTGGCCATCTAGAGCAGATCGACAGCTACGCCCCTGGCCATCAGGTCAGGTACGGAAACCTAAACTACACGGCTGATATCTGCGGAGACTTGATCTTCAATGGATTCAGGCCTGCGCCAGGAGCGCCAAACAGTCACGATGAGCACGGCTTAGACCTGTTGTCGGACAATACTCGGGATACCTCACCTGCAGGAAGCCCCAGACCTAAATCCAGGGCAGATTGCGTCGCCCGAGGACGGGTGGATGGACCCCGCCGCGGAGGCAGCGCCCTTATCGGCGGTAGAGCCGAACACAGGCTTCACCCCCAAGGAAGCCTGCGACACCGGACCCCCGGACTCGTGTCCGGCTGTAGGTTCCAGTCCGCGCACCCCCGAGCCCGCCGAAGCTGGTTGGGCTCCGATAATGGAGTTCACCACTGCGGATATTTTCCAGCGCTCGCCCTTTGGCGACATGCTAAACTCGTTAAAGTCTCTCTCTTTGTCAGGAGACTCTTGGCCGAACTATGTCCGACTCGAGTGGGAAGCTGGCGATGAGGGAATTCGTTGCCCACCCACCACCCACTTCATAGCCACGGTCGATGATTTGACTGACGTGCTTGATTTCGACGCCGAAGACATCGACGGTGTGGACGACGATGTAGGAGAAGAACAGGAACCACCACTCACGGGGCGGTGGACAACCACCTCTTCATACGATATATATATATGTATATATATATATGGTGGACACTCCGGAAGAAACCAATGGCGATGAAGCAATGGAGGATAACCCCTCAAGGAAGAAAGCAAAGCATGGGCGTCGTCAGCGTCGTTCCAAGCTCCACCACAGCAATACCGGCACTGGAGACAAACACAATTCGGTTGGTGCCGAAGATGAATACAACCCCGACCATCCTGCCTTCGAGCAGGCCGAACAGGAAGACGGGCAGGTCAGCCCAGACGAACAGGCGACGGACGGATACCCGGAGGAGGACAACTACATGCCCCCTCCGAAGATGAGATTAGCCTCGGTGACGACGAGTTCGGCGTGCCTGAGGACCCCATAGAGCAGGAGCGCTTCAAGCGCCGGCTTATGGCCACTGCGACGAGCCTGAAAAAGAAGCAGCAGCAGCTCCAAGCTGATCAAGACCTGCTCACAGACAGATGGACGGAAGTCCTGGCAGCCGAGGAATATGGACTCGAGCGCCACACAGCTGACCGGCCACCTCATGGCCGGGATAAAATGACATATCAGCCCGAATACCAGCCCGCACCCCCACACCAATACACAATGGCCCGGGGCAATAGGCAGGACCTGGAAGATATACTAGAAAACAAGGCAGGACAGCCAAGATCGATCTACGGATCGTGGGGGCACGCCCAACCACGTGACGATGATCGTCATGCCGGATACACCATCCACAAGTCTGACCGGGCAGAACATAGCCAACCAGACTCATTCAAATTGCGTAGCCACATAGCCCGACATAGAGGCGCCACACACCCCCTCTGCTTCACTGACGAAGTGATGGATCATGAATTCCCAGAAGGGTTTAAACCCGTAAACACTGAATCATACAATGGCATATCTATAGAGAGAATTTACCTTTACTACCTGTGTCAGGTTATCAAGACAATGAGGTTCTACAGGTGGTAAATAAAGACCATGTATTTCTTCAATAGGAGGTAAATTCTTAACATCTTCATCTTTAATACCTTTTTCTTTCATTGATTTCTTTGCCTCTTGCATATCTTCAGGACTGAGAAATAAAACACCTCTCTTCTTCAGAGTGGGTTTAGGAATAGGCTCAGGAGTTGGCTCAATTGGTTCAGGAATTACTTCAGGAACTGGCTCACGAAGAGTCCAATTATTTTCATTAGTCAACATATTATTCAATGATATTTCAGCTTCGTCGACTGTTCTTTCCCTGAAAACACAACTAGCACAACTATCCAAGTAGTCCTTGGAAGCATCGGTTAGTCCATTATAAAAGATATCAAGTATTTCATTTTTCTTAAGAGGATGATCAGGCAAAGCATTAAGTAACTAGAGAAGCCTCCCCCAAGCTTGTGGGAGACTCTCTTCTTTGATTTGCACAAAATTATATATTTCCCGCAAGGCAGCTTGTTTATTATGAGCAGGGAATATTTAGCAGAGAAGTAATAAATCATGTCCTGGGGACTACGCACACAACCGGGAGCAAGAGAATTATACCAAGTCTTAGCATCACCCTTTAATGAGAACGGAAATATCTTAAGGATATATAAATAGCGAGACTTCTCATCATTAGTAAACAAGGTGGCTATATCATTCAACTTGGTAAGATGTGCCACAACAGTTTGAGATTCAAGGCCATAAAAAGGATCAGATCGAACTAAAGTAATAATATACGGATCAACAGAGAATTCATAATCCTTATTAGTAACACAGATAGGTGAAGTAGCAAAAGCAGGATCGGGTTTCATTCTAGCATTAAGAGACTGCTGCTTCCATTTAGCTAATAATTTCTTAAGATCATTTCTTTCATTGCAAGCAAGAATTTCCATAGCAGCTTTTTCATTCATAACATAACCCTTAGGAACAACAGGTAATACATAATCATTGGGGGAACCTTCATCATCACTATCATCAGTAATAGGATCTTCAGTAATATCATTCCCCCTAACTCTAGCAAGTTGTTCATCAAGAAATTCACCTAATGGAAAAGTAGTATCACGCACAGATGTAGTTTCATCATGCATAGCAGAAGTGGCATCATCAATAACATGCGACATATAAGAATTCATAGCAGTAGCAGGTTCAGGTGTCGCAAACTTACTCATAACGGAAGGAGAATCTAGTGCAGAGCTAGATGGCAGTTCCTTACCTCCCCTCGTAGTTGAGGGCAAAATCTTGGTTTTAGCCTCTTTCAAGTTCTTCATAGTGATCAACAGATATAAATCCCAAGTGACTCAGAGAATAGAGCTATGCTCCCCGGCAACGGCGCCAGAAATTAGTCTTGATAACCCACAAGTATAGGGGATCGCAACAGCTTTCGAGGGTAAAGTATTCAACCCAAATTTATTGATTCGACACAAGGGGAGCCAAAGAATATTCTTGAGTATTAGCAGTTGAGTTGTCAATTAAACCACACCTGGATAACTTAGTATCTGCAGCAAAGTATTTAGTAGCAAAAGTGGTATGATAATAATAGTAACGGTAACAAAAGTAAAGATAAATGTTTTGGGGTTTTTGTAGTAGTTGTAGCAGTAGCAACGGAAAAGTAAATAAGCGAAGAACAATATGTGAAAAGCTCGTAGGCAATGGATCAGTGATGGATAATTATGCTGGATGCGATTCCTCATGCAATAGTTATAACATAGGGTGATATAGAACTAGCTCCAATTCATCAATGTAATGTAGGCATGTATTCCGTAAATAGTCATACGTGCTTATGGAAAAGAACTTGTATGACATCTTTTGTCCTACCCTCCCGTTGCAGCGGGGTCCTAGTGGAAACTAAGGGATATTAAGGCCTCCTTTTAATAGAGAACTGGACCAAAGCATTAACACATAGTGAATACATGAACTCCTCAAACTATGGTCATCACCGAGAAGTATCCCGATTATTGTCACTTCGGGGTTGTCGGATCATAACACATAATAGCTGACTACAGACTTGCAAGATAGGATCAAGAACACACATATATTCATGAAAACATAATAGGTTCAGATCTGAAATCATGGCACTCGAGCCCTAGTGACAAGCATTAAGCATAGCAAAGTCATAGTAACATCAATGTCAGAACATAGTGGATACTAGGGATCAAACCCTAACAAAACTAACTTGATTACATGGTAAATCTCATCCAACCCATCACCGTCCAGCAAGCCTACGATGGAATTACTCACGCACGGCGGTGAGCATCATGAAATTGGTGATGGAGGATGGTTGATGATGACGCCGACGACGAACCCCCCTCTCCGGAGCCCCGAACGGACTCCGGATCAGCCCTCCCGAGAGAGATTAGGGCTTGGTGGTGGCTCCGTGTCGTAAAACACGATGAAACTTTCTCCCTGATTTTTCTCTCCCCGAGACGGAATATATGGAGTTGGAGTTGAGGTCGGAGGAGGTCCAGGGGGCCCACGAGATAGGAGGTCGCGCCCTAGGGGGGCTGTCTCATGGACAGGCTGTGGGCCCCCTGACATTAATTCTTTCGCCAAAAATTCTTATTAATTCCAAAAAATGCCTCCGTGGATTTCCAGGACATTCCGAGAACTTTTCTTTCCTACACATAAAACAACATCATGGTAGTTCTGCTGAAAACAGCGTCAGTCCGGGTTAGATTTATCAAATCATGCAAGTTAGAGTCCAAAACAAGGGCAAAAGTGTTTGGAAAAGTCGATACCTTGGAGACGTATCAACTCCCCCAAGCTTAAACCTTTGCTTGTCCTCAAGCAATTCAGTTGATAAACTGAAAGTGATAAAGAAAAACTTTTACAAACTCTGTTTGCTCTTGTTGTTGTAACATGAAAAGCCAGCATTCAAGTTTCAGCAAATATTATAAACTAACCATACTCACAATAACACATAGGTCTCACAATTACTCATATCAATAACATAATCAGCTAGCGAGCCATAATAATAAAACTCGGATGACAACACTTTCTCAAAATAATCATAACATGATATAACAAAATGGTATCTCGCTAGCCCTTTTTGAGACCGCAAAACATAAACGCAGAGCACCTTTAAAGATCAAGGACTGACTAAACATTGTAATTCATGGTAAAAGAGATCCAGTCAAGTCATACCCAATATAAACCAATGATAATGAATGCAAATGACAGAGTGCTCTCCAGTGGGTGCTTTTTAATAAGAAGGATGATGACTCAACATAAAAGTAAATAGATAGGCCCTTCGCAGAGGGAAGGAGGGATTTGTAGAGGTGCCAGAGCTCGATTTTAAAATAGAGATTGAATAACATTTTGAGCGGCATACTTTCACTGTCAACACAACAACTATGAGATGGTTGTATCTTCCATACTACATGCATTATAGGCAGTTCCCAAACAGAATGGTAAAGGTTTATACTCCCCCAACCACCAACAAGCATCAATCCATGGCTTGCTCGAAACAATGAGTGCCTCCAACATACAATAGCCCTGGGGGAGTTTTGTTTAATTATTTTGATTTGCTTTGATCTTTTTGGATCATGGGACTGGGCATCCCGGTTACCGGCCCTTTCTCGTGAATGAGGAGCGGAGTCCACTCCTCTTGAGAATAACCCACCTAGCATGGAAGATATAGGCAGCCCTAGTTGTAACATGAGCTACTCGATCATACAAAACAGAATTTCATTTGAAGGTTTGGAGTTTGGCACATACAAATTTACTTGGAACGACAGGTAAATACCGCATATAGGTAGGTGTAGTGGACTCATATGGAACAACTTTGGGGTTTAAGGAGTTTGGATGCACAAGCAGTATTCCCGCTTAGTACAGGTGAAGGCTAGCAAAAGACTTGGAAGCGACCAACTGAGAGAGCGACAACAGTCGTAAACATGCATTAAAATTAATTCACACTGAGTACAAGCATGAGTAGGATATAATCCACCATGAACATAAATATCATGAAGGCTATGTTGATTTGATTCAACTACATGCGTGAACATGTGCCAAGTCGAGTCACTCAATTCATTCAAAGGAAGATACCATCCCATCATACCACATCATAATCATTCTAATAGCATGTTGGCATGCAAGGTAAACCATTATAACTCATAGCTAATCAAGCATAGCACAAGTAAATATAATCTCTAAATGTCATTGCAAATATGTTTACTTCACAATAGCTGACTCAAGAACGATGAGCTCATCATATTTACAAAAACAAGAGAGGTCGAGTTCATACCAACTTTTCTCATCCCAATAAGTCCATCATATATCATCATTATTGCCTTTCACTTGCATGACCAAATGATGTGTATAATAATAAGAGTGCATGTGCATTAGACTAAGCTGGAATCTGCAAGCATTCAACTCAAGAGAGAAGACAAGGTAATATGGCTCTAAGTTAAATAAACAATCATGCATATAAGAGCCACTAAGCATTTTCAATATGGTCTTCTCGACCCCCAAAGGAAAGGAAATAAAATAAAACTATTTACACGGGAAAGCTCCCAACAAGTAAAAAGAAGAACGAGAAATCTTTTTGGGTTTTCATTTTAATTTCTACTACAAGCAAGGAAATTAAACTAACTAATTTTTTTTGGTTTTTCCTAAGGTTTTTCAAACACACAAGAAGAAAACTAGAAAAAGAAATTTAAACTAGCATGGATAATACAATGAAAGAGTATGAGCACCGACAACTAGTGTGTGAACATGAATGTAAAGTCGGTGAGAAATACGTACTCCCCCAAGCTTAGGCTTTTGGCCTAAGTTGGTTTAATACCAAGGACCGCCTAGCTGATATCCATAAGTGAAACTGGGGTAGTACTGAGATGCAGAGGCGACCGCCTCCTGAGCAGCAGCGTGTTGGCGAGCTGCCTCCATTCCCCTCTCATATTCAGTTGCTTCTTCCCTAGTGACAACATATCTTCCTTTTGCCTCATAATCAAAAAGGTAGGGGGCAGGAAGAGTAACAGGGACGACATTGCGCCTGTCATAGATTAGTCGATAATGGAGGAATTGTTCATTCCTCTCAAGAAAATGATGATCAAACATAGCTTCTTTATCTAAATAAACAGGAGGTACAATCATATCCCCCTCTCGTGGAGCTATATTAAGAAAATTAGCCACATGGGTTGCATAAATTCCTCCAAAGAAATCTCCCCTTCTACTATTATTCTGCAACCTACGTGCAACTATTGCCCCCAAGTTATAACCTTTATAACCTGACACAGCACTCTTGAGGACACTAAGATTAGGGGCACACATGTGACATACCTCGTCCTTACCGTTAATGCATCTACCAATAAAGAGAGCAAAGTAATGTATAGCAGGAAAATGAATGCTCCCTATGGTAGCTTGTGCTACGTCCCTAGATTCTCCCACGGTAATACTAGCAAGAAAATCTCTAGATTCAGATTTGGGAGGATCATTAATATTACCCCACTGCGGGAGTTTGCAAGCAGTTGTGAAATCCTCTAAATCCATGGTATAAGATGTATCATAGATATCAAACATGACACTAGGAGAATTACGCGCAGAAATATATTCGAACCTCCGCACAAAGGAATCGGTCAATTGATAATGTTGAGGACACTTATCTTGTAAGAAGTCCTCCAGCTCGGCATTACGCACATATGCGTCAAATTCCTCCTTGAAGCCTGCTTCGACCATAAAATCATCGGATGGCCACTCACAAGCTCGTACATTTGCATCCCTTGGCAAATTAACATCTTGTTCTCGTATAGCAATTCTTGGCCCTTTCTTTGTCGAGGAACCTCCTTGGTACATTCTTTTAAGCATATTTCTTTTTCTGAAAATTTCTGAAATTTTAGTAACTTCAAAATAAAAGTGAATAAAACTAAACAAGATTGATAGAAACTACTCCTACAAGTGCCTAGAGCCTATATCATGCATTGGAATTGCTTGGGACCTCAAAAATTTAACATGCAAGCTCAAGAACATGGTCACCTATGCAGCAAAAATTTGCAATGAATAAAGCACTAGAACAAAAACTAATTGGACCAATGGAGGAGTCACATACCAAGCAACAATCTCCCAAAGCAGTTTTGTGAATGGAGCTTTGAGCTGAGAGATCGAAAATCGCAGCAAAACGAGCTAGAACTCGTGCTTGAGCTGGATGGGGATTTTTTTTGGGTAGAAGATGAAGTGTGTGGGTGCTGGCATAAGTGGAGGGGAGCCACCAGGGGCCCACGAGACAGGGGGCGCGCCCTACAGGGGGGCGCCCTCCTCTCTCGTGGCCTGGTGCTTGCCCCTCCTGCAGTGTTTTCAGTGCCTAAAATCCTCAAATATTCCAGAAAAAATCATACTAAATTTGCAGGGCATTTGGAGCACTTTTATTTTTGGACTATTTTTTAATGCACGGATAATTCAGAAAACAGACGGATAATACTATTTTTTTCTTTATTTATTCTAAATAACAGAAAGTAAAAAGAGGGTACAGAAGGTTGTGCCTTCTAGTTTCATCCATCTCGTGATCATCAAAATGAACCCGCTAACAAGGTTGATCAAGTCTTGTTAACAAACTCATTCTGAATAACACGGAACCGGAGAAATTTCGAATAACACTAAGTTACCTCAACGTGGATATGAAAATCCCCAACAATAAGAATATCATACTTTTTCTTGACAGTAGGGAGAGGAAATTCAAAACCTCCAAAAATGATAGTTGGAACTTTTTCAATAGAATTGATATTATGAACTTGAGATTGTTTCCTCGGAAAGTGTACCGTATGCTCATTACCATTAACATGAAAAGTGACATTGCCTTTGTTGCAATCAATAACAGCCCCTGCAGTATTAAGAAAAGTTCTACCAAGGATAATAGACATACCATCGTCCTCGGGAATATCAAGAATAACAAAGTCCGTTAAGATAGTGACATTTGCAACCACAACAGGCACATCCTCACAAATACCGACAGGTATAGCAGTTGATTCATCAGCCATTTGCAAAGATATTTCAGTAGGTTTCAACTTATTCAATTCAAGTCTATGATATAAAGAGAGAGGCATAACACTAACACCAGCTCCAAGATCACATAAAGCAGTTCTAACATAATTTCTTTTAATGGAACATGGTATAGTTGGAACACCCGGATCTCCAAGTTTCTTTGGTATTCCACCTTTAAAAGTGTAATTAGCAAGCATGGTGGAAATTTTAGCTTCCAGTATCTTTCTTTTATTTGTGATGATATCCTTCATATACTTAGCATAAGGATTTACTTTAAGCATATCAGTTAAGCGCATACGTAAGAAAATAGGTCTAATCATTTCAGCAAAGCGCTCAAAATCCTCATCATCCTTTGACTTGGATGGTTTAGGAGGAAAGGGCATGGGTTTCTGAACCCATGGTTCTCTTTCTTTACCGTGCTTCCTAGCAACAAAATCTCTCTTATCATAATGTTGATTCTTTGATGGTGGGTTATCAAAATCAACAGCAGGTTCAATCTCTTCATCATTGTCTTTGCTAGGTTGAGCATCAAAACGAACATTATCACTAGGTTCATGTTCATCACCTAATTGTGTTTCAGCATCAGAGATAGAAATATCATTGGGATTCTCAAGTGTGTCTACAGTAGGTTCACTAGAAGCATGGAAAGTCCTATCATTTTTCTTCTTCTTCTTTTTAGAAGAACTAGGTGCCTCTAAATTATTTCTCTGAGAATCTTGCTTGATTCTCTTAGGGTGGCCTTCAGGATACAAAGGTTCCTGAGTCATTCTACCAGTTCTAGTAGCCACTCTAACAGCAAAGTCATTTATTATTATTTAATTCATCAAGAAAATCATTTTGAGCTTTAAGTACTTGCTCAGCTTGAGTAGCAACCATAGAAGCATATTTGCTAACGCCATGAAGTTCATCTTTAACTCTAGCCAGATTATCACCTACGCGTCCTATCTCGAAAACATTGTTCTTTAACTCTCTACCAACATAAGCATTAAAAATTTCTTGTCTAGCCACAAAGTCATCAAATTCATCTAAGCATGGGCTATGAAATTTAGTAGAGGGTATTTCAACTATATCATATCTATAGAGAGAATTTACCTTTACTACCTGTGTCGGGTTATCAAGACAATGAGGTTCTTCAGGCGGTAAATTAAGACCATGTATTTCTTCAATAGGAGGTAAATTCTTAACATCTTTAGCTTTAATAACTTTTTCTTTCATTGATTTCTTTGCCTCTTGCATATCTTCAGGACTGAGAAATAAAACACCTCTCTTCTTCGGAGTGGGTTTAGGAATAGGCTCAGGAGTTGGCTCAATTGGTTCAGGAATTACTTCAGGAACTGGCTTAGGAAGAGTCCAATTATTTTCATTAGTCAACATATTATTCAATAATATTTCAGCTTCGTTGACTGTTCTTTCCCTGAAAACACAACCAGCACAACTATCCAAGTAGTCCTTGGAAGCATCGCTTAGTCCATTATAAAAGATATCAAGTATTTCATTTTTCTTAAGAGGATGATCAGGCAAAGCATTAAGTAACTGGAGAAGCCTCCCCCAAGCTTGTGGGAGACTCTCTTCTTTGATTTGCACAAAATTATATATTTCCTGCAAGGCAGCTTGTTTCTTATGAGCAGGGAAATATTTAGCAAAGAAGTAATAAATCATGTCCTGGGGACTACGCACACAACCAGGAGCAAGAGAATTATACCAAGTCTTAGCATCACCCTTTAATGAGAACGGAAATATCTTAAGGATATATAAATAGCGAGACTTCTCATCATTAGTAAACAGGATGGCTATATCATTCAACTTGGTAAGATGTGCCACAACAGTTTCAGATTCAAGGCCAGAAAAAGGATCAGATTCAACTAAAGTAATAATATCAGGATCAACGGAGAATTCATAATCCTTATTAGTAACACAGAAAGGTGAAGTAGCAAAAGCAGGATCGGGTTTCATTCTAGCATTAAGAGACTGCTGCTTCCATTTAGCTAATAATTTCTTAAGATCATTTCTATCATTGCAAGCAAGAATTTCCATAGCAGCTTTTTCATTCATAACATAACCCTTAGGAACAACAGGTAATACATAATCATTGGGGGAACCTTCATCATCACTATCATCAGTAATAGGATCTTCAGTAATATCATTCCCCCTAACTCTAGCAAGTTGTTCATCAAGAAATTCACCTAATGGCAAAGTAGTATCACGCACAGAAGTAGTTTCATCATGCATAGCAGAAGTGGCATCATCAATAACATGCGACATATCAGAATTCATAGCAGTGGCAGGTTCAGGTGTCGCAAACTTACTCATAACGGAAGGAGAATCTAGTGCAGAGCTAGATGGCAGTTCCTTACCTCCCCTCGTAGTTGAGGGAAAAATCTTGGTTTTAGCCTCTTTCAAGTTCTTCATAGTGATCAACAGATATAAATCCCAAGTGACTCAGAGAATAGAGCTATGCTCTCCGGCAACGGTGCCAGAAATTAGTCTTGATAACCCACAAGTATAGGGGATCGCAACAGCTTTCGAGGGTAAAGTATTCAACCCAAATTTATTGATTCGACACAAGGGAAGCCAAAGAATATTCTTGAGTATTAGCAGTTGAGTTGTCAATTCAACCACACCTGGATAACTTAGTATCTGCAGCAAAGTATTTAGTAGCAAAAGTGGTATGAAAATAATAGTAACGGTAACAAAAGTAAAGATAAATGTTTTTGGGTTTTTGTAGTAGTTGTAACAGTAGCAACGGAAAAGTAAATAAGCGAAGAACAATATGTGAAAAGCTCATAGGCAATGGATTAGTGATGGATAATTATGCCGGATGCGATTCCTCATGCAATAGTTATAACATAGGGTGATATAGAACTAGCTCCAATTCATCAATGTAATGTAGGCATGTATTCCGTAAATAGTCATACGTGCTTATGGAAAAGAACTTGTATGACATCTTTTGTCCTACCCTCCCGTTGCCGCGGGGTCCTAGTGGAAACTAAGGGATATTAAGGCCTCCTTTTAATAGAGAACCGGACCAAAGCATTAACACATAGTGAATACATGAACTCCTTAAACTACGGTCATCACCGAGAAGTATCCCGATTATTGTCACTTCGGGGTTGTCGGATCATAACACATAATAGGTGACTATAGACTTGCAAGATAGGATCAAGAACACACATATATTCATGAAAACATAATAGGTTCAGATCTTGACATCATGGCACTCGAGCCCTAGTGACAAGCATTAAGCATAGCAAAGTCATAGCAACATCAATCTCAGAACTAGTGGATACTAGGGATCAAACCCTAACAAAACTAACTTGATTACATGGTAAACCTCATCCAACCCATCACCATCCAGCAAGCCTACGATGGAATTACTCACGCATGGCGGTGAGCATCATGAAATTGGTGATGGAGGATGGTTGATGATGACGACGGCGACGAATCCCCCTCTCCGGAGCCCCGAACGGACTCCAGATCAGCCCTCCCGAGAGAGATTAGGGCTGGGCGGCGGCTCCGTGTCGTAAAACGCAATGAAACTTTCTCCCTGATTTTTTTCTCCCCAAGACGGAATATATGGAGTTGGAGTTGAGGTCGGAGGAGGTCCAGGGGGCCCAAGAGATAGGAGGCCGCGCCCTAGGGGGGCGCCCCCTGTCTCGTGGACAGGCTGTGGGCCCCCTGGCATTAATTTTTTCGCCAAAAATTCTTATTAATTCCAAAAAGTGCCTCCGTGGATTTCCAGGACATTCCGAGAACTTTTCTTTTCTACACATAAAACAACATCATGGTAGTTCTGCTGAAAACAGCGTCAGTCCGAGTTAGTTTCATTCAAATCATGCAAGTTAGAGTCCAAAACAAGGGCAAAAGTGTTTGGAAAAGTAGATACCTTGGAGACGTATCACGCAACAGACATAAGCGTCGGAACAATGGCGACCACACTGAAGACACGGCAGTCAATGCCGGATTCAGTGGCGCAAAATCCGGTCAGCGGAAAAAGTCGTTCAAAAGAAATAATCGGGGATCGTCCAGTCTGGACCGTATACTCGATCGCTCGTGCCAAATTCACGGCACCCCTGATAAGCCAGCAAACTACACTAACAGAGACTGCTGGGTATTCAAACAGGCCGGTAAGATAAATTCCGAGACCAAGGATAAGGGGCTGCACAGTGACGATGACGAAGAGCCCCGTCGTCCGAACACGGGGGGACAAACGAAATTCCCTTCCCAGGTGAAAACGATCAACATGATCTACGCCACTCACATTCCCAAACGGGAACAAAAGCGAGCACTGAGGGACGTCTATGCGATGGAGCCACTCGCCCCAAAGTTCAACTCATGGTCAGCCTGTCTGATCACCTTTGATTGTAGGGATCACCCTACCAGCATCCGTCATGGCGGTTCAGCCGCATTGGTCTTAGACCCAATCATTGACAGATTTCACCTCACATGAGTCCTTATGGACGGAGGCAGCAGCCTGAACCTACTTTATCAGGACACAGTGCGCAAAATGGGCATCGACCCTTCGAGGATCAAGCCCACCAAAACCACCTTCAAAGGTGTAATTCCAGGAGTAGAGGCCCGTTGCACGGGCTCCATAACACTGGAAGTGGTCTTCGGATCTCCGGATAACTTCCGAAGCGAGGAGTTAATCTTTGATATCGTCCCTTTCCGTAGTGGTTATCACGCATTGCTTGGACGAACCGCATTCGCTCGATTTAATGCGGTACCACACTATGCATACCTCAAGCTCAAGATGTCAGGACCTCGCGGGGTCATAACAGTCAACGGAAACATGGACCGCTCTCTTCGTACAGAGGAGCATATTGCAGCCCTCGCGGCAGAAGTACAATGCAGCCTTCTCCGGCAAACCACCAATCCGGTGACAACAACCCCGAACGCCGTCAAGCGAGTCCGGAGTACCCCGCAACAAGATCGCCAGGCACGCCAAGAGCGCGACTAGCAGTCCGGCCTCCGCTCCAGCCCCATTAAGGCAGCACTCGTGCCGCACGTACACAATTACGCACTCAAAATACCATGGGCATAGGCGGAAGCGCAATAGTGCGGTTCAGTCGCAACATACTTTAATAACCCTCTCTATCTTTCAGGACCCTGCTTCGGGGCAGCCTCTTCAGAAGAGCCAGATTATCGGACTTTCACAGGAGAGAAATCCAAGGAGGCAAAAGGCTTCACGCACGAAAGGAATACCCAGGTGGAATCTATTCACGATCGTTATATCTGTTTTATATACCTACATGCGGACCGCCCTTGGATAGGACATGTCAAATAGTCCTATTTACCTCTACTTAACGCATTCATTGTAAACATACGCTTAGACGTATTATACATCAATGGGAGATTATATACAGCGTCAGCTTATTATTCCTATCTGCACATTTTTTTCTATAAATGTTTATTTACTATTGCATCCGTACACTTTGGTACGTTCAGTTTGCCAGGGGCTTCTTATGGCGCCCCTTAATACGGCAAGACAAGTCCGAACACTTTCGACAGTGCGGCACCCCGAACTTATAGCACTATATGCATCAGCTCCGAATCATGTCTTTGGTCAATAGTTGGGTTAGCCCGGCTCCCTTGTTTTAGTACCTTACATTCCGTTATATCGGCTAAGCTAGCGCAGGGAGAACTGCTGCGATTGTGTCCCGGTTCTTCCGGACGAGCACCTCAGTAGAGAAAGCCGAAAACTGACCGGCATGATGTGGCAAGAGCTGGTCGCTGTTCGAGAGGTCTTAAAATCCTTAAAGATTTTTTCCGCTTTAGGCGAGGAATCGGCGTCGTCCGATTTAGGCGTATATAGCGCCCCAATTCGGCTTTCCGAATCCTAGGGGCTTCGCCAAAATTTAAAATTCTAGACTTCTATGGCTAAGTGAAAGTTATAAAGCCGCATAGTCTGATTGCCTCGTTCGCTGCGCCAAACACCTCCTTCAGGGACCAAAAGTTTGGATAAAGAGTGTCTGGGTTTTTTCCACGAACACCCAGTACTAGTTATGTGGGGGCAGAAGCAGACGATTGGCCTACTTTCAGAATTCTATAAACAGCCGCACAGAAGGTAATATTTTAAATAAAAACAAAGCGCTATATAGTGCAAATGACTTCATCTTTATATTACAAAAATGACAGAAGTACATTCACTCAAAGATCGTGTCCTTGGTACATTCATCGGCCACGAGACGAGTGCCTTTCATAACGCCATCATAATATTTTTTAGGACAGCGATGCGCCTTGCCCTCTAGCAGTCCATCCTTCACCAGCTTCTCCGCATCCAGCTTGCCCCAATGCACCTTCACACGAGCAAACGCTTGGCGGGCACCCTCAATGCAAACGGATTGCTTGATCACTTCAAGCCGCGGACAGGCATTTACCATCCGCTTTATCAGGCCGAAGTAGCTAGCGGGCAGGGGCTCACCAGGCCACATCCGGACTATGAAATGTTTCATAGCCACTTCGGCCGCCCTGTGGAGTTCAACCAACTGCTTCAGTTGGTCACTCGGAGGCATTGGGTGTTCGGCTCCAGCATACTGGGACCAAAATAGCTTCTCTGTTGAGCTCCCCTCCTCGGCACGGTAGAACTCCGCAGCATCAAATATGCTGCGTGGCAGATCTGTGAATGCCCCTGGAGAGCTACGAATCCGGGTAAATAAAAGAAACATCTCCTCCACATGCTTGCTTTGCATAAAGAATGTCTTACCCGCCGCTATCTTCTTGGCCGCCTGGATTTCCTACTGGGCCTTTTCGGCTTTGGCTTTGTCATCTTTCATACTCGCAAGGGCCTTCGCAAGCTCAGACTCCTTCGTCTTGAGGTCACGTTCCAAGGTCTCGAACTTCTTGCCGAGCTCCTGGAGCTCTTGCTGTACCTCGTCCACCCTAGCATTCTGCTTTTCACGCTCAATGCGCTCCATGGCCGCCGTGTCTTCAGCCTTGGACAGCGCTTTCTTCAGGGACGCCACTTCGGTTGTGGCCCCTATTACAAAGTCACGATGCTTTGTCGTTAGAATCACCAATTTTGTCTATTCTTTATGATATGTGAACGGGGTCTCACTCACCTTTGTTCTCTTCGAGCTGCCTCTTCGTGAGGCCGAGCTCTCCCTGGGCCTGCTCTAGGTCCCGTTTGAGTTCGGCGACCTCGGTCGTGCGGGCAGCAGCGGCAAGCACCACTGCCTGCTTATTCACATGCACACCTACTATTAAACTCATGTGGATTATAATCGACCCTCCGTTTGGCTTTTCGTTCCAAACACCAAACAGAGTATCAGGGGCTACTACCTACCAAGTGATAATTCCACACATTTTTTGATTACTTACCTCAAAGCCTGTTAGGAGGCTGGTGCAGGCTTCGGTTAGTCCGCTCTTGGCGGACAGAACCTTCTGAATCACCGCACTCATAAGAGTACGATGCTCTTCATCCATGGAAGCGCCGCGAACCGCTTCTAGCAGACTATACGACGCCTCTAGTGTAACGGAAGTCATCGGCACGGATGGCTCGCCCTCCTTAGCGAGGGGCTGCCTGCCCAAATTCGGAGCCTTTGGAGGTTCCGGTACAGTGTCCGGCCGGGAGCCCGACTTGCTGCGGCTCCCGTCGGCACAATCTGTGGGGATCTTGCGCCCCGTGAGCCCGGCGTCTGGGATTTCGCCTTGGGGCGTCTCCAGAGTCGCCTCCCCTTGCTCAGGGAGCCTTTCGCGGGCAGGCAGGGGGGAAGTGGCTGTTGGAAGCGAATTCATCGCCGAATCGCTCAAAGACCCATCCGAAGAGGATACCTCGGGATGGGCCCTGGCCGGACTGCATATGCGTGTTCGGCGTTATAACAGACTATGAAGCAAAGTCGCACTAAAATACAACAGAAGTGCGGATACTTACAATCTTACTAAGGGCTTCCCCCTGGGCAGCCACTCCTCCTCGCTATAGCGACCGTAGTAGAGTAATCCGGAAGGGACGTCTTTCCCTTCTTGGGCATCCTAGCCTCCCCCTCTGGGGCGGTTTTCCTTTTCTTCTCCTCCCCAGTGCGAGGAGGTGGAATTTCTTCGTGATCCCCCCCCCCCCCCCCCGCCTCCGCGGGAGGAATCCGCCACGTCGTCCTCGGATGACAAGCCTATGACGGCCTTGCGTCGAGGACCTTTCCTGGTCCCCTGGGCCGCCCTCTTAGATCCTTTGGCCTCCCCGGATGGGGCAGCCATTTCCTTTTCCTTCTCCTCCTCCCCTTCGAGGGAGGAGTGTGCCTCGTTGTCTTTGGACGAGGCGTCCGGTACGACCTTACGCCGGAGACCCTTCCTGGTCCCGGGGGCCTTCTTTTCGGCCTTCTTCTACGGCACCTTATAGGGCGCCGGGACTAGCGTCTCCGTCAGGAGAGCGGTCGTCGGACCTTCTGGCAATGGAGCCGGACAGTCGATCCTCTCCGCTTTCTCTATGTACTCCTGATTAAGTACACACGATGACTTGAGATCCTCCCATGAGTATGCTGGGAAAACTACATCTGGTAATGGTTAGAAAACTCACCGGACGGGGGGACCGCGCTGCGTGGAGTCCACGGTCCTCGGACGTGGGAGGAGGTGTTTCGGAGCCCTTGAACAGGACCTTCCATGAATCCTTGAATGTTGTGTCGTAGAGCTCTTGAAGTGTCTGGTGTTCGGCCGGGACAAACTCCCACAGATTAAAAGCCCGTCTTTGGCACGGAAGAATTCGACGGACGAGCATGACCTGGACTACGTTGACAAGCTTGATGTTCTTGTCAATCATATTCTTGATGCAGTTCTGAAGTCCGGTCAGCTCCGCAGGCTCGCCCTAGGCCAGGCCCTTCTTTTCCCATGAGGTGAGCCACATGGAAATTCCGGATCGGAATTCGGGGGCCGCCGCCCAGTTGGCGTCGCGCGGCTCGGTGATGTAGAACCACCCCGATTGCCACCCTTTCACGGTCTCCGCAAAGGAGCCGTCAAGCCAGGTGACGTTGGGCATCTTGCCCACCATGGTGCCTCCGCACTCCGCTTGCTGGCCGCTCACGCAGAAGATTCGTAGCCACAAGCCGAAGTGAGGCTTGATGTGGAGGAAGGCCTTGCACATGACGATGAATGTCGAGATGTTGAGGACGAAGTTTGGAGCTAGATCATGGAAGTCCAGCCCATAGTAAAACATAAGCCCGCGGATGAAGGGATGAAGTGGAAATCCCAGTCCACGGATGAAGTGGGCAAGGAACACGACCCTCTCGTGGGGTCCCGGAGTCGGAATGATCTGCCTTGCGTCTGGCAGTCGGTACACAATATCTGCGGCCAAGTATCCGGCCGACCGGAGCTTCGTGATATGCTACTCCGGACATGTTTGTCTGTGCGGAGAAGGTGTGAACTAGGGTGCTGGAGCTCGAGGGTGCGAGATAAGAAGAGGAGAAATAAGGCGTGGGTGAAAATGGGGAAACCCTTATCCCTTTCTAGAGGCGGCGAGGACGGTGCGCCTCCCCACTTGCCCGTTGAAGATCACTTATTGATGGTGCGGTTGGGTTACCCATACCTGTATTAATGGGAATCCCATGATAAGGGGACATGATCTTTGCTTTGACAAGACGTGCCGAGGAAACCGCCTTGCAATATGCGCTGGGGCTGGTTGTGGGAAAACGGTTCGAATAATGACTCGACCGTAGTGTCATGTCATGTTGTCTAAAGTTGTCAGCAAATTACATTTGTGGAATATCATTCTTTCTACGGTGGTATGTGAAGATCATCTTGCAAATCCGGACACGATTTGAGTGTTCGATAATCACTTTGGAGTATTCGGAGATTGAACCCGCCTTGCAATGCCGAAGACAAAACCGCGCCGAACTCATCATCATTGCCTGGTTCAGGGGCTACTCAGGGAGTCCTGGATTAGGGGGTATCCGGATAGCCGGACTATATACTTTGGCCGGACTGTTGGACCGTGAAGATACAAGACTCAAGATTTCGTCCCGTGTCCGGATGGGACTCTCCTTTGCATGGAAGACAAGCTTGGCGATCCAGATATTATATTTTCCTTCTTCGTAACTGACTCCATGTAAACCCTAGCCCCCTCCGGTATCTATATAAACCGGAGGGTTTAGTCCTTAGAGAGAGAATCATAATCATCATAGGCTAGCTTCTAGGGTTTAGCCTCTACGATCTCGTGGTAGATCAACTCATGTAACACTCATATCATCAATATCAATCAAGCAGTAAGTAGGGTTTTACCTCCATCAAGAAGGCCCGAACCAGGGTAAAACATCATGTCCCTTGCCTCCTGTTACCATTAGCCTTAGACGCACAGATCAGGACCCCCTACCCGAGATCCACCGGTTTTGATACCGACAGTGGTCGCCTGTGGGGCCCAGGAGACAGGGGCGCGCCCTCCTATCTCCTGGCCGCCATGTTTGCTTCTTGACTTGCACTCCAAGTTCTCCGGATCACGTTCATTCCAAAAATCATGCTCCCGAAGGTTTCATTCCGTTTGGACTCCGTTTCATATTCCTTTTCTTCGAAATACTGAAATAGGCAAAAAAACAGCAATACAGGCTGGGCCTTCGGTTAGTAGGTTAGTCCGAAAAATGATATAAATATGTAAAATAAAGCCCATAAACATCCAAAAGGGGTAATATAATAGCATGGAACAATCAAAAATTATAGATACGTTGGAGACGTATCAAGCATCCCCAAGCTTAATTCCTGCTCGTCCTCGAGTAGGTAAATGATAAAAATAGTATTTTTGATGTGGAATGCTACCTGGTATAATTCTCAATGTAATTTTCTTTATTGTGGCATGAATGTTCAGATCCAAGTGATTCAAAATAAAAGTTCATATTGATAAAAGAAATAGTAACACTTCAAGCATACTAATCAAAGCAATCATGTCTTCTCAAAATAACATGGCTAAAGAAAGTTCATCCCTACAAAATCATATAGTTAGGCTATGCTTCATTTTCGTCACACAAAGATGTTCCCAAATTCTACACCCCCGATGACAAGCCAAGCAATTGTTTCGTACTTAAATAATCTCAAACTTTTTCAACCTTCACGCAATACATGAGCGTGAGCCATGGATATAGCACTATGGGTGGAATAGAATATGATGATGGGGATTGTGTGGAGAAGACAAAAAAGGAGAAAGTCTCACATTGACGAGGATAATCAAGGGGCTATGGAGATGCCCATCAATTGATGTCAATATGAGGAGTAGGGTTGCCATGCAACGGATGCACTAGAGCTATAAATGAATGCTCAACAAAAGAAAACTAGTGGGTGTGCATCCAACTTGCTTGCTCACGAAGATCTAGGGCATTTGAGGAAGCCCATCATAGGAATATACAAACCAAGTTCTATAATGAAAAATTCCCACTAGTATATGAAAGTGACAACATATGAGGCTCACTATATGAAAAACATGGTGCTACTTTGAAGCACAAGATATGAGGCTCACTACATGAAGAACATGGTGCTACTTTGAAGCACAAGTGTGGAAAAGGAGATAGTAACATTGCCCCTTTTATTTATTTATTTTTCTTTGGCCTTCCTTTTTTTTTCTTTTTTTGGCCTTTCTTTTTTTCTTTTTTTTCTTTGGGACAATGCTCTAATAATGATGATCATCACACTTCTATTGATTACAACATATGAATTACAACTCGAAACTAGAACAAGATATGACTCTATATGAATGCCTCCGGCCGTGTACCGGGATGGTGCAATGAATCAAGATTGACATGTATGAAAAATTATGCATGGCAATATGACAAAAGTAATGCATGTCATGATGATGATGAACGGAACGGTGGAAAGTTGCATGGAAATATATCTCGGAATGGCTATGGAAATGCCATAATAGGTAGGTATGGTAGCTGTTTTGAGGAAGATATAAGGAGGTTTATGTGTGATAGAGCGTATCGTATCACGGGGTTTGGATGCACCGGCGAAGTTTGCACCAACTCTCAAGGTGAGAAAGGGCAATGCATGATACCAAGAGGCTAGCAATGGTGTAAAGGTAAAAGTGCGTATAATCCATGGACTAAACATTAGTCAAAAGAACTCATATACTTATTGCAAAAATTTAGAAGTCGTCAAAAATCAAGCACTATGCGCATGCTCCTAGAGGGATAGATTGGTAGGAAAAGATCATCGCTCGTCCCCGACCGCCGCTCATAAGGATGCACAAGCCAGGTACACTTCATGTTTCAAATTTGTTACACAACTTTAACCATACGTGCATGCTATGGGACTTGCTAACTTCAACACAAGCATTCTTTAAATTCATAATCACCCAACTAGCATGACTTTAATATCACTACCTCCATATCTCAAAACAATTATCAAGTATCAAATTGATCATAGCATCCAATTCACTTCCTATGATAGTTTTTGTTATACCCAACTTGGATGCCTACCATTCTAGGACCAATTTTATAACCATAGTAAATACCATGCTGTTCTGGAAGACTCTCAAAAGAATATAAGTGAAGCATGAGAGACTAGCAATTTCTACAAAATTAAGCCACCTCCGTGCTCTAAAAGATATAAGTGAAGCACTAGAGCAAAAACTATCAAGCTCAAAAGATATAAGCGAAGCACATAGCATATTCTAATAAATTATAATCAAGTAGGCTTCTCCCAAAAGGTGTGTACAGCAAGGATGACTGTGGTAAACTAAAAATCAAAGACTAATATAATACACGACGCTCCAAGCAAAATGCATATCATGTGGCGAATAAAAATATAGCCCCAAGTAAAGTTACCAATGAACAAAGACGAAAGTGGGGATGCCTTCCCAGGGCATCCCCAAGCTTAGGTTTTTGGCTATCCTTGAATATCTTGGGGTGCCATGGGCATCCCCAAGCTTAGGCTCTTGCCACTCCTTATTCCATAGTCCATCAAATCTTTACCCAAAACTTGAAAACTTCACAACACAAAACTCAACAGGAAATCTTATAAGCTCCGTTAGTGAAAGAAAACAAAACCACCACATAAGGTACTGTAATGAACTCATTATTTATTTATTTTGGTGTTAAAGCTACTGTATTCCAAGTTCTCTATAGTTCACACCACTTAATACTAGCCATAGATGCATAAAAATAAGCAAACAACACACGATAAACAGAATCTGTCAAAAACAGAACAGTCTGTAGAAATCTGTAACTAACGCAAACTTCTGGAACTCTGAAAATCCTACCAAAATAGGAAGTCCTGGAAAATTTGTTAAGTGCTCAGCAGCAAAAAGAATCAACGCAAAAGCACTTTTCTGTGATTTAAAAAACCTAATTTCATGCGTGCAAAGTTTCGGTTTTTCAGCAGAATCAAATTAACTATCATCATAGGTTATCCTATAGGTTCTACTTGGCACAAACACTAATTAAAACATAAAAACACATCTAAACAGAAGGTAGATGCAAAAATTTATTACTAAAAAGAAAAAAACATAAATAAAATTGGGTTGCCTCCCAACTAGCGCTATCGTTTAACGCCCCTAGCTAGGCATAAAAGCGAAGATAGATCTAAGTAGTGCCATCTTTGGCACTCAATTCATAAGTAGCTCGCATGATAGATTCATAAGGTAATTTGACTTTCTTTCTTGGAAAGTGCTCCATGCCTTTCTTTAATGGAAATTGGAATCTAATATTCCCTTCCTTCATATCAATAATCGCACCAATCGTTCTAAGGAAAGGTCTACCAAGAATAATAGGGCAAGAAAGGTTGCAATCTATATCAAGAATGATAAAATCTACGGGCACCAAATTTTTATTTGCAAAAATGAGAACATCATTTATCCTTCCCATTGGCTTTTTAATGGTGGAATCCGCAGGGTGCAAATTTAAAGAGCAATCATCAAGATCATGGAAACCTAGAATATCGCATAAAGTTTTCGGAATCGTGGAAACACTAGCACCCAAATCACACAAAGCAAAACACTCATGATCTTTAATTCTAATCTTTATAGTAGGTTCCCACTCATCATTAAGTTTTCTAGGTATAGAAACTTCCAAATTAAGTTTTTCATCATAAGATTGCATCAAGGCATCAATGATATGTTTGGTAAAAGCTTTATTTTGACTATAAGCATGAGGAGAATTAACAACGGATTGCAACAAGGAAATACAACCTTCTAAAGAACAATTATCATAATCAAATTCCTTGAAATCCGAGATAGTGGGTTCAATACTATTTAAAGTCATGACCTCTCCAATCCCACTTTTACCAAATTTAGCATCAAGATCTAAAAACTCCGAATTATTGGGACGCCTTCTAACTAAAGTTGACTCATCTCCTGTCCCATTATTATCAAGATTCATATTGCAAAACAAAGATCTAATAGGAGACACATCGATAACTTTAAGATATTCATCATTATTTTCATTGAACTTTTCTGGTTGGCAGCCATCTTATTGACTAAGGTGGCTTGCTTATCAGAAATTTGGGTTGTGGCCTTCTCAAGCCGGGAAATTTGAGAGTTCACACCATAAATTTCTTTATTCATATCATCAAGCACCTTATTCATAAACCCCAAAAAACCTTTTTGTTCTTTAAGCTCTTTTCTGAAAAAATTATTATGTTCAAATTGCAAATTCATAAAGCTTCTAATATTTCATTCAATCTATTCCAACCTTCTAAGAAGTAGGTCGGTACTCTTAGGCAAAGCCATAAGGACAAACAGGCACACAAGCAAACATAAAAAGGCAAGTGAAAAGGAGAGGAAGATTGGGAAATAGAGGGCGAATAAAACGGCAAGGGTGAAGTGGGGGAGAGGAAAACGAGAGGCAAATGGCAAATAATGTAAATGCGAGGGAGATGAGTTTGTGATGGGTACTTTGTATGTCTTGAATTGAGCGAAGACCTCCCCGGCAACGGTGCCAGAAATCCTTCTTGCTAAGTCTTGAGCTTGCGTTGGTTTTCCTTGAAGAGGAAAGGGTGATGCAGCAATAGTAGCGTAAGTGTTTCCCTCAGTTTTTGATAACCAAGGTATCAATCCAGTAGGAGGCTCCTCAAAAGTCACACGCACCTACACAAACAAACAAAGAACTCGCAACCAACGCAATAAAGGGGTTGTCAATCCCTTCACGGCCACTTGCGAAAGTGAGATCTGATAGAGATAGTATGATAAGATAAATATATTTTTGGTCTTTTATAATATAGATGCAAAAAGTAAAGATGCAAATAAAAGTAGATTAAAAGCTTATATGATAAAAGATAGACCCGAGGGCCATAGGTTTCACTAGTAGCTTCTCTCAAGATAGCATAAGTATTATGGTGGGTGAACAAATTACTGTCGAGCAATTGATAGAAAAGCGAATAATTATGAGATTATCTAGGCATGATCATGTATATAGGCATCACGTCCGCAATAAGTAGACCGACTCCTGCCTGCATCTACTACTATTACTCCACACATCGACCGCTATCTAGCATGCATCTAGAGTATTAAGTTCATAAGAACAGAGTAACGCATTAAGAAAGATGACATGATGTAGAGGGATAAACTCAAGCAATATGATATAAACCCCATCTTTTTATCCTCAATGGCAATAATACAATACGTGCCTTGCAACCCATTCTGTCACTGGGTAAGGACACCGCAAGATTGAACCCAAAGCTAAGCAATTCTCCCATGGCAAGAAAGATCAATCTAGTGGGCCAAACCAAACTGATAATTTGAAGAGACTTGCAAAGATAACTCAATCATACATAAAAGAATTCAGAGAAGATTCAAATATTTCTCATAGATAAACTTGATCATAAACCCACAATTCATCGGATCTCGACAAACACACCACAAAAAGAGTTTACATCAAATAGATCTCCAGAAGAGAGGGGGGAACATTGTATTGAGATCCAAAAAGAGAGAAGAAGCCATCTAGATAATAACTATGGACCCGAAGGTATGTGGTAAACTACTCACAACTCATCGGAGGGGCTATGGTGTTGATGTAGAAGCCCTCCGTGGTCAATTCCCCCTCTATCGGAGCGCCGGCGAAGGCTCCAAGATGGAATTTCGCGGATACAGAAGGTTACGGCAGTGGAAATTGTTTTTTGTTGGCTCTCTGGATGTTTTCGGGGTATGTAGGTATATATAGGAGGAAGAAGTACGTCGGTGGTCCCCTATGGGGCCCAGGAGACAAGGGGCGCGCCCTCCTATCTCCTGGCCACCATGTTTGCTTCTTGACTTGCACTCCAAGTTCTCCGGATCACGTTCGTTCCAAAAGTCACACTCCCGAAGGTTTCATTCCATTTGGACTCAGTTTGATATTCCTTTTCTTTGAAATACTGAAATAGGCAAAAAAAACAGCAATAGGGGCTGGGCCTCCGGTTAGTAGGTTAGTCCCAAAAATGATATAAATATGTAAAATAAAGTCCATAAACATCCAAAAGGGGTAATATAATAGCATGGAACAATAAAAAATTATCTATACATTGGAGACGTATCAGCGCGCCCCCACCCTCGTGAGCCCCTCGTGGCTCCCCTAACTGACTTCTTTCGCCTATATATACTCATATACCCTGAAAACATCCGAGAGCACCACGAAACCCTATTTCCACCGCCGCAACCTTCTGTACCCGTGAGATCCCATCTTGGGGCCTTTTCCGGCGCTCCACCGGAGGGGGAATCGATCATGGAGGGCTTCTACATCAACACCCTAGCCTCTCTGACGATGTGTGAGTAGTTTACCTCATACCTTCGGGTCCACAGTTATTAGCTAGATGGCTTCTTCTCTCTCTTTGGATCTCGATACAAAGTTCTCCTCGATCTTCTTGGAGATCTATTCGATGTAATTCTTTTTGTGGTTTGTTTGTCGAGATCAGATGAATTGTGGGTTTATGATCAAGATTATCTGTGAACAATATTTGAATCTCCTATGAATTCTTTTATGTATGATTTGTTATCTTTGCAAGTCTCTTCGAATTATCAGTTTGGTTTGGCCTACTAGATTGATATTTCTTGCAATGGGAGAAGTGCTTACCTTTGGGTTCAATCTTGTGATGTCCTTTCCCAGTGACAGCAGGGGCAGCAAGGCACATATTGTATTGTTGCCATCGAGGATAAAAAGATGGGGTTTATATCATATTGCTTGAGTTTGTCCCTCTACATCATGTCACCTTGCCTAATGCTTACTCTATTCTTATGAACTTAATACTCTAGATGCATGCTGGATAGCGGTCGATGTGTGGAGTAATAGTAGTAGATGCAGAATCGTTTTGATCTACTTGTCGCGAACGTGATGCCTATATATATGATCATGCCTAGATATTCTCATAACTATGCACTTTTCTATCAATTGCTCGACAGTAATTTGTTCACCCACCGTAACACTTATGCTATCTTGAGAGAAGCCACTAGTGAAACCTATGGCCCCCGGGTCTATCTTCCATCATATAAGTTTTTGATCTATTTTATTTTGCAATCTTTACTTTCCAATCTATATCATAAAAATACCAAAAATATTTATCTTATTATCTCTATCAGATCTCACTTTTGCAAGTGGCCGTGAAGGGATTGACAACCCCTTTATCGCGTTGGTTGCAAGGTTCTTATTTGTTTGTGCAGGTATGAGGGATTTGAGTGTGGCCTCCTACTGGATTGATACTTGGTTCTCAAAAATTGAGGGAAATACTTACGCTACTTTGCTGCATCACCCTTTCCTCTTCAAGGGAAAACCAAAGCATGCTCCAGAGGTAGCAAGAAGGATTTCTGGCGTCGTTGCCGGGGAGTCTACGCACAAGTCAAGACATACCAAGTACCCATCACAAACTCTTATCCCTTGCATTACATTATTTGCCATTTGCCTCTCGTTTTCCTCTCCCTCACTTCTAAAACGATTTTTTAAAACCTTTGCCTTTTCGTCGCATTCTTCCCATATGTCTTTTTGTTTGTGTTTCCATGTGCCTTCTAATTGCTTGCATCTTTGCTTGCTAGAAATCTATTGATATGGATCCACTTAGAGTGTTCTACTTGGATCACCTTTGATCCTTATGCGCTCGTGCTAAAACCCCAACTAGCCTAGTTGATGGGAAATCTTTAGATGAGCATGCTCATTTTGTGCGTCACCGTTTGTCTGAAAAAGGGAGACTCTTATGGGATCAAATAAATAGATTGCTATGTTATGCTTGGAATCTTTGTGAAACTTATGATTTTACATGTTGCTCTAAGAACCCTAAAAAACACCTTCCCTACCTATGTGAGTTTAATGGAAATGAAATCTTATCTTCTTATGCAAAGGGTGTTTATAGTTACTATGATATCAAACAAATTGAAGAATTTGTTTCTTTTAAGGGTGCTTATGAAGTTGCTTCTTTGATTGAAAAGTATGATACTACTCTCTATGAATATGAAAATTTTGACATAATTAAATATTGCTATGAAAACTATACTCATAATGTCTATGTCAAAGAATTTATTGAGAGAATGACCGTTGCTTTGGAAGAAAATAATGATATGCATGAATCTATAGATAATGATGATTCCGATGATTTGATTGAAATATCCCTTGATGAACATGATGCTTGCTATTCTTGTGGCCATGATGCCAATATTTATGAAGATGAATTTGCTATAGTTCCTTATGTTAAACATGAGATCGTTGCTATTGCACCCATACTTGGTAGTTCCTTCGATAAATGGCATGATTGCAATGATTTTATTATAAATTATCTGGATGTCAATTGTGCTAATAATATGCAAAACCCTAAGCTTAGGGATGCTAGTTTTGCTATGTCTACTATTTGTTGCAATGATAATGATTGGGGTGACTATTCATAAAAGATTTAACACAATCAAACTTAAGCTCAATACCTGACTCTTTACCTTCATCGAGTTCCCAATCTTCAGAGTTGTTTTTAACTCTTTCTAAAAGATCACACCGGAATTCAATAGTTTTCTTCATAAAAGAACCAGTACAAGAAGTATCGAGCATGGACTGATTATTATGAGAAAGCTGAGCACAAAAATTCTGAATAATAATTTCTCTTGAGAGCTCATGATTGGGGCATGAATATAACATTGACTTAAGCCTCCCCCAAGCTAGAGCGATACTTTCTCGTTCACAAGGCCAAAAATTATATATATAATTCTGAGCACGATGAACTAGATGCATATGACAAATTTTTTGATGGAATTCCAATTTCAACCGATTCTAGTTCCAAGATCCAATATCATCGCATAGCCTATACCATGTCAATGCCTTTCCCTTCAAAGATAAAAGGGAAAACCTTCTTCTTAGATTCATCTCTGGGTAAACCTGCAAGCTTAAACAATCCACAAGTTCCATCCACATATATCAAGTGCATATCAGGATGCTCGGTTCCATCTCCTGCATAAGGATTAGCTAGCAGTTGTTCTACCATACACGAAGGAACTTCATATTCAATATTTTCAGTAGGTGCAGTAGGTTGAGGGATAACTAATTGTGGTTCTAGTCAAGGTGAAGATACCCCGGACAAACCCCTCAAAGGATTGTTTTCCATAGTAACAAGTGACAATAAATTTCAGCATGTAGTATAATTTTTCCTTACCAAGAGCGCTTCACTCCCCAGCAATGGCGCCAGAAAAGAGCTTTGATGACCCACAAGTATATGGGATCAATTGTAGCCTTTTCGATAATTAAGTGTCCAACCCAACGAGGAGCAGAAGGAAATGATAAGTGCTTTTCAGCAAGGTAATGTCTGTAAGTGCTGAAATTGTAAGTAACAGAGTAGTTTGATAGCAAGATAATTTGTAATGAGCAAGTAAAGGTAGTAGTAACAAAACTGAAGCAAGGTAGCCCAATCCTTTTGAGTCAAAGTACAAGCCAAAACGGTCTCTTATGATAAGCAAAGTGTTCTTGAGGGTACACGGGAATTTCATCGAGTCACTTTCATCATGTTGGTTCGATTTGTGTTCGCTACTTTGATAATTTGGTATGTGGGTGGACTGATGCTTAGGTGTTGTTCTTACTTGAACAAACCTCCTACTTATGATTAACCCCCTCGCAATCATCCGCAACTACGAGAAAAGTATTAAGAATAAATTCTAACCATAGCATTAAACTTTTGGATCCAATCGGTCCCTTACGGAATATTGCATAAACTAGGGTTTAAGCTTCTGTCACTCTCGCAATCCATCATAAAATAAGTACTCCACAATGCATTCCATTAGGCCCAAATATGGTGAAGTGTCATGTAGTCGACGTTCACATGACACCACTAATGGAATCACAACATACATATCATCGAAATATCGAACACATATCAAGTTCACATGATTACTTGCAACATGATTACTCCCGTGACCTCAAGAACAAAATTAACTACTCATAAATGATAATCATGCTCAAGATCAGAGGGGTATTAATTAGCATAATGGATCTGAACATATAATCTTCCACCAAATAAACTATATAGTAATCAACCAGAAGATGTAATCAACACTACTAGTCACCCACAAGCACCAATCTACAGTTCATGTACAAAGATTGAACACAAGAGATGAACTAGGGTTTGAGAGGAGATGGTGTTGTTGAATATGTTGAAGGAGATTGCCCTCACAAAGACGTGAGAGTTATTGGTGATGATGATGACGATGATTTCCCCCTCCGGGAGGGAAGTTCTCCAGGTGAAATCGCTCCGTCGGAGGGCAAAAGTGCTCCTGCCCAAGTTCTGCCTCGAGACGGCGGCGCTTCATCCCGAAAGTCCTCTCCTTATTTTTTTTCTTGGTCAAAATGACTTATCTACCAGAAAAGGGGCACAGGAGGTGGGCCGAGGGGAGCAGAACTAACAAGAGCGCGCTAGGGCTCCCTGGCGCGCCCACGTGGATTGTGCCCACCTGGTGGGTGAGGGAGTCCTGGATTAAGGGGTCCTCAGGCATCCGGCCTATTGACATGGGCCGGACTGATGGGTTGTGAAGATACAAGACCGAAGACTCTCACCTGTGTCCAGATGGGACTCTCCTTGGCGTGGAAGGCAAGCTTGGCGCCCGGATATGAAGATTCCTTTCTTTGTAACCGACTTTGTACAACCCTAGTCCCCTCCGGTGTCTATATAAACTGGAGGGCTTAGTCCGTAGAAGCAATCATAATCATAATCATAATCATACAGGCTAGACTTCTAGGGTTTTAGCCATTACGATCGCGTGGTAGATCAACTCTTGTAATACTCATATTCATCAAGATCAATCAAGCGGGAAGTAGGGTATTACCTCCATAGAGAGGGCCCGAACCTGTGTAAACATCGTGTCCCCCGCCTCCTGTTACCATCAACATTAGACACACAGTTCGGGACCCCCCTACCCGAGATTCGCTGGTTTTGACACCAACATTGGTGCTTTCATTGAGAGTTTCGCTGTGACGTCGAAGACAGGATTGATGGATCGCCTTGTTATCAAGGACAATATCACCTCCGGAGGAGCCCTGGCCTCAGGCTAAACCCTCCGGCTGGGTGGCTTTACCATGACCGCTCGTTCGACCGTTAAGCCGATGATGACTTCTCGGGTCATCGAAAATCGCCTCCGTGTCGACTCTGAATACTCCAAACGGATGGATCCGACGGAGTTATGTCTTTAAACGAACTCCTGGATTGCATCGCCGCCTTGGGGGTCGCTACAGACTACGATCGGATTGGGCTTAAACCCGATCAGAGAGAAATCAAATCTCCGCCGATCACCCATCAGATAGCGGTAGTAGAGGATCAATACAACAACTCTTCCTCTATATTGAGGACGAACTATGTTCGGATTTCCGAGCTCGAAGAGCCGGATACCCGTCCATGAAAAGACGTGCCCCGTCCTCTGATGACCCACAAGTGTAGGGGATCTATCGTAGTCCTTTCGATAAGTAAGAGTGTCGAACCCAACGAGGAGCAGAAGGAAATGATAAGGGGTTTTCAGTAAGGTTTTCTCTGCAAGCACTGAAATTGTAGGTAATAGATAGTTTTGTGATAAGATAAATTGTAAAGAGTAACAAGCAATAGAAGTAAATAAAGTGTAGCAAGGTGGCCCGATCCTTTTGTAGCAAAGGATAAGCCTGGACAATTTCTTATAATGAGAAAGGAGCTCCCGAGGACACATGGGAATTATCGTCAAGCTAGTTTTCATCACGCTCATATGATTCGCGTTCGGTACTTTGATATTTTGATATGTGGGTGGACCGGTGCTTGGGTACTGCCCTTACTTGGACAAGCATCCCACTTATGATTAACCCCTATTGCAAGCGTCCGCAACTACAAAAGAAGTATTAAGGTAACTGAGGGAGTCCTGGATTAGGGGGTATCCGAAAAGCCGAACTATATACTTTGGTCGGACTGTTGGACTGTGAAGATACAAGACTCGATACTTCGTCCCGTGTCCGGATGGGACTCTCCTTTGTGTGGAAGACAAGCTCGGCGATTCGGATATTAGATTTCCTTCTTTGTAACCGACTCGGTGTAACCCTAGCCTCCTCTGGTGTCTACATAAACAGGAGGGTTTAGTCCGTAGAAGGACAATCATAATCATCATAGGCTATCTTCTAGGATTTAGCATCTACGATCTCGTGGTAGATCTACTCTTGTATACTCATATCATCAAGATCAATCAAGTAGGAAGTAGGGTTTTACCTCCATCAAGAGGGCCCGAACCTGGGTAAAAACATCGTGTCCCCTGCCTCCTGTTACCATTAGCCTTAGACGCACAGTTCGGGACCCCCTACCCGAGATCCGCCGGTTTTGACACCAACAGTAACCCTAACCACAACATTAAACATATGGATCCAAATCAGCCCCTAACGAAGCAACGCATAAACTAGGGTTTAAGCTTCTGTCACTCTAGCAACCCATCATCTACTTATTACTTCCCAATGCCTTCCTCTAGGCCCAAATAATGGTGAAGTGTCATGTAGTCGACATTCACTTAACACCACTAGAGGAAAAGACAACATACATCTCATCAAAATATCGAACGAATACCAAATTCACATGACTACTAATAGCAAGACTTCACCCATGTCCTCAGGAACAAACGTAACTACTCACAAAGCATATTCATGTTCATAATCAGAGGAGTAATAATATGCATTAAGGATCTAAACATATGATCTTCCACCAAGTAAACCAATTAGCATCAACTACAAGGAGTAATCAACACTACTAGATCCCCACAGGTACCAACTTGTGGTTTGGATACAAGATTGGATACAAGAGATGAACTAGGGTTTTGAGAGGATATGGTGCTGGTGAAGATGTTGATGGAGATTGACCCCCTCCCGATGAGAGGATCGTAGGTGATGACGGTGGTGATGATTTCCCCCTCCCGGAGGGAAGTGTCCCCGGCAGAACAGCTCTGCCGGAGCTCTAGATTGATTCCGCCAAGGTTCCGCCTCGTGGCGGTGGAATTCCGTCCCGTAAGCTTGCCCACGATTTTTCCAGGGTAAAAGCCTTCATATAGCAGAAGATGGACACCGGGGGGCACCAGGGGGCCCAGGAGACAGGGGCGTGCACAGTAGGGGTGGGCGCGCCCCCCACCCTCCTGGCCAGGGTGTGGGCCCCCTGAGGTGTTTCTTCCGCTCAATAATTCTTATTAATTCCAAAAATAAGTTTTGTGGAGTTTCAGGATTTTTGGAGCAGTGCAGAATAGGTTTCCAATGTTTGCTCCTTTTCCAGCCAGAATTCCAGCTGCCGGCATTCCCCCTCTTCATGGTAAACCTTGTAAAATAAGAGAGAATAGCCATAAGTATTGAGATATAATGTGTAATAACAGCCCATAATGCAATAAATATTGATATAAAAGCATGATGCAAAATGGACGCATCAACTCCCCCAAGCTTAGATCTCGCTTGTCCTCAAGCGGAAGCCGAACTCAAAAAATATGTCCACATGTTTAGAGATAGAGGTGTCGATAAAAATAAAATATGGACATGAGGGCATCATGATCATTCTTATAACAGCAACATATATAGATTTTATCATACGACTTCTTATACTCAAGTGACAATCAATTCACAATGTCAAGTATGGTTCAGAAACTTCATTGAGAACTAACAAACTATAATCTCAGTCACTGAAGCAATTGCAATTTATCATAACATCAGAAAGAGTCAAGAATAGAGCTTTTCAGCAAGTACACATACTCAACTATAATATAGTCTTCTACAATTGCTAACACTCACACAATACTTGTGGTTATGGAGTTTCAACTGGACACTAAGAAAGATAGGGGCTTATTGAATTGCCTCCCAACGTATTCACCTTTAGGTGATGTCAACAATAATAACCCATGCTAACTTACATCCAATTGGATATATGTATCATGATCTTTCAAACACGAAGAGCTTGCCAAAGGATAAAACGAAAAAGGGAAAGGTGAAGATCCCCTTGACTCAAGCATAAAGTAAAAACATAAAGTAAAAGATAGGCCCTTCGCAGAGGGTAGCAGAGGTTGTCATGTGCATTTAGGGTTGGATGCACAAAATCTTAATGCAAAAGAACGTCACTTTATATTGCCCCTTGTATGTGGACCTTTATTATGCAGTCTGTCGCTTTTATTGCTTCCACAACAAGATCGTATAAAGCTTATTTTCTCTGCACTAATAAGTCATACATATTTAGATAGCAATTTTTATTGTCTGCAAGATGACAACTTACTTGAAGGATCTTACTCAATCCATAGGTAGGTATGGTGGACTCTCATGGCAAAACTGGGTTTAAGGATATTTGGAAGCACAAGTAGTATCTCTACTTGGTGCAAGAAATTTGGCTAGCATGAGGGGGAATGGCAAGCTCAACATGTTTGGAAGGTCAATGACAATATACTTTAACTGAGATGTGAGAAAACATAAACCATTACATTCTCTTCCTTGTCCAACGTCAACTCTTTTAGCATGTCATACTTAATGAGTGCTCCCAATCATAAAAGATGTCCAAGATAATATATTTGTATGTGAACCTCTCTTTCCCTATTACTTCCTATTAATTGCAGCGATGACTGAAACTACGTTTGCCAACTCTCAATAACTTTTATGCCTCATACTTTCTACATGTGAAATCATCACTAACCATAGGATCAATGTGAACTCTTTTATTCTCTACTTTCTCAAGATCATAGCAACATAGCAAAGCCCTTGACTCAACACTAATCTTTATTATAGATAGCTCACGGACTCGATTACATAAAGAGATCACAAAGAAAAACTCAAAACTACTTGATATCAAAACTTCAATCTACTAGATCAAAATACTACTAAAGGGGTCGAACTAAATAAAACTATAAATATAGAAGTGTGATGGTGATACGATACTGGGGCACCTCCCCCAAGCTGGGCAGTTGCCAAGGGGAGTGCCCATACCCATGTGATTATCTCCTCGGAGGTGGTGAAGTAGGAGTTGTTGATGATGTAGGCTTCTTCCTCAAATTACACTTGAGTATAGTATTTTGCTCTTTTAGGTCCTCGATCTCCTGTTCAAGGCTTAATACTCTTTTGCACAATTCCTGTATATTTTCCTGCAAGAGACGAAAAGGGATAAACTCGATCTTTGGCTTCTTTGCTCTATCAGGGAGGCTTGACTTTTTAAACTCCACATGCGTATCCCCAGGTTAAGGTAATGGGGTTTCGTCCTCGTCTGAACTCGTCTCCTCCTTTCCCTTAGGCTCATAGTCTTCTTCTTCTTCAGAGGTCCAGCCATCATGCTCCAGGTCTCCATAGACCTCAGGGTCTGCAAGGTAATCAGCCACATAGCTTTCCCCTTCCAAATCCTAAGATGACATAATGCTCTAAATCTGGAACAGAAACAACTCGAAACGAAAACAGAGGATATTTGCGTGATACGGTGGTCAAAACCTTCGGGAGTTTATATAATGAATTTTTACCGACCAAAATACGTAACGTGCAAGAAAACGGAGTCCGGGAGGCACACGAGGTGGCCACGAGACATGGGGCGCGCCTAGTAAGGGTGGGCGCGCCCTCCACTCTCAGGGGGGCCTCCTGTCCCTCTCGGACTACTTCTTTCTTCCTAAAATTCTTAAATATTCCAAAACTGATAAAAATTGCCATTAGAATTGTTTTGGAGTCGGTTTACTTACAGTACCCCATACCTATTCCTTTTCGGAGTCTGGAACATTCTGGAAAGTGTCCCTTATGTATTCCTCTGGGGTTACGGTTTCAATAATATTAGTTTCAACATTGATAGGATTACCTGAAATATAATGTTTAATTCTTTGACCGTTCACCACCCTCGGACTTGTGCCTTCGAAGTTGTTGATTTTTATGGCACCAGAACGATAGACCTCCTCGATAACGTAAGGACCTTCCCATTTAGAGAGAAGTTTTCCTGCAAAAAATCTTAAACGAGAGTTGAATAACAACACATAATCACCTACGTTAAACTCACGCTTTTGTATCCTTTTGTCATGCCAGCGTTTGACCTTTTCTTTGAATAGCTTGGCATTCTCATAGGCTTGGGATCTCCATTCATCAAGTGAGCTAATGTCAAACAACCTCTTCTCACCGGCAAGTTTGAAGTCATAGTTGAACTCTTTAATAGCCCAATATGCTTTATGTTCAAGTTCAAGAGGTAAATGACATGCTTTTCCATAAACCATCTTATATGGAGACATACCCATAGGATTTTTGTATGCAGTTCTATAGGCCCATAATGCATCATCAAGTATTTTGGACCAATTCTTTCTAGATCTATTCACAGTGTTTTGCAAAATTAATTTGATCTCTCTATTGCTCAACTCTACTTGACCACTGGACTGCGGATGATAAGGAGATGTGATTCTATGATTAACATCATACTTAGCAAGCATCTTACAGAAAGCACCATGAATAAAATGTGAACCACCATCAGTCATAAGATATCTAGGGACTCCAAACCTCAGAAAAATAACTTCTTTAAGCATTTTAATAGAAGTGTTGTGATCAACACTACTAGTTGGAATAGCTTCTACCCACTTAGTAACATAATCAACAGCAACTAAAATATGTGTGTAACCATTAGAGGCAGGAAAAGGTCCCATATAATCAAAGCCCCAAACATCAAATGCTTCAATAACAAGAGAATAATTCATAGGCATTTCTTGACATCTACTAATGTTACCAATTCTTTGACATTCATCACAAGATAAGACAAACTTACAAGCATCTTTGAAGAGAGTAGGCCAATAAAACCAGATTGCAGTACCTTATGTGCAGTTCTATCTCCAGCGTGGTGTCCTCCATGGGATTCAGAGTGACACTTGCATAGGATCTGTTCCTGTTCATGCTCAGGTACACAACATCTAATAACACCATTTACTCCTTCTTTATAAAGGTGTGGGTCATCCCAGAAGTAATGTCTTAAATCATAAAAGAACTTTTTCTTTTGCTGGTATGTGAAACTAGGAGGTATAAATTTAGCAACAATGTAATTAGCATAATCAGCATACCAAGGAGTAGTACGAGAAGAATTAACGACCGCTAATTGTTCATCAGGAAAGCTATCATCAATAGGTAGTGGGTCATCAAGAACATTCTCTAACCTAGACAAGTTGTCTGCAACGGGGTTCTCAGCTCCCTTTCTATCAATAATATGCAAATCAAACTCTTGGAGCAAGAGAACCCATCTAATGAGTCTAGGCTTAGCATCTTTCTTTTCCATAAGATATTTAATAGCAGCATGATTAGTGTGAATAGTAACTTTTGAATCAACAATATAAGGTCTAAACTTATCACATGCAAACACAACAGCTACGAACTCTTTTTTAGTAGTAGCATAATTTCTCTAGGCAGTATCAAGAGTCTTACTAGCATACTGGATAACATTCAATTTCTTATCTACTCATTGCCCTAGAACAGCACCTACAGCATAATCACTAGCATCACACATAATTTCAAAAGGTAAATTCCAATCAGGCGGTTGAACAATAGGTGCAGTGATCAAAGCTTTCTTAAGTATTTCAAATGCTTCTACACAATCATCATCAAAGACAAAAGGAATATCTTTTTGCAATAAATTAGGCAGAGGCCTAGAGATTTTAGAAAAGTCCTTAATGAACCTCCTATAAAAATCGGCATGACCAAGGAAACTTCTTATACCTTTTATGTCCTTGGGACATGGCATCTTTTCAATAGCATCAACTTTAGCTTTATCAACTTCAATACCTCTCTCGGAAATCTTATGCCCCAAGACAATGCCTTCATTAACCATAAAGTGACACTTTTCCCAATTCAGGACGAGACTAGTGTCTTCGCATCTCTGCAAAACTCGATCAAGGTTGCTCAAGCAATCATCAAAAGAGGATCCATAAATGGAGAAATCATCCATGAATACCTCACAAATCTTTTCGCAAAAGTCAGAGAATATAGCCATCATACATCTTTGAAAGGTAGCAGGTGCATTACATAAACCAAAAGGCATACATCTATAAGCAAAGGTACCAAAAGGGCAAGTAAAAGTAGTTTTTGATTGATCTTTAGCTGACACGGGTATCTAAGAGAAACCAGAATAACCATCTAGAAAGCAAAAATGTGTGTGTTTGGATAGTCTTTCTAGCATTTTATCAATAAAAGGTAAAGGGTAATGATCTTTCTTAGTAGCTTTATTTAATTTACAGAAATCAATTACCATCCTATAACCTGTAATAATTCTTTGCGGGATCAATTCATCTTTATCATTAGGAACAACGGTAATACCTCCCTTTTTAGGAACACAGTGGACAGGGCTTACCCATTCACTATCAGCAACGGGATAAATTATACCTGCCTCAAGGAGCTTTAGTATCTCTTTTCTTACCACTTCTTTCATCTTGGGATTCAGTCATCATTGCGGATCTCTAACTGGTTTAGCATCGGCCTCCAAATTAATTTTGTGTTGGCATAACGTGGGACTAATGCCCTTAAGATCATCCAGAGTATATCCAATAGCAGCGCAGTGCTTCTTCAGAGTTTTCAATAATCTTTCTTCTTCTTGCTTTGAAAGGTTAGCACTCATAATAACAGGATATATTTTCTTTTCATTAAGATAAGCATACTTAAGGTTATCAGGTAATGGTTTGAGTTCAAACATGGGATCACCCTTGGGTGGAGGGGGATCCCCAAGAATTTCAACGGGAAGGTTGTGTTTCAGCATAGGTTCCTGTTTAAGGAAACCTTCATCTATTTCCCTTCTTTCCTTCATAAACATTTCGTTCTCATGGTCTAGAAAATATTGTTCTATCGGATCAGTAGGAGGTACGGCAATGGAAGCAAGACTAATAATCTCATCCTTACTAGGTGATTCTCTATCATGAGGTTGTCTACGAAACTTAGCAAAATTAAACTCATGAGACATACTCTCTAAGCCAATTGTAACAGTATCCTTTTCACAATCAATCTTAGCATTAACTGTATTCAAGAAGGGTCTACAAAAAATAATGGGACAAAAATCATCTTGTGGGGAACCAAGAACAATAAAATCAGCAGGGTATTTAATCTTCCCACACAAGACTTCAACATCTCTAACTATCCCAAGTGGTTTAATGGTATCCCTATTAGCAAGCTTAATAGTAACATCAATGTCTTCCAATTCAACGGGTGCAATGTCGTGCATAATTTCTTTATATAAGTCATAGGGTATCGCACTAGCACTAGCACCCATATCACATAAACCATGATAACAATGATCTCCTATCTTAACAGAAATAATAGGCGTGCCTACCATAGGTCTATGTATCCTAGCATCTGGTCTAGCAATATTAGCAGTCCCACCACAGAAATAAATAACATGCCCATCTAATTCATCATCCAAGAGATCTTTAACCATAGCAATACTAGGTTCAACTTTGATTTGCTCAGGAGGTGTATAAGTCCTAGTATTACTCTTACGAACAACAGTCAAAGTTTTAGCATGATCCTTTAACCTAACAGGAAAACGAGGTTTCTCAACATAAGTAGTAGGAACAATAGGATCACTATAAGTGACAGTCTTTTCTTCAACTGTAATAGTTGCAGCTACTTTTACTTCAACGGGAGGATTATATTTAAACCACTTCTCTTTAGGGAGATCAATGTGAGTAGCAAAAGATTCACAGAAAGAAGCTACTATCTCAGAGTCAAGTCCATACTTAGTGCTAAATCCACGAAAGGCATCGGTATCCATAAAAGATTTAACACAATCAAACTTGGGTGTCATACCTAACTCCTTACCATCGTCGGAACCCCAATCTCCAGAGTTGCATTTAATTCTTTCCAATAAGTCCCATTTGAAATCAATAGTCTTCAGCATATAAGAACCAGCACAGGAAGTATTGAACAGGTTGCGATCATTGAGAGAAAGCCGAGCATAAATTTTTTGAATAATCATTTCTGTAGAGAGCTCATGATTGGGGCATGAATATAACATTGACTTAAGCCTCCCCCAAGCTTGAGCGATGCTTTCTCCTTTGCGAGGCCAGAAATTATATATGTATTGCGATCACGATGAAGAAGATGCATAGGATAGAACTTCTGGTGAAATTCCAACTTCAATCGTTTATAATTCCAAGATCTCGTATCATCACATAGCCTATACCATGTCAATGCATCTCCCTTAAAAGATAAAGAGAAGACCTTCCTTTTGACAACATCATTGGGAATACCTGCAAGCTTAAATAATCCACAAACTTCATCCACAAAGATAAGGTGTAAATCGGGATGCAATGTTCCATCTCCTGCAAATGGATTAGCTAGCAGTTTCTCTATCATACCCGAAGGAATCTCAAAGTAAATATTTTCAAAAAGTTCAGTAGGTTGAGGAGAAACTCTTTGCTCTTCTGGTCGGGGTGAAGATACCCCGAACAAGCCCCTCAAAGGATTAGTTTCCATAGTGACAAGTAACAGAAAATTTCAGCACACTATATAAATGTTTCCTTACCAAGTTCCACTCACCAAAAGCGCTACACTCCCCAGCAACGGCGCCAGAAAAGAGTCTTGATGACCCATAAGTGTAGGGGATCTATCATAGTCCCTTCGATAAGTAAGAGTGTCAAACCCAACGAGGAGCATAAGGAAATGATAAGCGGTTTTCAGTAAGGTTTTCCCTGCAAGCACTGAAATTGTAGGTAATAGATAGTTTTGTGATAAGATAAATTGTAAAGAGTAACAAGCAATAAAAGTAAATAAAGTGCAGCAAGGTGGCCCAATCCTTTTGTAGAAAAGGATAAGCCTGGACAATTTCTTATAATGAGAAAGGAGCTACCGAGGACACATGGGAATTATCGTCAAGCTAGTTTTCATCGCGCTCATATGATTCGCGTTCGGTACTTTGATAACTTGATATGTGGGTGGACCGGTGCTTGGGTACTGCCCTTACTTGGACAAGCATCCCACTTATGATTAGCCCCTATTGCAAGCGTCCGCAACTACAAAAGAAGTATTAAGCTAACCCTAACCACATCATTAAACATATGGATCCAAATCAGCCCCTAACGAAGCAACGCATAAACTAGGGTTTAAGCTTCTGTCACTCTAGCAACCCATCATCTACTTATTACTTCCCAATGCCTTCCTCTAGGCCCAAATAATGGTGAAGTGTCATGTAGTCGACGTTCACATAACACCACTGGAGGAAAAGACAACATACATCTCATCAAAAATATCGAACGAATACCAAATTCACATGACTACTAATAGCAAGACTTCACCCATGTCCTCAGGAACAAACGTAACTACTCACAAAGCATATTCATGTTCATAATTAGAGGAGTAATAATATGCATTAAGGATCTGAACATATGATCTTCCACCAAGTAAACCAATTAGCATCAACTACAAGGAGTAATCAACACTACTAGCAACCCACAGGTATCAACTTGTGTTTTGGATACAAGATTGGATACAAGAGATGAACTAGGGTTTTGAGAGGAGATGATGCTGGTGAAGATGTTGATGGAGATTGACCCCCTCCCGATGAGAGGATCGTAGGTGATGACGGTGGTGATGATTTCCCCCTCCCGGAGGGAAGTGTCCCCGGTAGAACAGCTCTGCCGAAGCTCTAGATTGATTCCGCCAAGGTTCCGCCTCGTGGCGGCGGATTTTCGTCCCGTAAGCTTGCCCACAATTTTTTCCAGGGTAAAAGACTTCATATAGGAGAAGATGGACACCGGGGGGGCACCAGGGGGCCCAGGAGACAGGGGGCGCGCCCAGTAGGGGTGGGCGCGCCACCACCCTCCTGGCCAGGGTGTGGGCCCCTTGAGGTGTTTCTTCTGCTCAATAATTCTTATTAATTCCAAAAATAAGTTTCGTGGAGTTTCAGGATTTTTGGAGCAGTGCAGAATAGGTTTCCAATGTTTGCTCCTTTTCCAGCCAGAATTCCAGCTGCCGGCATTCCCCCTCTTCATGGTAAACCTTGTAAAATAAGAGAGAATAGCCATAAGTATTGAGATATAATGTGTAATAAAAGCCCATAATGCAATAAATATTGATATAAAAGCATGATGCAAAATGGACGTATCATCCTCCGAACCTAGAGTCGGACGGTGGACCAGAAAAATTGGTTGATATCCCGGAGCCCGAACTGTTAAGCTCGAAAGTTTCTCAAACTCCGGATCCCAAATTGGGTCAGGGTTCGGATTCAAATCCACCCACCCACCCAGATATACACGATCTCATCTACATACGACAGCAGTCTGAGGAAATAGTCCGTCACTTTTGGGCCAGATTCCTCGTTAAAAACAAGATTAAAGATTGCCGCAACAAAGACCCGATCTCTGTATTCTACAATAATTGCATGGACGAGGGAATCCTTAATGCCATCAACCTCCATCGTGTATTACACTTTGCTGACTTGGCAACCATAGTACAGAAGTACCGTGCAATGGAAAGCACCTGGAAAACTCAGGCAGCTCCCTGGGAGCCACCAGTTTCCACTCAACCCCTCATCCGGGCAAAAAGGATGCACCCCCATGGGTCGCCCGATCCAATAGTAAAGAAATCGAAGCCCATTACAGGGCGCAGAACCGTTCTGGAGGGATGGCTCGATAGGCCATGCAAAATACACACAACACCGGATACCATACCAACCCACAGCCTTAGAGCATGTTGGATACTCCGGCAAGTGGCCAAGAGCGGCGAGGATCTCCTCACAAAAATACCGCAGAGCAACACCCCACGGAAGACGACGACCTCAGAGTATTGATGGTCTTTGAGACTTTCGCCTCAAACAATAGGCGCAAAAGGGCTCTCCGCGGCCTCGCTGAAGTCTGCCAAGTCGCATCAATAAACCCCTGGGACAACACGGCCATAAATTTCAATGCCGATGATGAACCAAAATTCAGGACAGTCCGAGCACCAACTACCTTGGTCCTTAGTCCAATCGTGGACGGCTCTCAGCTTACCAAAGTGCTCATGGACGGTGGCAGCAGACTAAACCTCATTTATGAGGAAACTCTCAACAAAATGGAAATAGACAGGAGGCGCACTGAGCAAAGTAGCACGACCTTCCGAGGAATCATTCCTAGTCGGGAGGCGCGATGCACTAGAAAAATCACACTCAACGTGGTATTCGACACGCCGGAGAATTATCGGTCCGAAGAGATAACCTTCTAAGTGGCCCCTTTCAACAGTGGATATCACGCCTTATTAGGGCGAGATGCATTTGCACGCTTCCAAGCCATACCTCATGACGGGTACATGAAGCTCAAGATGCCCGGGCCCAATGGTATTATCACTCTTGCCAGTGATCCGGATAGAGCACTCTGCGCCAAAAACAAAACCGCAGCCCTGGCCCTCGAGGCATTGTCTGAAGCCCTCGCGGCCGAAGAGTTAATCGTACTACACTCCATGGTGGATAGGGACGACGTGATCCTGGACAAGCGACCCAAATCCACCTCCTTTAAACCGGCAGATGAAATAGTCAAATTTCAAGTCCACCCGACGGACCCCAAGAAGGCAGCATCCATCGGGGCACAACTGGACCCAACGGTTGATGCCACACTACGAGCGTTCCTACGCAAAAACTGGGACATATTTGCTTGGCACCCTTCTGATATGCCAGGGATCCCATGCAGGCTGGCCGAACATAGCATCAATATATTGAAGGGACATAAGCCGGTCAAGCAAACACAGCGGCGCTTTTTCGAACCCAAACGACAAGCTATTGGGGAGGAGCTAGCCAAGTTAACCGAGGCCGGATTCATCAGAGAAATAAAACACCCAGACTGGCTGGCAAACCTAGTGATGGTGCCAAAGAAGGATAAATCCTGGCGCCTATGCGTCGATTTCAAAGACCTCAACAAGGCCTACCCTAAGGATCCGTTTCCCCTCCCTCACATCGATCAGATTATTGATGGTACAGCCGGACACGACTCACTGTGTTTCCTTGATGCATACTCCAGATACCATCAAATCAAAATGAAGGACTCCGACCAAGCTGCAACAGCATTCATTACCCCATATGGCCCGTTCTGCTTCAACACTATGCCCTTCGAACTTAAAAACGCCGGAGCCACCTACCAACGCATGATTCAAACATGCCTGGAGAAAAAGATCGGCAAAACAGTTGAAGCGTATGTGGATGACGTCGTCATCAAAACTAGGCACGTTGAATCATTAATAGACGATTTGCATCTCACATTCGACAACCTCCGTACATATGACATCAAGCTCAACCCGGAAAAGTGTGTTTTTGGTGCTCCCGCTAGAAAACTGCTGAGCTTCTCGTTTCCAATAGAAGAATTGAGGCGAACCCAGCTAAAATCCGAGCTTTGTCATAGTTGGCTACACCAACAGACCTTAAACGAGTCCAAAAACTAGCCGGATGTGTGGCAGCTTTAAGCTGCTTTATCTCCAGACTAGGAGGAAAAGCATTGCCACTTTATCACCTTCTCCGACGCACCGATCACTTCGAGTGGACGGACGCGGCAATGGCTGGACTGGAAGAAATAAAGGCTCTTTTAGCGAGCAACCCAATCCTGGCCGCACCAAACGTCGGTGAACCCATGTTATTATACATATCGGTAACACACCAGGTCGTGAGTGTGGTGCTCGTCGTTGAACGAAAGGAGGACGGACACAAACCCGCTTCAGAAGCCAGTATACTACGTGTCCACTGTCCTCACACCATGCAAATCCCGATACCCTCATTACCAAAAAATAGCATACGCTGTCTTCATGGCATCCCGGAAGCTACGACACTACTTTCAAGAGTGCTCAATCACGGTGGCCTCCGAAGTACCACTCAATGACATAATAAACAACCGTGATGCCACGGGGCGGATTTCCAAGTGGCCATTGAGCTGCTCCCATTCGACATAACATACAGACCGCGCCAGGCCATTAAATCCCAAGTACTGGCCGACTTCGTCGCCGAATGGACAAAGGCCGAACTCCCTAAAGAGTATGACGCATATTCCAACTGGGTCATGCACTTCGACGGCTCCAAAATGCTGGCGTGCTTAGGAGTAGGCGTTGTCCTAACATCCCCCACTGGAGATACAGTTCAGTATGTACTCCAAATATTATACACAGACTCCAACAATGCAGCCGAATGCGAGGCCTTATTGCATGGTCTTGGGATGGCTGTCTCCATGGGCATACAACGCCTGGAAGTGCACGGGGATTCAAACATCGCAATATCTCAAATAAATGGAGATTTCGATGCCAAAGATCCGAAGATGGTGTCTTACCGTAACGCCGTTCTCAAAATGTCGGCTTGGTTCGAGGGGCTCGAGTTTCATCATGTGGCTCGAGAAAGTAATCAAGCGGTGGATGTCCTTGCTCGCATCGGCGCCAAGCGCGACCCCATCCCACCTAACATCTTTTTGGAAAGGCTCTTCAAGCCATCCGTGGTGTCGCAAGGGGAGAGCGGCAACACCAGTCCGGATCTAACTATAACCCCAGATTCTGAACACATCGATATCATCGGGGGCTCAGCCACTGAAGTAACACTACCGGCCCATCTTATCATGGCAATCATTGCCCCATGGACCGAACCCTTTCTGGCCTACCTTAATAGGCGAGAACTCCCTGATGATCAGAATGAGGCGCGCTGCATTGTCTGGCGCTCTAAAGCCTACAAGGTTCACGACGGAGAACTCTACAAGAAAAGCTCTACCAAAGTACTTCAAAGATGTATCTCCAACGAAGAGGGGCGGCAGCTCTTGGCTGAAATTCATGCCGGTCTTGGTGGTCACCATGCCGCGGCTCGGTCCCTTGTAAGTAAGGCCTTCCATACAGGTTTCTATTGGCCAACGGCCCGAGCAGATGCACAAGACCTTGTCCAACGTTGCATCGGATGCCAACTTTTCGCCAACCAAAGCCATATGCCACCCACCACTCTACAAATAATCCCCATCACTTGGCCTTTCGCGGTCTGGGGGCTTGATATGGTCGGACCCCTTAAAGGAGGAAGCCATAAGAAAAAATATCTATTGGTCATGGTGGATAAATTAACTAAGTGGATAGAGGCCAAACCAGTTAAAACGGCTGAAGCCAGACCAGTGATAGACTTCATATCCGGTGTTGTGCACCGTTATGGTGTTCCACACAGCATCATCACCGACAACAGCTCCAATTTCACAGCCGAGGAGGTGAAAACCTGGTGTGTTAATCTAGGCATTAAGCTTGATTACGCTTCCGTCTATCATCCGCAAACAAACAGTCAAGTCAAACGAGCCAATGGTCTTATTATGAGCGGCATTAAGCCCAGACTGGTGCAGTCTTGCTATATCTTGAGCTTGCATTGGTTTTCCTTGAAGAGGAAAGGGTGATGTAGCAATAGTAGATAACCAAGGTATCAATCCAGTAGGAGGCTCCTCAGAAGTCCCACTCACCTACACAAACAAACAAAGAACTCGCAACCAACGCAATAAATGGGTTGTCAATCCCTTCACGGCCACTTGCGAAAGTGAGATCTGATAGAGATAGTATGATAAGATAAATATATTTTTGGTATTTTATAATATAGATAGGAAAAGTAAAGATGCGAATAAAAGTAGATTGAAAGCTTATATAATAAAAGATAGACCCGAGGGCCATAGGTTTCACTAGTGGCTTCTCTCAAGATAGCATAAGTATTATGGTGGGTGAACAAATTACTGTCGAGCAATTGATAGAAAAGCGAATAATTATGAGATTATCTAGGCATGATCATGTATATAGGCATCACGTCCGTGACAAGTAGACCGACTCCTTCCTGCATCTACTACTATTACTCCACACATCGACCGCTCCAACATGCGTCTAGAGTATTAAGTTCATAAGAACAGAGTAACACATTAAGAAAGATGACATGATGTAGAGGGATAAACTCAAGCAATATGATATAGAGCCCATCTTTTATCCTCGATGGCAACAATACAATACGTGCCTTGCAACCCCTGCTGTCACTGCGTAAGGACACCGCAAGATTGAACCCAAAGCTAAGTACTTCTCTCATGGCAAGAAAGATCAATCTAGTAGGCCAAACCAAACTGATAATTCGAAGAGACTTGCAAAGATAACTCAATCATACATAAAAGAATTCAGAGGAGATTCAAATATTTCTCATAGATAAACTTGATCATAAACCCACAATTCATCGGATCTCGACAAACACACCGCAAAAAAAGTTACATCAAATAGATCTACACAAGAGAGGGGGAGAACATGGTATTGAGATCCAAAAATAGAGAAGAAGCCATCTAGCTAATAACTATGGACCCGAAGGTCTGTGGTAAACTACTCACAACTCATCGAAGGGGCTATGGTGTCGATGTAGAAGCCCTCTATGGTCGATTCCCCCTCCGGCGGAGCGCCGGCGAAGGCTCCAAGATGGGATCTCGCAGATACAGAAGGTTACAGTGGCGGAAATTGTTTTTCGTTGGCTCCCTGGATGTTTTCGGGGTACGTGGGTATATATAGGAGGAAGAAGTACATCGGTGGCCGCCCGAGGGGCCTAGGAGACAGGGGGCGCGCCCAGAGGGGGTGGGCGTGCCCTCCTATCTCCTGGCCGCCTCGATTGCTTCTTGACTTGCACTCCAAGTCCTCTGGATCACGTTCGTTCCAAAAATCACGCTCTTGAAGGTTTCATTCCATTTGGACTCCGTTTGATGTTCCTTTTCTTTGAAATACTGAAATAGGCAAAAAAACATCAATACGGGTTGGGCCTCTGGTTAGTAGGTTAGTCCCAAAAATGATATAAATGTGTAAAATAAAGCCCATAAACATCCAAAAGGGGTAATATAATAGCATGGAACAATAAAAAATTATAGATACGTTGGAGATGTATCAAGCATCCCAAGCTTAATTCCTGCTCGTCCTCGAGTAGGTAAATGATAAAAACATAATTTTTGATGTGGAATGCTACCTAGCATAATTCTCAATGTAATTTTCTTTATTGTGGCATGATTGTTCAGATCTAAATGATTCAAGATAAAAGCTTATAAAACATGAAAAATAATAATGCTTCGAAGCATACTAACAAATAATCATGTCCTATCAAAATAGCATAGCCAAAGAAAGCTTATCCCTACAAAATCATATAGTTAGGCCATGCTTCATTTTCATTATACAAAATACTCCCATCATGCACAACCCCGGTTTCAGCCAAGCAATTGGTTCATACTTTTTAATGCGCTTCAGCTTTTTCAACTCTTACACAATACATGAGTGCAAGCCATGGACATAGCACTATGGTGGTATATGGTGGTGGTTGTGAGGACAAAAAGGGAGAAGATAGTCTCACATCAACTAGGTGTATCAACGGGCTATGGAGATGCCCATCAATAGATATCAATGTGAGTGAGTAGGGATTGCCATGCAACGGATGCACTAGAGCTATAAATATATGAAAGCTCAACAAAAGAAACTAAGTGGGTGTGCATCCAACTTGCTTGCTCACGAAGACCTGGGGCATTTTGAGGAAGCCCATCATTGGAATATACAAGCCAAGTTCTATAATGAAAAATTCCCACTTAGTATATGAAAATGACAACATAGGAGACTCTCTATCATGACGATCATGGTGCTACTTTGAAGCACAAGTGTGGAAAAGAGATAGTAGCGTTGTCCCTTCTCTCTTTTTATCTCATTTTTTCTTTTTTTCTTTTTTTCTTTGGCCTTTCTTTTTTTTGGCCTTTCTTTTTTTATCTTTTTTTCTTTTTTCTTTTCTTTTTAAAGTCCGAAGTCTCATCCCGACTTGTGGGGGAATCATAGTCTTCATCATCCTTTCCTCACTGAGACAATGCTCTAATAATGAAGATCATCACACTTTTATTGATTTACAACTCAAGAATTAGAACTCAAAACTAGAACAAGATATGACTCTATATGAATGCCTCCGGCGGTGTACCGGGATATGCAATGAATCAAGAGCGACATGTATGAAAATTATGAAGGTGGCTTTGCCACAAATACGATGTCAACTACATGATCATGCAAAGAGCAATATGACAATGATGAAGTGTGTCATAATAAACGGAACGGTGGAAAGTTGCATGGCAATATATCTCGGAATGGCTATGGAAATGCCATAATAGGTAGGTATGGTGGCTGTTTTGAGGAAGTTAAATAATGGGTGCATGATACCGGCGAAAGTTACGCGGTATTATAGAGGCTAGCAAAGTGTAAGGGTGAGTGTGCGTATATCCATGGACTCACATTAGTCATAAAGAACTCATATACTTATTGCAAAAGTCTACATGCCCTCGAAGCAAAGTACTACTATGCATGCTCCTAGGGGAAGAGTTGGTAGGAGTTAACCATCGCGCGATCCCGACCTCCACTCATAAGGAAGACAATTAAAATAGCACCACATGCAACAAATTTGTCACACAACTTTTACCATACGTGGATGCTACGGGACTTGCCAACTTCAACACAAGTATTTCTCAATTTCATAATTACCCACTAGCATGACTCTCACATTACCACCTCTATATCTCAAAACAATTATCAAGCATCAAATTGATCCTAGTGTTTTATGCACTTTCTATGATAGTTTTTATTATACCTAACTTGGATGCTCATCATTCTAGGACCAAATTTATAACCATAGAAAATACCATGCTGTTCTAAAAGACTCTCAAAATAATATAAGTGAAGCATGAGAGACTAGCAATTTCTTCAAAATTAAGCCACCGCCGTGCTCTAAAAGATATAAGTGAAGCACTAGAGCAAAAACTATCTAGCTCAAAAGATATAAGTGAAGCACATAGAGTATTCTAATAAATTCTAATCAAGTGGGCTTCTCCCAAAAGGTGTGTACAGCAAGGATGATTGTGGTAAACTAAAAAGCAAATACTAATATCATACACAACACTCCAAGCAAAACACATATCATGTGGCGAATAAAAATATAGCTCCAAGTAAAGTTACCAATGAACGAAGACGAAAGAGGGGATGCCTTCCGAGGGCATCCCCAAGCTTAGACTTTTGGCTAATATTGAATATTTTGGGGTACCATGGGCATCCCCAAGCTTAGGCTCTTGCCACTCTTTGTTCCATAGTCCATCAAATCTTTATCCAAAACTTGAAAACTTCACAACACAAAACTCAACAGGAAATCTCATAAGCTCCATTAGTGAAAGAAAACAAAACCACCACATAAGGTACTGTAATGAACACATTGTTTATTCATTTTAGTGTTAAACCTACTGTATTCCAAGTTCTCTATGGTTCATACCAATTAATACTAGCCATAGATGCATCAAAATAAGCAAACAACACACGAAAAACAGAATCTGCCAAAAACAGAACAGTCTGTAGGAATATGTAACTAACGCAAACTTATGTAACTTTAAAAATCCTACAAAAATAGGAAGTCCTGGTAAATTTATCTATTGATCAGCAGCAAAAAGAATCAACACAAAATCACATTCCTGTGATTTAAGAAAACTAATTTCGTGCGTGCAAAGTTTTTGTTTTTCAGTAGAATCAAGTTAACTATCACCATAGGTTATCCTATAGGTTCTACTTGGCACAAACACTAATTAAAACATAAAAACACAGCTAAACAGAAGGTAGATGCAAAATTTATTACTAAACAGAAACAAAAACAAAAAACACAAATAAAATTGGGTTGCCTCCCAACTAGCGCTATCGTTTAAGGCCACTAGCTAGGCATAAAAGCGAAGATAGATCTAAGTAGTGCCATCTTTGGCACTCAACTTTTTTATGGAGTTATGATCAAGTCCGGGAAGCTCCTTGTGTTTCCCTTCATGCTAGGAGATCTTTTGCTCTAAGGCATCTAACCACTTATTACAAAGTGTAATCAAATTACTCATGCAGTTGATATTCCCACCTATATTCTTAAGTGGTTCAACAAATTTTTGCAATTCACATAATTGCTCTAGAATTTGGGTTCCTTCATAAGAAACGGGTGACCCTTTTTGTAGGGGAAGTACTCCTACTATCTCTCTATAACTTCATAAATGGAACTAGGATCAATTTCAATAAAACTCCCTTTTGCGGCAAAATCAAGGAGTTGTCTATGAGGTAAAGTTAGCCCAACATAAAAATTGCGAAGCAAAATCTTGAAATTTCCTTCTATAGCGCAACTACGATAAGATTCTAACATCCTAAACCAAGCATCTCTTAAATTTTCTCCTTGTCTTTGTTTGAAGTGAAGAACTTCAAAGTCGGGAGACAAAGGGGTAAAGGCCGAGCTAGCCATTACGACAAGGTAAACGATCTAACACACGAGCAAACGGAAAAAGGCAAGCGAAAAAGAGAGGAGAAGATTGGGAAAGAGAGGGCGAATAAAACGGCAAGGGTGAAGTGGGGGAGAGGAAAACGAGAGGCAAATGGGAAATAATGTAAATGCGAGGGAGATGAGTTTGTGATGGGTATTTGGTATGTCTTGACTTGAGCGAAGACCTCCCCGGCAACGGTGCCAGAAATACTTCTTGCTACGTCTTGAGCTTGCGTTGGTTTTCCTTGAAGAGGAAAGGGTGATGCAGCAATAGTAGCGTAAGTATTTTCCTCAGTTTTTGAGAACCAAGGTATCAATCCAGTAGGAGGCTCCTCAAAATTTCCACGCACCTACACAAACAAACAAAGAACTCGCAACCAACACAATAAAGGGGTTGTCAATCCCTTCACGGCCACTTGCGAAAGTGAGATCTGATAGATATAGCATGATAAGATAAATATATTTTTGGTATTTTATAATATAGATAGGAAAAGTAAAGATGCGAATAAAAGTAGATTGAAAGCTTATATAATAAAAGATAGACCCGAGGGCCATAGGTTTCACTAGTGGCTTCTCTCAAGATAGCATAAGTATTATGGTGGGTGAACAAATTACTGTCGAGCAATTGATAGAAAAGCGAATAATTATGAGATTATCTAGGCATGATCATGTATATAGGCATCACGTCCGTGACAAGTAGACCGACTCCTTCCTGCATCTACTACTATTACTCCACACATCGACCGCTCCAACATGCGTCTAGAGTATTAAGTTCATAAGAACAGAGTAACGCATTAAGAAAGATGACATGATGTAGAGGGATAAACTCAAGCAATATGATATAGAGCCCATCTTTTATCCTCGATGGCAACAATACAATACGTGCCTTGCAACCCCTGCTGTCACTGGGTAAGGACACCGCAAGATTGAACCCAAAGCTAAGTACTTCTCTCATGGCAAGAAAGATCAATCTAGTAGGCCAAACCAAACTGATAATTCGAAGAGACTTGCAAAGATAACTCAATCATACATAAAAGAATTCAGAGGAGATTCAAATATTTCTCATAGATAAACTTGATCATAAACCCACAATTCATCGGATCTCGACAAACACACCGCAAAAAAAGTTACATCAAATAGATCTACACAAGAGAGGGGGAGAACATGGTATTGAGATCCAAAAATAGAGAAGAAGCCATCTAGCTAATAACTATGGACCCGAAGGTCTATGGTAAACTACTCACAACTCATCGAAGGGGCTATGGTGTCGATGTAGAAGCCCTCTATGGTCGATTCCCCCTCCGGCGGAGCGCCGGCGAAGGCTCCAAGATGGGATCTCGCAGATACAGAAGGTTACAGTGGCGGAAATTGTTTTTCGTTGGCTCCCTGGATGTTTTCGGGGTACGTGGGTATATATAGGAGGAAGAAGTACATCGGTGGCCGCCCGAGGGGCCTAGGAGACAGGGGGCGCGCCCAGAGGGGGTGGGCGTGCCCTCCTATCTCCTGGCCGCCTCGATTGCTTCTTGACTTGCACTCCAAGTCCTCTGGATCACGTTCGTTCCAAAAATCACGCTCTTGAAGGTTTCATTCCATTTGGACTCCGTTTGATGTTCCTTTTCTTTGAAATACTGAAATAGGCAAAAAAACATCAATACGGGTTGGGCCTCCGGTTAGTAGGTTAGTCCCAAAAATGATATAAATGTGTAAAATAAAGCCCATAAACATCCAAAAGGGGTAATATAATAGCATGGAACAATAAAAAATTATAGATACGTTGGAGATGTATCAAGCATCCCAAGCTTAATTCCTGCTCGTCCTCGAGTAGGTAAATGATAAAAACATAATTTTTGATGTGGAATGCTACCTAGCATAATTCTCAATGTAATTTTCTTTATTGTGGCATGATTGTTCAGATCTAAATGATTCAAGATAAAAGCTTATAAAACATGAAAAATAATAATGCTTCGAAGCATACTAACAAATAATCATGTCCTATCAAAATAGCATAGCCAAAGAAAGCTTGTCCCTACAAAATCATATAGTTAGGCCATGCTTCATTTTCATTATACAAAATACTCCCATCATGCACAACCCCGGTTTCAGCCAAGCAATTGGTTCATACTTTTTAATGCGCTTCAGCTTTTTCAACTCTTACACAATACATGAGTGCAAGCCATGGACATAGCACTATGGTGGTATATGGTGGTGGTTGTGAGGACAAAAAGGGAGAAGATAGTCTCACATCAACTAGGTGTATCAACGGGCTATGGAGATGCCCATCAATAGATATCAATGTGAGTGAGTAGGGATTGCCATGCAACGGATGCACTAGAGCTATAAATATATGAAAGCTCAACAAAAGAAACTAAGTGGGTGTGCATCCAACTTGCTTGCTCACGAAGACCTGGGGCATTTTGAGGAAGCCCATCATTGGAATATACAAGCCAAGTTCTATAATGAAAAATTCCCACTTAGTATATGAAAATGACAACATAGGAGACTCTCTATCATGACGATCATGGTGCTACTTTGAAGCACAAGTGTGGAAAAGAGATAGTAGCATTGTCCCTTCTCTTTTTATCTCTTTTTTTCTTTTTTTCTTTTTTTCTTTGGCCTTTCTTTTTTTTGGCCTTTCTTTTTTTATCTTTTTTTCTTTTTTCTTTTCTTTTTAAAGTCCGAAGTCTCATCCCGACTTGTGGGGGCATCATAGTCTTCATCATCCTTTCCTCACTGAGACAATGCTCTAATAATGAAGATCATCACACTTTTATTGATTTACAACTCAAGAATTAGAACTCAAAACTAGAACAAGATATGACTCTATATGAATGCCTCCGGCGGTGTACCGGGATATGCAATGAATCAAGAGCGACATGTATGAAAATTATGAAGGTGGCTTTGCCACAAATACGATGTCAACTACATGATCATGCAAAGAGCAATATGACAATGATGAAGTGTGTCATAATAAACGGAACGGTGGAAAGTTGCATGGCAATATATCTCGGAATGGCTATGGAAATGCCATAATAGGTAGGTATGGTGGCTGTTTTGAGGAAGTTAAATAATGGGTGCATGATACCGGCGAAAGTTACGCGGTATTATAGAGGCTAGCAAAGTGTAAGGGTGAGTGTGCGTATATCCATGGACTCACATTAGTCATAAAGAACTCATATACTTATTGCAAAAGTCTACATGCCCTCGAAGCAAAGTACTACTATGCATGCTCCTAGGGGAAGAGTTGGTAGGAGTTAACCATCGCGCGATCCCGACCTCCACTCATAAGGAAGACAATTAAAATAGCACCACATGCAACAAATTTGTCACACAACTTTTACCATACGTGGATGCTACGGGACTTGCCAACTTCAACACAAGTATTTCTCAATTTCATAATTACCCACTAGCATGACTCTCACATTACCACCTCTATATCTCAAAACAATTATCAAGCATCAAATTGATCCTAGTGTTTTATGCACTTTCTATGATAGTTTTTATTATACCTAACTTGGATGCTCATCATTCTAGGACCAAATTTATAACCATAGCAAATACCATGCTGTTCTAAAAGACTCTCAAAATAATATAAGTGAAGCATGAGAGACTAGCAATTTCTTCAAAATTAAGCCACCGCCGTGCTCTAAAAGATATAAGTGAAGCACTAGAGCAAAAACTATCTAGCTCAAAAGATATAAGTGAAGCACATAGAGTATTCTAATAAATTCTAATCAAGTGGGCTTCTCCCAAAAGGTGTGTACAGCAAGGATGATTGTGGTAAACTAAAAAGCAAATACTAATATCATACACAACACTCCAAGCAAAACACATATCATGTGGCGAATAAAAATATAGCTCCAAGTAAAGTTACCAATGAACGAAGACGAAAGAGGGGATGCCTTCCGGGGGCATCCCCAAGCTTAGACTTTTGGCTAATATTGAATATTTTGGGGTACCATGGGCATCCCCAAGCTTAGGCTCTTGCCACTCTTTGTTCCATAGTCCATCAAATCTTTATCCAAAACTTGAAAACTTCACAACACAAAACTCAACAGGAAATCTCATAAGCTCCATTAGTGAAAGAAAACAAAACCACCACATAAGGTACTGTAATGAACACATTGTTTATTCATTTTAGTGTTAAACCTACTGTATTCCAAGTTCTCTATGGTTCATACCAATTAATACTAGCCATAGATGCATCAAAATAAGCAAACAACACACGAAAAACAGAATCTGCCAAAAACAGAACAGTCTGTAGGAATATGTAACTAACGCAAACTTATGTAACTTTAAAAATCCTACAAAAATAGGAAGTCCTGGTAAATTTATCTATTGATCAGCAGCAAAAAGAATCAACACAAAATCACATTCCTGTGATTTAAGAAAACTAATTTCGTGCGTGCAAAGTTTTTGTTTTTCAGTAGAATCAAGTTAACTATCACCATAGGTTATCCTATAGGTTCTACTTGGCACAAACACTAATTAAAACATAAAAACACAGCTAAACATAAGGTAGATGCAAAATTTATTACTAAACAGAAACAAAAACAAAAAACACAAATAAAATTGGGTTGCCTCCCAACTAGCGCTATCGTTTAAGGCCACTAGCTAGGCATAAAAGCGAAGATAGATCTAAGTAGTGCCATCTTTGGCACTCAACTTTTTTATGGAGTTATGATCAAGTCCGGGAAGCTCCTTGTGTTTCCCTTCATGCTAGGAGATCTTTTGCTCTAAGGCATCTAACCACTTATTACAAAGTGTAATCAAATTACTCATGCAGTTGATATTCTCACCTATATTCTTAAGTGGTTCAACAAATTTTTGCAATTCACATAATTGCTCTAGAATTTGGGTTCCTTCATAAGAAACGGGTGACCCTTTTTGTAGGGGAAGTACTCCTACTATCTCTCTATAACTTCATAAATGGAACTAGGATCAATTTCAATAAAACTCCCTTTTGCGGCAAAATCAAGGAGTTGTCTATGAGGTAAAGTTAGCCCAACATAAAAATTGCGAAGCAAAATCTTGAAATTTCCTTCTATAGCGCAACTACGATAAGATTCTAACATCCTAAACCAAGCATCTCTTAAATTTTCTCCTTGTCTTTGTTTGAAGTGAAGAACTTCAAAGTCGGGAGACAAAGGGGTAAAGGCCGAGCTAGCCATTACGACAAGGTAAACGATCTAACACACGAGCAAACGGAAAAAGGCAAGCGAAAAAGAGAGGAGAAGATTGGGAAAGAGAGGGCGAATAAAATGGCAAGGGTGAAGTGGGGGAGAGGAAAACGAGAGGCAAATGGCAAATAATGTAAATGCGAGGGAGATGAGTTTGTGATGGGTATTTGGTATGTCTTGACTTGAGCGAAGACCTCCCCGGCAACGGTGCCAGAAATACTTCTTGCTACGTCTTGAGCTTGCGTTGGTTTTCCTTGAAGAGGAAAGGGTGATGCAGCAATAGTAGCGTAAGTATTTTCCTCAGTTTTTGAGAACCAAGGTATCAATCCAGTAGGAGGCTCCTCAAAATTTCCACGCACCTACACAAACAAACAAAGAACTCGCAACCAACACAATAAAGGGGTTGTCAATCCCTTCACGGCCACTTGCGAAAGTGAGATCTGATAGATATAGCATGATAAGATAAATATATTTTTGGTATTTTATAATATAGATAGGAAAAGTAAAGATGCGAATAAAAGTAGATTGAAAGCTTATATGATAAAAGATAGACCCGGGGGCCATAGGTTTCACTAGTGGCTTCTCTCAAGATAGCATAAGTATTACGGTGGGTGAACAAATTACTGTCGAGCAATTAATAGAAAAGCGAATAATTATGAGAATATCTAGGCATGATCATGTATATAGGCATCATGTCTGTGACAACTAGACCGACTCCTGCATCTACTACTATTACTCCACACATCGACCGCTATCCAGCATGCATCTAGAGTATTAAGTTCATAAGAACAGAGTAATGCATTAAGAAAGATGACATGATGTAGAGGGATAAACTCAAGCAATATGATATAAACCCCATCTTTTTATCCTTGATGGCAACAATACAATACGTGCCTTGCAACCCCTGCTGTTACTGGGTAAGGACACTACAAGATTGAACCCAAAGCTAAGCACTTCTCCCATGGCAAGAAAGATCAATCTAGTAGGCCAAACCAAACTGATAATTCGAAGAGACTTGCAAAGATAACTCAATCATACATAAAAGAATTCAGAGGAGATTCAAATATTTCTCATAGATAAACTTGATCATAAACCCATAATTCATCGGATCTCGACAAACACACCGCAAAAAAAGTTACATCAAATAGATCTCCACAAGAGAGGGGGAGAACATGGTATTGAGATCCAAAAAGAGAGAAGAAGCCATCTAGCTAATAACTATGGACCCGAAGGTCTGTGGTAAACTACTCACAACTCATCGGAGGGGCTATGGTGTTGATGTAGAAGCCCTCCGTGGTCGATTCCCCCTCCGGCGGAGCACCGACGAAGGCTCCAAGATGGGATCTCGCGGATACAGAAGGTTACAGTGGTGGAAATTGTTTTTCGTTGGCTCCCTAGATGTTTTCGGGGTACGTGGGTATATATAGGAGGAAGAAGTACGTCGGTGGCCGCCCGAGGGGCCCAGGAGACAAGGGGCGCGCCCAGAGAGGGTGGGTGCGCCCTCCTATCTCCTGGCCGCCTCGATTGCTTTTTGACTTGCACTCCAAGTCCTCTGGATCATGTTCTTTCCAAAAATCACGCTCCCGAAGGTTTCATTCCGTTTGGACTCCATTTGATATTCCTTTTCTTTGAAATACTGAAATAGGCAAAAAAACAGCAATACGGGCTGGGCCTCTGGTTAGTACGTTAGTCCCAAAAATGATATAAATGTGTAAAATAAAGCCCATAAACATCCAAAAGGGGTAATATAATAGCATGTAGCAATAAAAAATTATAGATACATTGGAGACATATCAAGTCTTTGAAAGAATCAGACAAGCACTGGGTCGAGGAGCTCAACTCTGTACTCTGGGGGCTGCAGACCACGCCCAATCGCACTACCGGATATACACCTTTCTTCATGGTGTATGGCGCAGAGGTTGTGTTACCCTGCGACATTATTCATGACTCACCTCGAGTACGCATGTATGAAGAGAGATAGACCGAGCTTGATCGGTAGGACATCTTAGATGCCCTGGAGGAGGAGCACGACGTCGCAAAAGCCCGTTCCGCATTTTATCAACAACAGGCACGCAGATATCAAAGCAGAGAAGTACGGGCCAAGACTTATAATATTGGCGAACTTGTTCTATGCTTGCCGGAGAAGAAAAAGGACAAACTCAAGCCCAAGTGGGAGGGTCCCTTCATCATTGATGAAGTTCTCACTGGAGGAGCGTACCGCCTGCGTGATGCATCAGACAATCACCTAGAGCCGAACCCATGGAACGCGGCCAGACTCCGAAGATTCTATGCCTAGCGCCGAACTCTTTGTTCATCTCCTTCTCCCTTTTGTTTCTATTATTTGTTTCCTCTCTTTTCGCTTTTTCTTTTTTTCAGCCTTAAAGCTTTCGTGCGGCTAAAGCGTGCACCTACAACATACACATCCTCAAATATGTACGTCCATTATACCTGGGGGCTTCTTGTACAGAAGCTTATTATTATCATTTTCTAAGCATTAAGCTCACCACATATGTGTATTTTCCCCGTATGTACCTTTTCTTCGCCATTATATGCATCGATATGACTTAAGTTTTGGCCAAGCTGGGTTGCCTGGCTCCTGTGCTTATGCCCTACATTCCCGTTAATTCGCCTAGTGCATAAAGGGAGCACCTCTGCGATTGTTACTGCCGGGTCATCCGGATGTGTACCTCAGACTTGGTGAAGCCGAAAGCTAGCATTCTTAAGGGAATATTTGGTCGGCGGACTAAAGATGGTTTTTACTCATTACACCATGAACCCCCAGATGTTACGTATACTGCATTTTTTCAATCACAGTTCGGGCATGCACGTTAACGCATGCTCACCCAGGGAAAGGAACCCTTCACGGAACTATTCTCTCTGGAAGATGTTTGTTACAATCACAATGTAATATAACATAGCTAGCCGGATACAACTTGTCTGTTCAAGCAACTATGATCCCTACGCCTGGTTTCCACGCATACCCCGATTTATTTTGCCGCTCAGGTATTCGGAAACACTCTGCACCTTCGGGTCCAGAGGTCGAAGCGAAAAGGTTTGGCATGACAATTGTTTTACAATCCGGCTAGGGACAAATATGTCAAGGAAAGTACATAGTCACTTGGACTCAAAAGTTTTCTCTTCTATGTCGTCCAATAGGTTGTCTAGCTTACAATCCTGTTGAGAATATTTTGCGGCTACTTTTACCTGGTCATATACCAAACTAACGAGAATTTCTTTTCCATCTGACCCTAAAGGTCCGACCCGGGCCATATGATTCGGATCAAGCTTGGTATATACCGTGTTTGCACCATGGCCAAGGTCTCTTGCGCACCTTCCCGGCAGGCCGATATCTTCCACAATCGGAAACGCCGCCGCGCTCCCTTGAATAGTTGTACAAGCTCCTCCGTACTTCCTAGAGGGGAGGCGGATGGCCATAAGGCCTTGGCAACACTTTGCATCGTCTGGCGAGCTCGCTCGTGCATTTGCGACAGCTCTTGTAGCAGATCGCCCAAAGATCCGGACATCTCCTCTTCGGAACGGCCAGTCAGCACACCTACAGACATAACTTTATCAGTTCCTTTCCTTGCCGAATTATGTGAAGGTAAGTTTGAACACATATTAAATATGCCGCCTCACAGCCTCTTATTTTCCTTAACAGAGTCAGCCAGCCGGGCCCGCACATCTTTCAGTTCTTCGCCCAGCTGGGTGTTGGAATCCTGGAGTTTGTTTTTCTCCTCCCTGACCCGTGTTAGTATACACTCGCCCGCGGCCAGTTGCCTTTTGGCCTCTTGTTCACCCGCTTGTGCAACTTCCAGTGCCTCTCCCGGATGATCTAACGATCCTGCCATAAGATATGCAACTGTGTTAGCATTGCTAGTATATAACTCTGTTTTTCTCGATGGAGCGACATATTAGCAGGCGATGCATTCTTGGATTTCTCCAGTTCGGCTGTTGCGGAAGCTAGCAAGTTGTTCTTCTCTGTAAGCACCTGGTTTTACAAGGATCCTTAAATCAGTTGAATCAACTGCTTCAAGTCTCAGGGGCTACTGGTATATAATTATTAGGTTTATACAATGTGAGCTCACCCGCATATCTTTCAAATATTGGTCTGTGGCTCTAGCAAGCCTGTCTCGAGCAGCTCGGATGTATGCATCAGCCGAGCTGAAGGCATTGAATGCCTCTTTTTTTTTGAAGCCGGGGTCGCATAGGGCGGCCCTCCGGCAGCGATGGTTCATGACGCTCTCCACTTCCGAGTTAGTGATGGACACATCATCCGAATCCTCTGCCAAAGGACAATTCAGCGGCACTCCCGTATCACCCCTCGTCGTTACAACAGGGTCTAGAACCTGGCTGTTGGGAGTGTGACTGGCAGGACTCCCGGACATAGTCCGGCGAACGCTCTTCCTGATAAGACACGAAAGGATAATGTCACCGTTGGATGTGACTGCCAAAGGGCATATTTACGAAGCCGTACCTCTTTGATGACGGCTCCGATGTGTCTTCGCTTGCCTTCCTCTTTGAAAGCTTGCCCGGTGTGGGCGCCGCTCTCTTTGGAGTCGCCTTTGGTGTAGGATGGCGCGCCGAGCGCCTCCCCTTTGGAGCACAAGATAGTGCGGTGGTTGAGGCAGAATGAGGAAGCTCTTTCGGAGGAGATGTCTCCTGATTACTTATGTGTGAGTCAGGGAGAAGACCGGGGTAGTCGGCGGTGATGGCCACTTCCGTGTCGTCATAGCTCGCCTGGTAGAACACCCCATCCTCGAGCTCCACGAATATATCTGGATCCTCTTCCCGGGGTCAAGGTCCCGGTTGTGGTCCCCTGGCTGTGGGGCGGGGCTGTGGAGCCCCTTGGTGATCTTCCGCCATTCCTGTTACAAATGGACAGATTAATGTCCAGGGAAAGTGACTCGGGGAGTAGATTGACTAGAGTAGTGGGATTGGAACTCACCCAGCTAGGAGGATTGTAAATGAAAAATCCATCTCAGCACTTAATACGAGTGAACTCCTCTCTCTCCCCTTTGTATAGTTCAGCCAGTATTTTGGTCAAAGCGGCGGGGTGTCCGGACCCTTCCAACCGCCGCGGGAGGTGTCATCTTCCCCATTATAGTTCCACATGGGAAACCTTCTGTATTGGATTGGTTGAACCCCTCATACTATGGAAGTCGACATTACCTCGACTATTGATAATCCGGACTGGGCAAGCGAATTTATCTTGCTCATCAATTGACGGACTTCCGCGCTATGTTCCTCCTTGGGGCTCCAAGGGCGCCAGCTGTGGCGTTTCTTAAATGGAACACTTGAAAATTCAGGAAGACTCATTCGGACTGGGTCAGGAAGGGCGACGTCCTCGATATAGAACCATTCGAAAGGCCACTCTTTGGATGCCTTCTTCGGCGTGCCAAACAGGTATCTGGTCCCGGCGATGCGCCATACCTCGGCTCCGCCCACTTCAAATATTGATCCCTCTTGGTTATGAGCGACTAGGCAGAATAGTTTCCTCCATAATTCAAAATGGACCTCACAACCCAGGAATAGCTCACAGCAACGTGATACGTCTCCAACGTATCTATAATTTTTGATTGCTCCATGCTACTTTATCTATTGTTTTGGACTATAATGGGCTTTATTTTCCACTTTTATATTACTTTTGGGACTAACCTATTAACCGGAGGCCCAGACCAGAATTGCTGTTTTTTGCCTTTTTCAGTATTTCAAAGAAACAGAATATCAAACGGAGTCCAAATGGAATAAAACCTTCGGGATCGTGATTTTTCAACCGAACGTGATCCAGGAGACTTGGACCCTCGGAGCTCCACCGACGTACTCCTTCCTCCTATATATACCTACGTATCCCCGAACGATCAGAATAGGAGCCAAAAACCTAATTCCACCACCGCAACTTTCTATATCCACGAGATCCCATCTTGGGGCCTGTTCCGGAGCTCCGCCGTAGGGGGCATCTACCACGCAGGGCTTCTACATCAACACCATAGCCCCTCCGATGAAGTGTGAGTAGTTTACTTCAGACCTTCGGGTCCATAGCTAGTAGCTAGATGGCTTCTTCTCTCTTTTTGGATCTCAATACAATGTTCTCCCCCTCTCTCATGGAGATCTATTCGATGTAATCTTCTTTTTGCGGTGTGTTTGTTGAGACCGATGAATTGTGGGTTTATGATCCAGCTTATCTATGAACAATATTTGAATCTTCTCTGAATTCTTTTATGTATGATTGAGTTATCTTTGCAAGTCTCTTCGAATTATCCGTTTGGTTTGTCCAACTAGATTGGTAGTTCTTGCAATGGGAGAAGTGCATGGCTTTGGGTTCAATCTTGCGATGTCCTTACCCAGTGACAGAAGGGGCAGCAAGGCACGTATTGTATTGTTGCCATCGAGGATAACAAGATGGGGTATTTATCATATTGCATGAATTTATTCCTCTACATCATGTCATCTTGCTTAAGGCGTTACTCTGTTTTTAACTTAATACTCTAGATGCATGCTGGATAGCAGTCGATGAGTGGAGTAATAGTAGTAGATGCAGAATCGTTTCGGTCTACTTGTCTCGGACATGATGCCTATATACATGATCATACCTAGATAACCTCATAACTATGCTCAATTCTATCAATTGCTCAACAGTAATTTGTTCACCCACCGGTAGAATATCTATGCTCTTGAGAGAAGCCACTAGTGAAACCTATGGCCCCCAGGTCTATTCTCATCATATCAATCTCCATCGCTTTATTTACTTGCTTTGCTTTTACTTTTTACTTTGCATCTTTATACCAAAAATACCAAAAATATTATCTCTATCAGATCTCACTCTCGTAAGTGACCGTGAAGGGATTGACAACCCCTAATCGCGTTGGTTGCGAGTAGCTATCGTTTTGTGCAGGTACGAGGGACTTGCGCGTGACCTCCTACTGGATTGATACCTTGGTTCTCAAAAACTGAGGGAAATACTTACGCTACTATACTGCATCATCCTCTCCTCTTCGGGGAAAACCAACGCAAGCTCGAGACATAGCAAGAAGGATTTCTGGCGCCGTTGCCGGGGAGGCTTACGCAAAAGTCAACATACCTAGTACCCATCACAATCCCTATCTCTCGCATTACATTATTTGCCATTTGCCTCTCGTTTTCCTCTCCCCCACTTCACCCTTGCCGTTTTATTCGCCCTCTCTGTCCCAATCTCCTCCTCTCTTTCCGTTGCCTTTTTCCTCGTCCGTTTGTTTGCTCATGTGTTAGTTTGCTTGTTTGTCGTGATGGCTCAAGATGCTACCAAATTGTGTGACTTTGCCAATACCGATAATAATGATTTCCTTAGCACTCCGATTGCTTCTCTTGCCAATACTGAATCTTGTGAAATCAATACTGCTTTGTTGAATCTTGTTATGAAAGATCAATTCATTGGCCTTCCTAGTGAAGATGCCGCTATTCATCTGAATAGCTTCGTTGATTTATGTGATATGCAAAAGAAAAAAGATGTCGATAATGATGTCGTTAAATTGAAGCTATTTCCTTTTTCGCTTAGAGATCGTGCTAAAGCGTGGTTTTCATCTTTGCCTAAAAATAGTATTGATTCTTGGAACAAGTGCAAAGATGCTTTTATCTCTAAGTATTTTCCTCCCGCTAAGATTATCTCTCTTAGGAACGATATTATGAATTTAAAGCAACTTGATCATGAACATGTTGCACAAGCTTGGGAGAGAATTAAATTAATGCTACGTAATTGTCCTACTCATGGTTTGAACTTGTGGATGATTATACAAAAATTTTATGCTGGATTGAATTTTGCTTCTAGAAATCTTTTAGATTCAGCCGCGGGAGGCACTTTTATGGAAATCACTTTAGGAGATGCTACTAAACTCCTAGATAATATTATGGTTAATTATTCTCAATGGCATACTGAAAGATCTACTAATAAAAAGGTGCATGCTATAGAAGAAATCAATGTTTTGAGTGAAAAGATGGATGAACTTAGGAATTTATTTGCTAAGAGTGTTTCTTCTGATTCCAATAATATGCCTTTATCTACTTTGCTTGAGAATAATAATGAATCTATGGATGTGAATTTTATTGCTAGGAATAGTTTTGGTAACAACGCGTATAGAGGGAATTTTAATCCTAGGCCTTATCCTAGTAATCCTTCTAATAATTATGGAAATTCCTACAACAACTCTTATGGAAATTTTAATAAGATGCCCTCTGAATTTGAGAGTAGTGTTAAAGAGTTTATGAATTCACAAAAGAATTTCAATGCTTTGCTTGAAGAGAAATTGCTTAAAGTTCATGATTTGGCTAGGAATGTTGATAGAATTTCTCTTGAGATTGATTCTTTAAAGCTTAGATCTATTCCTCCTAAGCATGATATCAATGAGTCTCTCAAAGCCATGAGAATTTCCATTGATGAGTGCAAAGAAAGAACCGCTAGGATGCGTGCTTCCAAAGATGCCTTTATTAAAGCATGTTCTTCTAATTCCTATGAAAATCAAGATGAAGATCTAAAAGTTATTGATGTGTCCCCTATTAAATCTTTGTTTTGCAATATGGATCTTGATGAATCTGAAGATTATCTTCCTTTACCTAGAAGGCGTTCTAAGAATTCTGAGTTTTTAGATCTTGATGATGAAATTGATAAAAGTGGGATTGAAAGAAATAAAAATCGAGATATTGCTAAACCCACTATTTTGGATATCAAGGAGTTTAATTATGAAAATTGCTCTTTAATTCATTGTATTTCCTTGTTGCAATCTGTGCTAAATTCTCCTCATGCTTATAGTCAAAATAAGGCCTTTACCGAACACATTGTTGATGCCTTAATAAGATCTTATGAAGAAAAGCCTGAGTTGAAAGTTTCTATCCCTAGGAAACTCCATGATGAGTGGGAACCTACTATCAAAATTAAAATTAAAAATTATGAGTTTCATGCTTTGTGTGATTTGGGTGCTAGTGTCTCTACTATCCCCAAAACTTTGTGTGATTTGCTAGATTTCCGTGATTTTGATGATTGCTCTCTAAACTTGCATCTTGCGGATTCCACTATAAAAAAAGCCTATTGGAAGAATTAATGATGTTCTTATTGTTGCAAATAGAAATTATGTGCCCGTAGATTTTATCGTTCTTGATATAGATTGCAATCCTTCATGTCCTATTATTCTTGGTAGACCTTTCCTTAGAATGATCGGTGCAATTATTGATATGAAGGAAGGGAATATTAAATTCCAATTTCCCTTAAAGAAGGGTATGGAACACTTCCCTAGAAAGAAAATAAAATTACCATATGAATCTATCACGAGAGCCACTTATGGATTGCCTACCAAAGATGGCAATACCTAGATCTATCCTTGCTTTTATGCCTAGATAGGGGCGTTAAACGATAGCGCTTGTTGGGAGGCAACCCAATTTTATTTTGTGTTTTTTGTTTTTGCTTCTGTTTAGGAATAAATAATCCATCTAGATTCTGTTTGGATGTGGTTTTATCTTTTAATTAGTGTTTGTGCCAAGTTAAACCTATTAGATCTTCTTGGAAGATAGTTATTTGATCTTGCTGTAATTTCCAGAATCTTTGTGCTCAGTGCCCGAATTGTTGAAAATCACAGGAACGTGCTTTTGCGTTGATTCTTTTTTCTGATTATCAATAAACAAATTTCCCAGGTCTTCTAATTTTGGTAGAATTTTTTGGGTTCCAGAAGTTTGAGTTAGTTACAGATTACTACAGACTGTTCTGTTTTTGACAGATTCTGTTTTGCATGTGTTGTTTGCTTATTTTGATGAATCTATGGCTAGTAAAATAGTTTATAATCCATAGAGAAGTTGTAATACAGTAGGTTTAACACCAATATAAATAAAGAATGAGTTCATTAGAGTACCTTGAAGTAGTCTTTTGTTTTCTTTCTCTAACGGAGCTCACGAGATTTCTATTGAGTTTTGTGTTGTGAAGTTTTCAAGTTTTGGGTGAATTCTTTTGATGGATTATGGAACAAGGAGTGGCAAGAGCCTAAGCTTGGGGATGGCCATGGCACCCCCAAGATAATCCAAGGACACCAAAAAGTCAAAGCTTGGGGATGCCCCGGAAGGCATCCCCTCTTTCGTCCACTTCCATCGGTAATTTACTTGGAGCTATATTTTTATTCACCAACATGATATGTGTTTTGCTTGGAGCATCTTGTATTATTTGCGTATTTGATTGTTAGTTTACCACAATCATCCTTGCTGTACACACCTTTTGAGAGAGCCATACATGAATTGAAATTTGTTAGAATACTCTATGTGCTTCACTTATACCTTTTGAGCTTGATAGTTTGCTCATAGTGCTTCACTTATATCTTTTGAGCGTGATAATTTTTGCTCTAGTGCTTCACTTAGATCTTTTAGATCACGGTGGTGGATTTTTTTAAAATAAAGTTGATCTCTCATACTTCACTTAGATTATTTTGAGAGTCGTTAATAGCATGGTAATTTGCTTAATGTTAATATACTTGGTATTCAAGATATGTGAAACTTCCTTTTGAGTGTGTTGAATACTAAGGTAAGTTTGATGCTTGATAATTGTTTTGAGATATGAAGGTGATAACATTAGAGTCATGCTAGTTGAGTAGTTGTGAATTTAAAGAATACTTGTGTTGAAGTTCGTGATTCCCGTAGCATGCACGTATGGTGAACCGTTATGTGATGAACTCAGAGCATGATTTATTTATTGATTGTCTTCCTTATGAGTGGCGGTCGGGGATGAGCGATGGTCTTGTCCTACCAATCTATCCCCCTAGGAGCATGCGTGTAATACTTTGCTTTGATACCTTCTAGATTTTTGCAATAAGTATATGAGTTCTTTATGACTAATGTTGAGTCCATGGATTATACACACTTTTTCCCATCCTTCCACCATTGCTAGCCTCTCTAATACCGCGCACCTTTCACCGGTATCATACACCCACCATATACCTTCCTCAAAACAGCCACCATACCTACCTATCATGGCATTTCCATAGCCATTCCGAGATATATTGCCATGCAACTTTCCACCGTTCCGTTTATTATGACACGCTCCATCATTGTCATATTGCTAGCATGATCATGTAGTTGACATCGTATTTGTGGCAAAGCCACCTTTCATAATTCTTTCATACATGTCACTCATGTTTCATTGCATATCCCGGTACACCGCCGGAGGCATTCATATAGAGTCATATTTTGTTCTAAGTATCGAGTTATAATTGTTGAGTTGTAAGAAAAATAAAAGTGTGATGATCATCATTGTTAGAGCATTGTCCCAAGTGAGGAAAGGATGATGGAGTCTATGATTCCCCCACAAGTCGGGATGAGACTCCGGATGAAAAAAAAGAGGCCATAAAAAAGGAGAAAAGGCCCAAACAAATAAAAAAATGAGAGAAAAAGAGAGAAGGGACAATGCTACTATCCTCTTACCACACTTGTGCTTCAAAGTAGCACCATGATCTTCATGATAGAGAGTCTCTCATTTCGTCACTTTCATATACTAGTGGGAATTTTTCATTATAGAACTTGGCTTGTATATTCCAATGATGGGCTTCCTCAAAATGCCCTAGGTCTTCGTGAGCAAGCGAGTTGGATGCACACTCACTTAGTTTCTTTTGTTGAGCTTTCATATACTTATAGCTCTAGTGCATCCGTTGCATGGCAATCCCTACTCACTCACATTGATATCTATTGATGGGCATCTCCATAGCCCGTTGATACGCCTAGTTGATGTGAGACTATCTTCCCTCTTTTTGTCTTTTCCACAACCACCGTTCTATTCCACATATAGTGCTATATCCATGGCTCACGCTCATGTATTGCGTGAAGATTGAAAAAGTTTTGAAAATGTTAAAGTATGAAACAATTTCTTGGCTTGTCATCGGGGTTGTGCATGATTTAAATACTTTGTGTGGGGAAGATGGAGCATAGCCAGACTATATGATTTTGTAAGGATAACTTTCTTTGGCCATGATATTTTGAGAAGACATAATTGCTTTGTTAGTATGCTTGAAGTATTATTATTTTTATGTCAATATGAACTTTTGTCTTGAATCTTTCGGATCTGAATATTCATTCCATGATTTAGAAGATTTACATTGAAATTATGCCAAAGTATCACTCCGCATCAAAAATACTCTTTTTATCATTTACCTACTCGAGGACGAGTAGGAATTAAGCTTGGGGATGCCTGATACGTCTCCAACGTATCTATAATTTTTGATTGCTCCATGCTACTTTATCTATTGTTTTGGACTATAATGGGCTTTATTTTCCACTTTTATATTACTTTTGGGACTAACCTATTAATCGGAGGCCCAGCCCAGAATTGCTGTTTTTTGCCTTTTTCAGTATTTCAAAGAAATAGAATATTAAACGGAGTCCAAATGGAATAAAACCTTCAGGATCGTGATTTTCCAACCGAACATGATCCAGGAGACTTGGACCCTACTCCAAGAAGCTTCCGAGGAGGTCACGAGGGTGGAGGGCGCCCCCCTGGGCGCGCTCCCTTACCTCGTGGGCCCCTCGGAGCTCCACCGACGTACTCCTTCCTCCTATATATACCTACGTATCCCCGAATGATCAGAACAAGAGCCAAAAACCTAATTCCACCGCCGCAACTTTCTGTATCCACGAGATACCATCTTGGGGCCTGTTCTGGAGCTCCGCCGGAGGGGGCATCTACCACGGAGGGCTTCTACATCAACACCATAGCCCCTCCGATGAAGTGTGAGTAGTTTACTTCAGACCTTCGGGTCCATAGCTAGTAGCTAGATGGCTTCTTCTCTCTTTTTGGATCTCAACACAATGTTCTCCCCCTCTCTCGTGGAGATCTATTCGATGTAATCTTCTTTTTGCGGTGTGTTTGTTGAGACCGATGAATTGTGGGTTTATGATCCAGCTTATCTATGAACAATATTTGAATCTTCTCTGAATTCTTTTATGTATGATTGAGTTATCTTTGCAAGTCTCTTCGAATTATCCGTTTGGTTTGGCCAACTAGATTGGTAGTTCTTGCAATGGGAGAAGTGCATGGCTTTGGGTTCAATCTTGTGGTGTCCTTACCCAGTGACAGAAGGGGCAGCAAGGCACGTATTGTATTGTTGCCATCGAGGATAACAAGATGGGGTATTTATCATATTGCATGAATTTATTCCTCTACATCATGTCATCTTGCTTAAGGCGTTACTCTGTTTTTAACTTAATACTCTAAATGCATGCTGGATAGCGGTCGATGAGTGGAGTAATAGTAGTAGATGCAGAATCATTTCGGTCTACTTGTCTCGGACGTGATGCCTATATACATGATCATACCTAGATAACCTCATAACTATGCTCAATTCTATCAATTGCTCAACAGTAATTTGTTCACCCACCGTAGAATATCTATGCTCTTGAGAGAAGCCACTAGTGAAACCTATGGCCCCCGGGTCTATTCTCATCATATCAATCTCCATTGCTTTATTTACTTGCTTTGCTTTTACTTTTTACTTTGCATCTTCATACCAAAAATACCAAAAATATTATCTCTATCAGATCTCACTCTCGTAAGTGACCGTGAAGGGATTGACAACCCCTAATCGCGTTGGTTGCGAGTAGCTATCGTTTTGTGCAGGTACGAGGGACTTGCGCGTGACCTCCTACTGGATTGATACCTTGGTTCTCAAAAACTGAGGGAAATACTTACGCTACTATGCTGCATCATCCTCTCCTCTTCGGGGAAAACCAACGCAAGCTCGAGACGTAGCACAACGTAACCCGCGATCTGCAGGATAGAGGCATGAGTGAAATTGTGTAGTTGGAGGCCATAATACACCAGAAGTCCTCGGAGGAACGGGTGGATTGGAAATCCAACGCCTCTCAACAAGTAGGGAACGAAGCACACTCGTTCCCCCTGGATGGATTGGGGAAATTCTCCGCCTGACCCCCGCCGTCTAAGGAAGTCAATCCTGCTCGAACGGGGACTAGATCCGCGGGGGAAAGAAATCCCTGTGTCTGCAGCTTCACTAGCTGACTATGGGATACGGAACATTTCTCCCAATCACCTTTTCCAGGGTCGTGGGGACGGGTGGAAGAGCTGGGGGCGCTAGCCATGTTGGAATGGTTTCTCCTAGCAAGGTCCGAGGATTCCTCGCTTGGCGTGGAATGGATCTGAAAATCCCAATCCCTTTAAATAGACGCCTTTCTTACATGGTCAGGGTAATATGTGCAAAAATACCACCGACCTCTCGTATTCGCTCGACACGTGGAAGCTGAAGTCATGAAGGTGTGGAAGCCGATGGGTGCGACATTAAATGGAAAGCCGAATACTGCTCTTTAAGTCAGGTACTTTGAAGTAATCGGAGGAGGAACCCGCCTTGCAATGCCGAAGACAATCTGCGCGTCGAACACATCGTCATTGAAAGACTGGTTCGGGGGCTACTGAGTGAGTCCTGGATTAAGGGGTTCTCAGGCGTCCAGCCTATTGACATGGGCCGGGCTGATGGGCTGTGAAGATACAAGACCGAAGACTCTCACCTGTGTCCAGATGGGACTCTCCTTGGCGTGGAAGGCAAGCTTGGCGCCCGGATATGAAGATTCCTTTCTCTAACCGATTTTGTACAATCCTAGTCCCCTCCGGTGTCTATATAAACCGGAGGGCTTAGTCTGTAGAGGCAATCATAATCATAATCATACAGGCTAGACTTCTAGGGTTTTAGCCATTACGATTTTGTGGTAGATCAACTCTTGTAATACTCATATTCATCAAGATCAATCAAGCAGGAAGTAGGTTATTACCTCCATACATAGAGAGGGCTTGAACCTGGGTAAACATCGTGTCCCCCGCCTCCTATTACCATCAACCTTACATGCACAGTTCGGGACCCCCTACCCGAGATTCGCCGGTTTTGACACCGACTGTGGGCCCCCTCTGGTACTCATTTGCTCCAATAATTCTCATTTATTCCATAAAAATTCCTCGTGAAGTTTCAGCTCATTTGGAGTTGTGTAGAATAGGTAGCCTGCGTAGCTTTTTCATGTCCAGATTTCCAGCTGCCAGAATCCTCTCTCTTTGTGTGAACGTTGCATATTATGAGAGAAAAGGCATTAGAATTACTCCAAAAAGCATTATTATGCAATAAAACAACATAAATAACAGTAGGTAAACATGATGCCAAATGGATGTATCAAGCCTCTATATCGAATTGATCTCATCTGGAGGCCTTTTTCGGCACTCTGTCGGAGGGGGAAATCATCACCGGAGGCCATCTTCATCATCACGGCGGTCTCTAGATGACGAGGGACTAGTTCACCCTCGGGGTTGAGGGTATGTACTAGTAGCTATGTGTTTGATCTCTCTCTCTCATGTTCTTGATCTGACACAATCTTGATGTACCATGGGCTATGTTAATATAGTCGGATCCGATGGTGTTCTTCCCTCTCTATCTTTGTTGTGATGAATTGAGTCTTGCTCTTTAAGGTTTTGTTATGTTGGATTGAATATTTTGGATTTGCGAACACTTGATTTATGTCTTGCATATGGATACCCTAGTGACAATGGGGTATTATGTTGAGTCACTTGATTTTTCATAATCAACTTGCGGATTCCTATGGTGACATTGGGGTGATCTAGGCACATAGGATGATACACGTTTTCTCCCTACGTTCTCTGATAGAAACTTTGGAGTAATTGTTTGTCACATGTTGAGGGATTGCTATACAATTCAATTATGTTAGCACTGTTGAAAGATTGCACTAGTGAAAATATGAACCCTAGACCTTGTTTACAAGCATTGTACCTTTTGTGCTCACTTTTGTGACATGCTACCTTGCTGCTTTTATTTATTCAGATTATAAATATATATTCCTACTATCCATACTACACTTGTATCACCATCTCTTCGTCAAACTAGTGCACCTGTATAATTTCCCATTGTATTGGGTGTGTTGGGACACAAGAGATTTCTTGTATTTGATTGCCGGATTGTTTGAGAGAGACCATCTTCAGTCTATGCCTCCCACAGATTGATAAACCTTAGGACATCCACTTGAGGGAAATTTGCTACAGTCCTACAAAAATGCGCTTGGAGGCCCAACAGAGTCTACAAAAACAAAGGTGCATAGCAGACATCAGTGCTCGTTCTATTGACATTTCGATGGGGTCCCTTTAATAAAAGTTGTTTAGGTGGACGAGCTGCCTCGGAATCCACACCAAACGGGCGCTCATATGGACACTCGCGCACGTATGGAACGTTGTCTTTTGCTCTGACTTCACAGGGACGCCTCTTATTGGTTCCTTCTTCCTTCATTCTTCTCCCCTTCCATTTCCACACATGATTTCTTCCCTTTTTAGCCAATTTCCTGTGGAAACACATCAAAGAGTGGATTTGTGGAATTCTTTGCATTCATTAGTCATTAGTGGCAATATCGAAGTAAATATCTCTTTCTAAATGAAATATCTCGATTTAAATAAAGGTGAAATGAGTGTAAAAATATCACTCATCACCTGTCACAATTTTAGAGTTTAGTGAGCAGGAACTAATAAATTGGAAGTAGTAAAATCAAGTCTGCTCATTAGAGTTTAGTGATGATATACCAAATCTTAGTAACACAATTTGTAATGGAAAATCTTACTAAAGCAGATGCAGTATCTAGCAGAGGTGGCCAACGAATCTGGAGACATTAAAAGGAATAAAAAGAGAAAGGGAAATCTGTAGACATTTGATCATATAGCGAGAAGCCAACGACTTCAATACATCAAATCCATAGTACAACCTTTGATCTAATTGGGACAAGTATGAAAACCAATTTGGTACACCTTTACCATGACCTGGGTGGAAGAATTTGTTCATTGGCACAACAAACCTAAATATGTAGGTGATTGGACGTCATAGAGGCTATCGAGACCGAGTAGTCAACCCTCTGCAATGAGGAAAGGCAAACGTAACATATCAGCCCGATTTTGCGATGGCCGCGTGGCCACATGACCCTCCAACCGCACCACCACGCTGGACGGGAGCGTCTTCCCCGGCGCCTCGCCGCGCCGCGGTACAACATGCCCTTGGAGAAGGCCACCCATCGGCTGGTCGTCTTCTCACTGCAAGAGCATCAGGGAAGAGGACAATTATTTGGCAAAAAATAGTGGGGACGGGCACGATGGTGTAGAACCCATGTAGTGTAGAGGCAAAGGAGGCATGGGGGCAGCACAGAGGTGGTGTTGGAACCCTAGAGGAGAGGCGAGAGGATGAGATAGAAAAAACTTGGTGGAGCGATTTGTTTCCTGTAGATAGGGGAAAGACCGGTTAAAAATAAGGGAACAAGAGGTGAGGGATTTTTTGTTGGGATAAAAATCGTTGATGGTGAGGGGGGCGTTTGATCGATAGGAGGGTAACGGAACGAAATGACGTACCAACTCCCCCCTTTAGGAGTAGAGATTATAGCACTAAACATAAACATTAATTACAAACTTGATAATAAATAATAACATTTATTATTGCATACATGACATATTCGCAACACATGGGGACCTTATGTAGCCCTCTGGTCCTTGAAAACTGAAAAACCTACCCTTGAAGTAAGGATGTGGAACCGTGGGAGGGTAGTACAAGGTAATTTCCCATCCTTTAGCCCATGTGCTCCTTGTTGGGCTAGGAGGTGGGTTGTAGCCTATAAGGGGAGAATCCCTTGAAAAGTGCTTGCAGCTACCGAGCTCCATTGCTCTTGGTATTTGGAAATTTTGAAAAACACACTTTTGGTACTAAAAAAAATATGGATACATACACATATTTCTAAGGCCTGGTAAAAATTTGGAAAAGAAATACTTTGTATGTTGGGAAATACAAAAAAGAGAAATTCCTGACAGAAATGGCACCCTTATTATCCTGTATACTGTCAGAAATGTATTTAACGAGATTTCTACCGAAACTTGACGCATGTAATCGGAATATGTATATGTATCCTCGGGAAAAGTTTCACATTTTTTTGGAACTTCAAAACCCTGAATTTCAAAATGTTCAAATATAGAGAGCAGTGGAGCTCGGTTGCTGCAACGCCTCTCTCGAGAATCCCTACACTATGAGGAGACTTCCTTGCTTGGACTTGGGCTTCTTGCTCTCTTGTCTTCTTCTTTGACTTATTCTTTTATTTGGTCTTCTTCCTTTGACTTGTTGATCATGAAGCCTTTGATTAGACTTTTGTTGACCAGGGTAGCCTCCGTGGACCCATGAGGGGTGGTTTTGACTATTCTTGACTATCTTGATTTGTGTTGACTGCTTGTTTAGTGGTCCACGTATGATAAGGGGTGGAACCTTGAGTAGGATTAAAATCCACTACTACAACACCTTCAAGCACATCTTAATGAAACTATTAGTCCAAGTGGTGGATCCAAGACCCAGGCAGCGGCGGGGGGCTGGGCCCGGGGCGTGAGAATGATTTACTTCGTTGACTGTAGCTTATCGAGCAGTGTAGCAACACTGTAGCAGCCTGTGCCCTATGCTTGGCCCAATCCTAGGTCCGCCCATGATTAGTCCATAACGATTTTTATTAATTACCAAAGCAATACACGAGACTACATGCACTTTTAACCACGACTTCATCTGATACACGAAGAGTATAGTGAATGGTAAGTTTACTCGCGTCGGACAAAGGAACAAAGGCCTCCATGCGAAGGTTAAACAAGGCACTACAAAAGCATTTGAACAAGTGATCTCCACCTTTCAGATGTGAGGTCAATGCAACGGGGAGAACAAGATGAAGAAGTCTCAGGTAAGGTCACTTCCCCAAAGAGCACAAGATTGATGACAGTAGAGCCCGATCTTGAGTACGTCTCTCCAACCACCAATGCAACGATGAAGAAGGATTGAAGATGACCCCGAATTTGGCCACACTAGAGATCTCCCGAGGTGACTAAAGAAACCATTCCTGGATCAACAATCACCGCCTATAACGGATGACAATCTGAGGAAGAATCCGACGTCGCTCACATACATCAAAAAAAAGCTTTGATATGCCAGAGGCCATGAAGACGTATCAAAACATAAATCCATATACAGTACACCCCTACTAACTACAACGACGGTCCAACTGTCTTTTCCGTCGACACTCACGATTGGCGACGCCGTCTTCTCCGGCCGGAACGGGGATGTGGTGGGCCCGGACCTCGGAGGACTCGAGGTGAGTACCGGGGAGAGGGAGGGAGGAAGGGAAACTGAGAATTAATAAAAGCCGTGTGGTGGAGGTGGAGGTTGCGTGAGATCTGGGTCGGGCAGGGGCGCAGCGACACCGCGTGAGCGCCTTCCCCACCACCTCCCACGCACACCCACACCGACACCGCCACCGCCGACGCCGCCATTTTCTCCCTTTATTCACGGGAACCTCCTCTCCGCTCCCCCTCACCTCAACAACCGACGCCACCGTCCCTCCTCCTCCTCTCCGCCGCGTGCCGCGCACGGTACGTCTCGCGTCTTCCCTTCCCCTCTCCCCCCTAAACATCTCTCCCCCTTCCCTCGTCGCAAACCATAGTCTCTCTCTCTCTCTCTCTCTCTCTCTCTCTCTCTCTCGCGCGCGCGCGCGCGGGCCGCAGCCTCCGGTCGACCGGAGCTAACGGCTGAGGTGAGGTGCGTGGCCGTCTTGCATTGTGCTGCAATGCACGGCAGGTGTTTGCTTCTTTGCCAAGCCCGGATCGGGCTCCTTGCGTGCTTCGGATGCCATCTCCCCGTCTCCCCTCTTCCTCCAGTTTACTCTCAACGGTTCCAAGAATACAGGAAACCGCGCTCAGATCTGCCAGAAAAGAAAGAAAGATCACAAGTCGCATCTTAACCCAGATCGATGGCCATGTTCTGCTGTTGTCTAGTGCTAGTTTCTGTTTTTGTCTCACTCCCTCATTTGTAGATCAGTCCAAGATCTCGAAATTCGGCCTCTTCGTAAGATCCACTGATATTGGCCCGGCATGTTTGACCAAGTTTTAGCTGCTTGAGTATGCTTTAGTGATAGTTGTTGGCACGTGGACTGCCAGATGTGGAAAAACGAAGAAGACAAATAACTAGTATGTACTTGCAAAGCAGGTTCAGATCTTGGTCTAAAGAAAATCATTAGATGTCTACTTATCTAGGATTTGGTGTACATTCCTGTCTATTATCCATTGTTTTCCATGATCTGCCAGTGAAAATGGTGTAAAAGTGAGTTTTCTGCTATGTTGTGGCTTGATAGGATAGCATGAGTATCTAAATTTACCTCGATGCATTACTCCCCTGTGTGGTTCGCTTGAAAACGCAAGAGTTCCATGTTGGTGGCTCCATTCCAATGTTTTGTTGTTTCTAAATAGTTATGCACGCTTTTGTTTTATCTGGATGGGAAATGACACTGGATGCTCTGCCATGGCTCATAAATTCTGCTTTCAGCTTCGATATCTGTACGAATGTGTGAACCAATTATTTTCCTGCCGCAAACAAAAAGGCAGAGTGTGCCTGTTTTGCATGACTGCATTTCTCCACATTTTTGTTAAAATTCCCAGTGTGTTAATTTGGAGCTTGGTAGTTGGATCATGCCCGCTGCTCTATGAGAAATAGATGCAGTTTCCCATTTATGTAGTGACCTTAGAGGCTGAGACCGGCCTTCCTGGTCTGTCAGAATTCTTTCTACAGGGGAGCTTGGTTCAGTTTCTCATTGTATCGTGTTCTGACAGTTCAAAAGATAATATATAGTAATATTCTAGTTATTACATATCAGTTGTTTCATTTTATATTGTCTGTATCATTAACTGTATCTTGTCTGATCCTTTTAAATACTCTACTTGTACAACAGGATTTCAGAAATTACAGTCCAATATGGCGACACCCTACACACCTAAGAGCATCCTCATTACAGGAGCTGCTGGTTTCATCGCTTCCCATGTCACAAACCGCATTGTACGGAACTACCCTGATTACAAGATTGTCGTCCTTGACAAGCTTGATTACTGCTCCAATCTGAAGAACCTTCTCCCTGCCAGCTCGTCACCAAACTTCAAGTTTGTCAAGGGCGATATTGCCAGTGCTGATCTTGTCAACTTCCTCCTGGTCACAGAGAACATTGATACAATAATGCACTTTGCAGCCCAGACACATGTTGACAATTCTTTTGGTAACTCCTTTGAATTCACCAAGAACAACATTTACGGTACTCATGTTCTTCTTGAAGCTTGCAAGGTCACTGGCCAGATCAGGAGGTTCATCCACGTTAGCACTGATGAGGTCTATGGCGAGACTGATGAGGATGCAGTGGTTGGTAACCATGAGGCCTCACAGCTGCTCCCCACAAATCCTTATTCAGCCACCAAAGCTGGAGCAGAGATGCTTGTCATGGCTTATGGGAGATCCTATGGTCTGCCGGTCATCACTACCCGGGGAAATAATGTGTATGGTCCTAATCAGTTTCCTGAAAAGCTTATTCCGAAGTTCATTCTTTTGGCTATGAGAGGAAAGCCCCTCCCAATTCATGGTGATGGATCCAATGTCCGAAGCTACCTCTATTGTGAGGATGTTGCTGAGGCTTTTGAAGTCATTCTTCATCGTGGAGAAGTTGGACATGTTTATAACATTGGAACAAAGAGAGAGAGGACAGTCACTGATGTGGCAAAGGATGTCTGCAGTCTTTTCAATCTTGAAGCTGATAAAGTAATCCAGTTGGTCGATAATAGACCTTTCAATGATCAGAGGTATTTCTTGGATGATGAGAAGCTCAAGAGTCTTGGGTGGTCTGAGCGCACTAGATGGGAGGAGGGCCTGAGGAAGACAATGGAATGGTATGTAGCTAATTCTGACTATTGGGGTGATGTTTCTGGTGCACTGTTGCCTCATCCGAGGACACTGATGATGCCTGGGTATGAGGGCTCTGAGGAAATCAAAGGAATGCTAAATCTGTTTACTAACAATCAAACAAAGATGGTGGCTCCAACATCAGAAGGTTCTTCCCAAACGCGTTTGCTCAAGTTCTTGATATATGGCCGGACAGGATGGATTGGTGGACTTCTTGGCAAAATATGTGAGAAGCAAGGAATTCCATACGAGTACGGAAAAGGTCGCTTGGAAGAGCGCTTTTCCATTGTCCTTGATATCCAAACTGTTAAGCCAACACATGTCTTCAATGCTGCTGGTGTTACTGGCAGACCCAATGTTGATTGGTGTGAGTCTCACAAGCCGGACACCATACGTACCAATGTTGTGGGCACCTTGACTCTAGCTGATGTTTGTCGGGAGCATGGGTTATTGGTGATAAACTATGCCACTGGGTGCATATTTGAATATGATGCAAACCATCCTGAAGGGTCAGGCATCGGCTTCAAAGAAGAGGACAAACCAAACTTTACTGGTTCATTCTATTCAAAGGCCAAGGCAATGGTAACTGCTTCTTCTCTTCTATAATGACTACTTTGTTAGTAGTAGTATTTATCTTTGTGGTGATATTATGTTTTAAAATTTGAGATGCAAATAGTGGAAGAAACTTCTGATCATTTGTTCCCTGGACAATGCAGGTCGAGGAACTGTTGAAGGAGTATGAGAATGTCTGCACTCTGCGAGTCCGGATGCCGATATCGTCTGACCTCAACAATCCCCGAAACTTCATCACAAAGATTAGCCGTTACGACAAGGTGGTAAACATCCCAAACAGCATGACTGTGTTGGATGAGCTCTTGCCGATTTCAGTTGAGATGGCAAAAAGGAACTTGCGGGGCATCTGGAACTTCACCAACCCTGGCGTGGTCAGCCACAATGAGATTCTGGAGATGTATAAGAAGTACATGGATCCCAGCTACAAGTGGACAAACTTCACGCTAGAAGAACAGGCTAAGGTCATAGTTGCACCTCGGAGCAACAACGAGATGGACGCGACAAAGCTGAAGAGGGAGTTCCCCGAGCTGCTATCGATCAAAGACTCGTTGATCAAGTATGTCTTCGAGCCCAACAGGAAGGTCCCAGCAACTTGAAAGCCAGAACAGGTAATAATATAGGAAACATATACCAATCACCGAAAGATTTTAGGAACCATTCGTCGCAGCGAATCATTAGAAATGTTTTACTATACTTCGCAGCATATGTCTGTTATAGACTCACAGAATCGTTTGAACTATACATTTGGCAGTCTGCTGGTGGCAGCAAGATATCTTGTACCATGATTGTTCCGAATGAATGTCGAGCACACTTTGTATACCTTTTAATCTGGTTGCCTTTTTTGGTGATTGATCGGGCAACCTGTGCTCTGACAAAAGCATTTGGACGTGCATTTTAACTGTTTAAGCTCACATTTTTCTCTCGCCTTGCTCATTGTGCTGTTGCTCTATGCTGTTGCGTTTGGGTTTGGCCCAAGTGTGTACTCCGTAATGGTTTTCTTCTTTCCTTATGTGCTTAGAACTTTTTTATCACATACTCCCTCCGTAAACTAGTATAAGAGGATCTAGAATACTGAAGTAGTGATCTAAACGCTCTTATATTAGTTTACAGAGGGAGTACACGTTATTATTGATTTCTTTCAAAAGATATATGTTTTCGTTTCACGGAAATCCTCCTAGGGCACCACTTGGAAAATTCTTATGTTCTAAGTTAATGTAGGAATCTGAAACACGTGACAATATTACTCATTTGTTAGTTTTCGATCTGCACCGCTGGAATGTCATATTATAAGATATAAAGGTCCATGATCTAAGGCCCTGCTTGGAATGTCATACCCCAGCCCAATACACCTGTAAAACACCCTCCGTAAAGAGAACTGGGCGGGCTTTTTACAAAAAAAATCAAAATGCAACTACTGTAAGATCGGCCACAAGATGTTTGTACATTTGGATTGCATTGTCCGCATATAGCTCATTCCCAACATTCGGAGTACATCCATCCATTGATCCGTATGCTGCTAGAGAATGCGCCACTCGCTACAGCTCCGATTACAAAATTTGTAAACATAGAAGTTTTATTTTAGGTACTCCTTCAGTTCAGCTAGTGCGAAACAGACGACAGATCATCCTCTCCGCCCGTAAAAACGTACTGGGTGGGCTTGGAATGTTGTTTTTCGGTGGTTTTTTCAGCTAGTGCGAAACAGACGACAGATCATCCTCTCCGCCCGTAAAAACGTACTGGGTGGGCTTGGAATGTTGTGTTTCGGTGGTTTTTTCAGCTAGTGCGAAACAGATGACAGATCATCCTCTCCGCCCGTAAAAACGTACTGGGTGGGCTTGGAATGTTGTTTTTCGGTGGTTTTTTCAGCTAGTGCGAAACAGACGACAGATCATCCTCTCCGCCCGTAAAAACGTACTGGGTGGGCTTGGAATGTTGTGTTTCGGTGGTTTTTTCAGCTAGTGCGAAACAGACGACAGATCATCCTCTCCGCCCGTAAAAACGTACTGGGTGGGCTTGGAATGTTGTTTTTGGGTGGTTTTTTCAGCTAGTGCGAAACAGACGACAGATCATCCTCTCCGCCCGTAAAAACTACTGGGTGGGCTTGGAATGTTGTTTTTCGGTGGTTTTCTCGATTACAGCCCCAGTAGGTTGGTGTCTTTTTTTTAGGCGCTAATAGGCTGGTAGTGGTAGCTGGTTCCTATTCAGCGCCTTAAGCGCCCGTTACAGGCATTCCTGCTAACGGGCGCATACCCCCCTTGTCACGTTGGGCCGGCCCAGTTTTAACTTTTTTTTCTCTTTTCAAAACTCCAAAAAATGTGGTAGAGACGGGTTTCGAACCCGCGACCGCGAGCTTAGACTAGAGTTACATAACCAATCGGCCACTTCACTGAGTTTGATTACATACATGTTTTCCGGCTTCTTTTTCTTCTGCTTTTCCATTTTTCTTTCCCTTTTTTTTTCTTTCTTTTCCAAATTCGTGAAACTTGTTTTCTTCATGATTTTTTTTGCGGGGATTCATGATTTTTTTGTGCAAATCGATGAACTTTTTTCTCGGATTCGATGAACTTTTTTGAGAAATTTGGTGAACGTTTTTTCAAATTCGGTGAACCTATTTTGAAATTCGATGAACCATTTTCAAATTCAGTGAACATTTTTTAAAATTCGAAGACCTTTTTTCAAATTTGATGAACCTTTTTAAATTCGATGAATTTTTTTCAAATTCTATGAACTTTTTTCAAAGTCGATGAACTTTTTTAAAATTTGATGAACTTATTTTCAAATTCGGCGAACTTTTTTCAAAATGGATGAACTTTTTTTTTTAAATTCAATGAACTTATTTTCAAGTTCGATGAACTTTTTCTAAGAACAAGAGTATATACTGTTGTTAGCCGGGTTTTTTTTCTAAGAAACACAATCTATAGTGTACAGTTTTTAGAATGAAAAAAAATGGTCAAGCGAGAGTCAGCGATGCAGCGAGCAGCGGCAGCCAGCGATGGAGCGAGCGGCGGCATCCAGCGATCGAGGGAACGAGCGTGCGCTGCTGGGCCAGGCCCATTCTAGCGACAAGGAGGAGCTCTCGTAGTGGTAGGGGGAGCTCCTATCGGGCGCTCGCTACGGCGCCCAGTTGGGCCGGCCCACAAATTGCGCTCAGCAGCGAACAAAAAAGCTCGTGGAAAAAATAACAGAAAAAGATATCTCCAGGCCTCGAACACACAACCTCCCGGTACGAGTCCGCTAGCCAATCGACTTATCATGTAGGTGGTGATTACTAACAGCGGCAAAGGCGTAATAAATAATGTCGCCGCACTATTCTATTTCATTAGGTTTCTTTGGAAAAAGATCGTGACATCAAAATAGTTCATGGATTTTGAAAATTGTTCTTCATTTTGGAAGAAAAATACACAAACCTGAAAAAAAATCATTGGTTTTCACATAAGGTTCATCAATTTGAAAAAACTTTTATTGGTTTTGAAAAACATTCATCAAAATTGAAAAAAAAATTAATGGATTTTCATTTAATATTCATCAAACTTGAAAATAGTTCATTGAATTTGAAAAACGTTCATCGAAATTAAAAAAGTTCAAGAAAAGTTCATCGAATTGGGAAAAAGTTCATCAAATTTGAAAAAAAATTCATCAGATTTTAAAAGAGTTCATCAAATTAGAAAAGAGTTCATTGAATTTGAAAAAAGTTCATCGGATTTGGAAAAAAGTTCATCGGATTTAAAAAAAGTTCATCAAATTTGAAAAAGGTTCATAGAAATCGGAAAGTGTTTCATGAAATTTTAAAAGAGTTCATCGGATTGGAAAAAAGTTCATCGAATTTGGAAATGAGTTCATCGAATTTGAAAAAAGTTCATCAAATTTGAAAAAGTTCATCAATTTTTAAGAAAAATGTTCACGAATTTCAAGCAAAAACATCAAACTAGGAAGAACAAAAAAAGAAAAACAGAAAACAAAAATGAAAAAAAAGGAAAAAGTAAAAGAGGAAAAGAGGAAAAAATAGATAAGAAATAGAGGAAATGATGGTAGTTCACGGATATTAAGTTGGCGTGATGGTTAGCGATGCTTTGCTTGACAGGGAGGTCGCTGGTTCGATCCTCTGCTGGAACATGTTTTTAGAAGAAAAAGGAGATGGGCCGGCCCAGCGGGATGGAAGGGGTGTGCGCCGTGTATCGGTAAGCCTAAAACGGGTAGGAGGGGGTCCCTATATGACGCATTCCGCGTCAAACAACAACCAGACACCCAGGTGCGCTTGCAATCGGGCCGAGCCCATTAAGCAGCTGCCTCAAGGTTTTTTCTTTGCGGCGGTAGCAGCTCCAGATGCACTGTGGCAACTCGGTACCGTCGCAGTCCGGGCACCATGGCAATCTGGTATGTACTGTAGCGCATGTTTTTTTCTTGAAAAGCACAAACATTTTTTGAAAAAATTAACAATTTTTTGGAACAAGAATATTTCTAGAAAATTAGAAAAAAAATATATTTTCTGAATATTTTTTAAAAAAGCAGAAACATTTTTCTGGACAA